>NC_061162.1:50692002-50809502 GCF_022113875.1 Hydra vulgaris | reverse complement strand
GAGGAGTTGAAAGTTTACATAAATTGCTTAAAAAAATGTTTGAAGGAATATTTCCGTGATGTCGATGCATCTCAAAGTTGTAAAACTCTGATATCATCATTAGAATATTGCTCAATCAAACTCTGCATACTTAATCTTTAATCGTATTAAAAATTATAAAAGAAAAAATTACCCATTGACAGGTATTATCTGTGGGAATATTAAGTCCACCACGGTCAATTGAGTCTATGTATTGTCCAAACTTTTGGTGGTAGAAAGTTGTTTTTTCTAGCAGCTCATTTTCTGATAGTTCATTATCTTTACGAGTTAAATATCCTGATATGTATAAAAGTGCCATATTTGTATCAGAAGAAATAAAAGATTCAAGATTTGGCAGGTTGTCAAATATCTCAGCAGAGGACTCATCCAATAAAAAACTACAATTTGGACAAGAATGGGTTGTATCAAGACATATGTCAACAGCTGGGTTATTAAGAGATAGTAAAAGCTTGGCTCTTGAAATATTCAGTTTTTCAATTACCTGCTGTACTGTTATAAAATATGTACCTCCGGAACCTTGTCGCAATTTGCTAAACTCTTTTTCCAATGGATCAGTAGAAAACTCACTAAGAATAACATATTGGTGTGAGCTATTCAATAATGAACGACATAATTCAACAACACCATTGCACGTATGGTAAATTGATTGTGCAGTGTCACAAGTAAGTTGTTTCTTCCTTTTACCTTGCTTTCCAGCCATCTTTAAAGCCATATTTCCGAAATCTAAAATATTTTCTAATCTATTATCATTAGGATCTCTAATAACTGCTTGAAGTTCATCATTAAACCTAACATCTGCACCTGTTCCTTTAACATTAAGAACTTTCCACCATGATACGACAATGTTAATAAAATTTGCTGTGTCTTGTCTTTCTTTTATATGCTGCAGTCCTGGATGATTAATCAAAGCATGGTAAGTTTTGTCACAAAATATCCTTAAACAGGTAGACACTGACTGCCTCTCGATTGGCTTTGGAAATATTGAAACTTCATTTAAATTAGACAATTTAACTAAGTTTTTAGATTCAAGTTCATAAAGTTTTTTCAGGTGATCCCATTGTGCTACTTTTTGTACCCCTTTATCATAAAATATAAGTTGACCAGTTTTTTCAGTAAGCCAATTATTTCTAATGTTTTTAAGCAAATGTACATAATCAAAGATTAAGAAAACACCATCATTAGTCAACCAAGGTTTACTTGGAACTGTGAATTCGAAGATTTTAAAAAAAGCCTGATTAATTCTATTTCCATCACATATTATGGCTTTGACTTGACCCGATGATTCCTTTATTGATTGGATAGTAATGCTAATTTGTTCGAAGAGAAATTGAGAGTTTAATTTACTTATAGGTATCATTTTGGAAATGAACGATGGCCCACCGAATAAACAATTAACCATTAAACCCAATACAGTTTTTGCAAGAGAAGTTGAATCATCCATTGCTTTTCCGAACAATGTACCACCATGATATAACAACATTTTTTTAACATAAACCTTGTCATGCAATAACAAACAAATTTTCTGTTTTTCTTCAATAGATTGAAAAATATTAGTGAAAAAAAGTTTTTCGTTTAATTTAGAAACTTTTGAAGTTATTCTTGTCAAAGTTCTTACAGAAGGCAATTGGTAATCTGTTCGCAATTGATTATACAAACTTCTGGATGTAGCAAAATACTGAAAAGATCTAATAATAATTTCTTTAGAATAAATCTTATTTCCAACACACTGTGTACCCATAGAAGCTAAATGTTCTTGAATTACAATTTCTTTTCTTCCAGGAATCAAACTCTTTAAATAACGTAGGACTTCTTCTAATATTGACCATGCATTAATTTTTGAAACTCTGTTTTTAGAAATAGTAGGAATTTTAATTTTGACTCCATAGTGATAAGTTTCAAAATGTAAATCGTCTCTAATCTTGATTAAAAAATATGGAACCCCATTTGAATAAGCTTGTGATTGCAAATGAATAATACTATTAATCATAAAACATACTGATGGAACACCCAAATCTCTTTCATTACATAAAAGAATTTCTTTCATTTCAGCAAAAGTTACTCTATCTTTTTCTAAAAAGGCTGATAATTCATCTTGAGCAAAACTTCGAATACATGAAGAGGCACTATTTGTTGAACGTAATGGAGGAGGTTGAGTGGGAATTTGACAAGACGGTATGCCTGGCCAAACAGATGGTGGAAATTTAGGACGAAATTTTCCTCTAACTTGTTGTTTTTCAAAATTTATCGGCCAATGCAACTCATAAACTACAGTGTCATTAGTTACCTTTAGATTTGCATTTGGAATTACTTTAATCCACATTTGTTTTTCATCTTCATTTTTAGGAAATCGATATACTGAGATGTTTAAATTATCAGATTTCTTTTTAGCCGATAAATAATTTGTGGTACAGCCATAAATACAACACTTTTTACCCATATTTCAATATCACTAAAATGGCGATTATAGTTAAGTACAGTTTAAAATAGGCCCCCAGTGAAATACGTTTTTTGCGCGTTGGCAAGGCCTGCAGTATAGATCGCCGTGGTTGCACCACACCAAAAAAACTTATTGCATCTAAGCTACACTTGCATGCATCATTCACAACTAAGTTTAGTGAATGTGCGCTGCATGGAATAAAAAACGCCCGAGGATATCCAAAATTTTTCTTTGTACCCCATTCTCTTTACCCCTCATGTTGCTTCCGTTATCGTATCCTTGTCCACGGAGATTTTCAATTGGTAAATTAAAATTTTCCAATTGTTCAATGAATGTTTTTGTCAAAAAACCACCTGTAGATTTCTCTACAGGTATGAATCCTAAGAAATGTTCTTTAATTTTAACTAAATCCCCATCATGCGATGTTGGTGATTCTAAATCAACAAAACGAATTATTATTGTCATTTGTTCTGTATGGCTATTATCTGGGGTGTAGTCTAAAATTATAGAATAATATTTAGCAAATTTTACTCTAGTCAAGATACTATCTTTTATAGCATTTGCTAGTATTTGTATTAATTCGTTTTGAATTTCTTTTCCAAGATAATGAGCAGTTTTAATTTTTTTATTTTTAATTTTCCGCACATGTTCATTCATTAATGGGTCAAATAAAGCGAGATACTCAACAAACTTTAAAAAATTACCATTGGCGTTATTGTAAAGCTTTTCATTTGTTCCACGAAACGCTAAGTTTTGCGTAGCCAGTACTCTGACAAGGCAATTAATCTTTCTAAAATTCGTTGCCAATATTGTTCTTTTTCATTAATTTTTTGTTGGTTAATATGATCAATGGTTTTTTCTGTAGATAAACGTATATCAAGTTCTTTCCACATTTGAAAATTTACGAGATGTGAATTACTTTTTTCATGAGAAGAAAGAAGTGCTCCAATATTCTTCCAATCGTTTAAACCTGAACCTTCTAAAGCCGGCAAACTACTTTTGCTTTTACCAAATAATTTACAACATAAACAAAAAACTACATTTTTTGAAACTGAATATATAAGCCAAGAACGAGAGACTTCTCTATTTGGTAATGTCCGCTTGTAATAGATTGATGAAAATTTCTTTTTTGTTCATCTCGATCTTGTGGAAAGTTATATTTTTTAATTTGTTGCGGTCTATTTTTTATAACAAATTGCCGAAAATTGTCACTAAAATGAGTAGGCCAATTTGCAGGGTCACTGTAGTCTGCAGATGATAATATGCTAATTTGAGTTTCAGTTTCAATTTGTCTTGAAATATTAACAGCAGGAGTTGCTTCAGGTAGATAAATTTGGTTTTCATTGATATTTACAACTTCATTTTGTTGATTTGAAATATTAGCATTATTAACAGTTTTATCGTCAACTATCACTTTAGATTTTTTCCTCACACCGCAATCGCTTTCAGTAGCAGAATTAGTACCTGTAGAATGTGTTTCTGTACGTCAAAGAAAAACTATTTTGAAAATATTTCAAAATAGCTTTTCTTTGACTTTCTTTATTTTTCTTTACTGATAGTCTCTTTTTCTCAGACATGGTTAAAAAACGTAAGAAATGTGTAATTATAAAATATTTACTTATTACTTGCTAGCGTACAATAGTAGAATTGAAGTAATACACTATCTTTTCAATCGATAAGAATATTGTCAGTTAAATACTTATTATAAATAAAATATAATAGTCAACACTTAACTCTTTCGTTACCGCCGTTTTAACAAAAATCTTTTCGGTGTGACCGCACGTTTTTTTGAATAAAATTTGGATGAAATAACATAAAAAACTAATTAAAATTCGAATAGTATATCTTTTTAAAAGCGTAACAATTTGTTAGCTTTGTTCAATTAATATATAGTTTGTTATAAACTATATATTAATTGAGAGATAAACAAATGAACTTTTTAATTGAATAAGTTTTTAACACGCATCGTTGAACAGTAAGAAATGCAAGGTACTTAAACCATCGTTTTTATAAATAGTAACATAAAAAAATAAAAAAAAAAAAAAATAAAACATAAAGTCCGAAATAAAACTTATTTAATGTATAAAAAGAACGTTTTTCTTGAAAAAAAAACCTTTGTAATTACTTAGCTAAATACTCACACGCTTCTTCAAGTTAAATTTTACAGTGTTAACGCTGCTTTATTTTACTAATTACGAACTAAATTTAAAGAAATTTTTTTTATCAAGGATTACTTGAGATTTTTTAACTTTGTCAAGTGATAACTAATTATAGTTACACATTATGGCTCATACTTGTACTTGATTATGTAGAGAACTAATTAAACTTTAAGAAAATACATGTTATGTGTCTAGATAATGTCTAGATATGCACAAAACAGGATAAATTGTGAAGCATACTCGAAAGCCGCTACCAGCGGCTTGCAGTCATAATAAAAAAAAAATCAAAAGCCGCTATCAGCGGCTTGCGGAGGGAAAGAGTTAAATTGACATTTGTTCAAAGAATCAGAGACAGACAGAAGAAGTATCTAGTACTCGTTAACCAAACGCAAGCGAATAAATGTAGAATAACTGATTGAATATGCGGGCGATCGAATGAACATGAGGAACAGCGAACGGATAATACACAATTTTGTTTGTTGCGTTTAAAAGAAAATATTTACTTTATTTGAAAAACGCAACTCAAGTTGTTAATTATCTCTCATTTTATCAATATAAACACAGACGAGAGACAAGAAGCATGAGTCACTATTTAATAACACTACAACACTACATGTTGCCTTTGCCTAAAGCCTGCGAGTGATACGCTAATTTGCCTTGCAGTTTATGCTCAAGTATATATATATATATATATATATATATATATATATATATATATATATATATATATATATATAATATATATATATATATATATATATATATATATATATATATATATATATATATATATATATATATATATATATATATATATATATATATATACATATATTTATTTATATTAAATAAAAAACTTATGAAATCGCATAGAACAATCTTACTCAACACATGCTCAAAATCTTGGTGAGTATCGTTTTCATTTATTTCAATGTCACGAATAAATATACTGTAATATGTAATATGTAATACGTAAACTCGTTTTTTGAAGGACCCTAGAGAAGATGCGCTGAAGGTACATTAGCGCATATAAACGCATGCGCTAAACTTTTTTCGGTCTGCGTTTTTATATAAACACTAAATGTACCTTCAGTGCATCCTTTTTAGTGCTGTCCCAGATGATACAATGTCATGTCGTTTATGACAAATATTTAAATAATGGAATATAATAATACAATGTTAATAAACTTATATAATTTAAACATGGAGTTGCAGATATAATTTAAAGCAAATAATATATTTATAAAATGTAGATTAAATCATCATGCCAAATAAATGTTGTGTGTATGCTTGTCACACTAACTATCAAAGTGAAAAAAACAAAATATCTAGTGAAGTTAATAAAATATCAGTGTATTGGTTTCGAAGTGATAACGTTGAGCGTGAAAAATGGATAAAAGCTATTCCAAACTCTAATTTGGTTGTTACCAAGTATACTGTTATCTGTTACACTGGCCTCCAAATTTTGATACAGTTATAGTGCGTGGAGGAAAACGTCGACCAAAAAATCCTCCTTCTGTTTGGCTAGGAATACCATTATCTCAAATTCCAACTGGTTATCCAACTGAAAGATCTACCAAAAGATCTTTAAGTGGCATTAGAAGTACAATAGATGATGAGCTAGATACATTTCTTAAAAGGGATAAAGCTACTTTTTGTGACATTAAAAACAAGTTTATTGATAGCAGTGATCACCAATATCCAGTTATATTGTTTATGGTTGATGGCTATGTTGTTATACAATCTTTGCAATTTTTTAATGGAATACCTTTTTTTTTACTTAAAATTTATGAAAATCTTACCTTTGAAACATTTCATTATGGGATCAAGTGTCACATTTCTAGCTTAACAGTAAATCGAATCTTAACTGTTGACTCCTGGTCTAAGTTTGATGAGATACTTCGTTTTTTAAGCTCTTTGAAAATTGATAATAAAAAAGAAGTAATCATGTTTCAGTTATGGGACCAAAATTAGTTGGAGATTTATACACCTGAAATACTTATATGCTCTTTTGTATATTTCTTTACATCAAGGGCGTTATATAATTGCTTAAGAAATGATTATCAACTTCCATCTATTTCAACACTGACTCGAATTACTTCAAAATTTTCTAATATTAATGAAAACAAATTTATTTATTCAATTTTTAACTCTCTTCCGGATAAGCAGAAATTATGTATCATACTACATGATGAAATATATGTTAAAAAAAGTTTGCTTTACCATGGTGGAACTATTTTTGGTAGATCGGAGGATAACCCAGTGGAATTGTCCAAAACATTGTTAGGGATTATAGCTGTTTGTTTAAATGGGGGTCCAAAGGTGTTAATTAAAATGATACCAATATCAAAATTACGATCTGATTTTTTGTTTGAACAGATTAATTTAACTAGTCAAATAATTGATTCAGTCAGTACAAATGTAAAAGCTATTATATGTGATGGGAATCGTGTCAATCAGGCTTTTTTTAAAATGTACACATTCATTCCGGGAAAATCATGGTTAACAGTAGATGGAAAGTATTTACTTTATGATTTTGTACACCTCATACAAAATATTCGTAATCTTTGGTTAGCTGAAAAAACTCAGGAATTAATATTTGACGATAACGGAGTAACCAGGATTGCAAAATGGACTCATTTAAAGCAGCTTTACAATGCAGAATCCAGAAGCTTTCTAAAGTTATCTGACCTGAATGAAACTTCTATTTCTCCTAAACCTGTTGAACAACAGTGTGTATTAACAGTTTTAAGAGTATTTTCAGAAAAACCTTTGCTGCTCTTTTGCAACATCCTGACATGATTCATATTGATGTTAACGACACTGCTATATTATTAATAAAGTTATTATTTGGTGGAAAATTTTAATTGTCAAAGCCATTGGTGCAGATACAAGGCAAAATGATCCTTTGCAGGCTGTCAACAATCCTGATGACAACTGTTTAAACTTAATACTACAATTTGGTGATATGGCACTTAAAATGGCAGGTCCCAAAGGTAAGCGTATTGAACAGCTTTCTAAAGATACCGCAACTTGTATACATCAAACTTGTTATGGAATAGTAGATTTATGTAGATATTTGCTTAACACTACGCAAAACTATGTACTTCTTGGTCAATTTACTTCAGATCACCTGGAAAAAGAATATAGTATACTTCGTCAAGGTTCTAGTGGTACATACTTTCTTAGTGTTCAACAAGTTATTGAAAAATTACGTATCAAACATGCATCTTTACTTTTGAAGTTAACTGTAGATATTGACAATTTTAATGTGAAGTGTGGTCATCAATGTGCGTTATGTGATTACAAATTGTCTGAAGACTGCTGCGAAATTCTTGATAACTTGCAAGATCTAGAATCTTCTATTGCTGATGATGTTAAAATGTCACTTAATCACATTGCTGGTTATGTTATAAGAACAAACTGATTATGAACTTTTAGATCAAACAACGTTCTATTATCAGAAATATAGTCAGTTTTCTAAATTTTTGGATCGTGGTGGATTAAAAATTCCAACTGATAATTCATGCCAATGGACATTTTTTTGTTTTGTAGTTTTTCAAATAGTATAAGATCATGTATGCCGAAAATCTTTAAGTAGTATTTTTATGATTATATCAGACTATTATTTATTGGATATGGAAGAACATCATTGTGTAATATTGAGCAACATTTTTTTAAAAAATTTATGTACCACTGTCACTCCAAGATCTGGCAAAGAACCTGCACTAAAATTATTAAAAATCTCTTAAAAGTCTACTTAGTTGTCTACTGTTTATAATATATTCAGTATACTTTTTTATAAAAGATTTATAAAAGTTTCATATATTAGTTGTTGTTTTTTTCAGATTTTGTTAACAATTTTAATCAAAATTTATCTAATATTTTTTGTTTGGTTTAATAACATTTCTACTCAATATAAGAAAATATCAATTTTGTATTTAGCTGATAAAGCCAAAACTAAAGGTGAAATAATATAATTATGTAAATGTGTGAAATTTGAAATTAGAAAAAATTTCTTTGCTTTTTATTTACATTGTTTATTATTTAATATTAATTTTCTTTTTTCATCAAAAAAAATTATTAGGCTATACAGAGAATTAATATTACTTTTTAGTTTTAAAATTACGAAGTTATTATCTTTTTTGCCGTAAAAAAGTAGGCCTCCTCAAAAAAATCCGGTTGCGCGATGAATAGGCCTGTAGTAGAGAACGCTATGTGCAAAACTGTTAAAAAATGCTCAGCGCATCATTTTCTAATTTATCCCTTGCCTAAACCCAAACCCTGTCCCAAATCATGTACGTTTAATCGCGCCAATCCTTATTTGTCAGTCGATGTATGTGCATTTAGTTGTGCCAATCCCTATTTGTCAGACGATGTAGGTACATTCAATTGCCCAATCCCTATTTTTCAGTCGATGAGTGTACATTTAATTGCGCCAATCCCTTTTTTTCAGTTGATTTATGTACATTTAAAAAGCAATATTTGAATTTATTTTTAAATTTATTTAAGTTGATTTATGTACATTTAAAAAGCAATATTTGAATTCATTTTTAAATTTATTTTTAAAAAAATAATTAAAGTTATATAAAATACATTCATTAAAACATTTAATTCAAATATAAATTAACTTTGATGACAAAAAAAACCGGGTCGCCTATTTAAGAAAAGATTTTCTTAACGATCGATTTCAAAATGTAAACTTTGATGTAAAATGTATTTAAAAAATGGCGAATATTAGCGTTTATATATATATATATATATATATATATATATATATATATATATATATATATATATATATATATATATATATATATATATATATATATATATATATATATATATATATATATATATATATAAAATATATATACCTAAATGTATTTATATAAATATATAACAACAAGCACTTTCTGTTGATTTTCAGACCTATGTTTTTATACGATTCTTAATCAGCATAAAATTCTCTATCATAATCAACAATAAAAAATAAAGGGGGAGAATGTATATATATATATATATATATATATATATATATATATATATATATATATATATATATATATATATATATATATATATATATATATATATATATATATATATATATATATATATATATATATATATATATATATATATATATATATATATATATATATATATATATATATATATGTATATATATATATATATATATATATATATATATATATATATATATATATATATATATAAATATATATATATATATATATATATTTCTTCTTGTTATTTTTGAAAATATTGACTTGAGGGGTGTTACAAAAATTTCTATAACTTTTATAATATTAAAGATAATTTTGTTTTGTAAAAAGAATAAAAACACCAATAAAATGCTCATCTTACGACGTTTAATGCATTGTAAAAAAACTTCTTTAAGTTTAAAAAAAACACGACAAATGATTAAGTTCGCTGAATTCAAGTAATTTGATGTTACTTTTTATCAAAAAAAAATCAGAAAAATTTATTTCTGATAGTTATTCTCTAACATACCCATTGTTTGACTATTATAAAAACAAAAAAACCTTACTTAATTGTTTAAGGATAGCTAAAACAGACTTTATTGAGGTCTGAAAGCAAACCGCACTTTTCGCAAAGTTATGAAAAATGTAGTTAAAAGGGGGATTAGCTGTTAAAAGAGTACATTTTTAAACCTAGGAGTTCTTGTTTTAAAAACTTATTTTCCTAAGCCAATAAATTCATTGCATTACAAAATAAAGCCAGATTTCGATTTTGGAATATTTAGTCAAAACATTTAAAGCTTAAGCATTTATTTTTTTTTGTGCATACAGTTCTTATAATATGGTGTTAAGTTGTTAATAAATAAAGACTCACCAAGTCTAATAAAATAATTCATGACCAAATTAGAGTTTAAGTTTTTGAATTAACCTCGCTTTTGGTAGTAGAATTATTTTATAGCACTTGAATCTATAGTCTCTTCTCTCAGTAAATAAAGTGTTTGAATATACAAATAGCTAATTGAAATTTTTTGAAAATTTGTTTTTATTCCCATTAAAAACTGTTTAATAATCAGTTGGTTTACTGATAGGTTCTTTAATTAGTAAACTATCTTTGTACATCCAATTGATATCAGATTCATACTCATGCTAAACCAGAAAAACAATTGCTCCACTCAAAATTTTGATAACGTTTACAAATTCTTAATTTATTGAACTAAACTTTTACACCAACTTGATATGAGATTTATATTCCATTCTTTAACCAGCGAGGAGGTATGTAGAGCAGAGGTACTGCAAAGGTAGAACTAACTTCTGGTGATAAACATCGAATGGATATGTAAAATATCTATAAAAAAATGTTACATATAATGAAGGACAATACATTTTTTAAATTAAATACACAAACACACAAGATCATACCCAACCAACATACCAGTTGCTCTGATCACAAGTTAATATATAAAAGCTAGATTTTTACATACATTTGATGCAAGACTAGTTTTCCATTCTATAACCTGAGCGAAGGTATTGCATAGGTATAAATAACTTCTGAAGATAAGAACAGAATGGGCACCCACCTAATATATAAAATCAATATATTAAAAAATAATATTTTAAACTAACATTACACAGATATTAGAACAGAATAAAATTATCTTATATATAAATTAAAGATCTGATATAATTTATCTTACTTGTAAATAGTTTTTTGTTGTTGTTGTTGTTTTTAATTTTTTAAATATTTTAACTAAATTTGATGACCACAAACAAGACAAAGACCTTGTCTATAAAATGAATTTTCGCCACGCTCAGAACACAAAACACACTTTCTCACCTTAGAAGCTTGAAGCTTCCTATCAGCTTTGCTGTGAATTCTTTTAATGTCGTTGGCAAAATGCCCGAAAACTATTCTCACGACAGTCTGAACCCTGATACATACAAAACAAGTGAACATCGTATACTGACCCTGATGATTTAGAATTGACAACTTCAAAATGGAATTTCATATACTTTCCACCCTTATCACCAGCAAAAAGGAGCCATACTTCTTCGCCAAAACCGACAAAAGCTAATAATCGAAGGAATATAAAAGCAAGTTTAGATCGTCTAGCTGCAGCATGCCTACTTAACTTTGAATAAGGTTTACCATTTCCTAACTTAATGTAAGTATATTTTTTACTATTGGCTTTTTAACTGATATATTCTGTGGATTACTTAATTTAAACCCACAAAATAATTCAGAGGAACCAATGTTGTCTTAGTCTTAATAAGAATCAACCACAACTAAATCCTCATCGTTACTAGCAAAACATTTGCAAAATTTGGCAACTGTTCTGGCTTAATTCACTAATTGTTGCAATTTTTTTTTCAATATTAATTTTTTTTAGCAATCTTACATTTTTGGCACGAGCAGATGCAAATTTACGCTGTGCTGATTTTTTTTTTGGGTGGAGCTTGTGACGGTTACATTTTAAAAATTCTTCGTTTTTTATAGCTATAAAATTTTTTTTATATTTCTTTTTTTGGCGTGTTAACTTTAGGCACATTTTATCAAACTCGTCATTACTAGGCATATCAAAATCAATTGGCAAAAGAAAACTCATAAAACTAAATAAATCACTTCTTATTTTAAAGACTGTCATTAAAATGGAAATGACATTGTTACTGATCTTATTTGTCCTAATTAATCGCTTAATAAAAGGAAAGTTACATTTATCTTCCCATCCAATATGTTGATTTAGAATTTCCCTCTCAGTTGAATACATAGTTATCAAAATAATATTGACTTATTAATCAATATAATAAAAACAAATAAAATAGTATTAATTAACAAATATATGCACTATATAAAAGTGGATTTAACAACTTTTCTGATATTAGTTTGATAATCCAAAAAGAAAAATTCCGCGTAACTTTGTTTACTTTATACTTCAAAAATTGACTCGCCGAAACAGTTGTTTGGAGAATATTCGTTAATAAATAGTTTGGGACGTAACGCATAAAGGTTTCGTCATCGCAAAAAAAACGTCAATACAAATGTACGCCTAAAACTAACAAGATTAGTTGTAAAACATGACTTTTTTGAAAACATATTTCATAACTTAGCTGAAGGCACGTAGAATAATTTTTTTATTTTCATTTGCATAAAAGGTTGAAATATCATTAACTTACGTCATCCATCAAAAAAGTTACGTTTTGCATTTGAAAACGATCAATTAAAAAATATAAATGCTTTAAAAGCAGTCTTTTTGTAAAAAAATCTCTAGGATGAAGCAGGAATCTGATAGAATGGATATTTAGGGTTAAGTGTTCCACACTTAACCCTACATATCATCTATTCTATTAGATTCAAACACAGAGCTATGTTATGAAATCTTAGTTGGCCCAACTCATGTTTTCCGGAAAATATGCGAAAATTAGAAAAGTGATTCTAAATTATTAAAAATATTTTGGCAATATTTATTTTTATACCAATTAATGTAAATATTTATTTAACAAGGAAAGATAGATCTTTTATATTTTTTTAATTGCAAGATGAAAGCATTTATATAAAAAAGTTACTATTAATTAAAAGTTTGTGAATTTTTATACTTTTTTATTATATTTATTCTTTTAAACACCCAATAATTACATAAACTATAGGTAAAAGTATTAAAAAAAAAAAAAAACAAAGCACATTTAAGTATTTTCTTGCATCGTTCTTGGAATGTTTTCCTCCATCAGCGTTCTAAATACTTCTCTTTGTTCCTTTAAATTCCAGTGTTGGAACGATTGTTTTAAGATCGCCGCAACATTGGCCTCCAATGCTTCCTGAGGGCGTGCAATTATAATTTTCTTACCCTCGATCATAAATTGGAGCATGTTTATATCAGCTTTCTTACACATTATCATTACCTCACCCACAAATGATCGTTGATTCATTAAAGGCATCTGAGTCCGTATAATCGAGTAACATATGGGGTTGTTTAAAAGCCTGATAAATAGATTTAACTTGTTGCGAAAAAGAATGTCTGACACAGCGTCTACTTTGAAATAAGAATGTAGATAATTTCTACTTTGCTTTGAAATATTAAAGAAGGATTTTAAGACAGATCGTCCAGCTATATCAATGCTATTTAGAAACTTATTGCTGCTTCCACACAGTTCTAATCCGTATAACAACGTTGGAACAGCTAAAGAATTAAATACGGAATGTATTTATGCGGAAATTTTTTTCTTTGATAAACTCATGACGTCGAGCTCGTTTTTATATTGAGTGAAACAGCCGTGGCGCACTAAATTATCGGAACTGTGAGGAGGTCTATTGCTATTGCGGCGAGCATTTGCTTTTAGCTTTTAATTTTACTCAGAGTGAATAAGAAAGAGCAATTGCTTGTGAGCAATAGCTCTTTTTTATTCACCCGGCCTATTGAAAAACCTTGAATTGAAAAAAACGCGCAAAAAGTAAAAAATAAATAAATAAATAACCTACAAACATACCAAATATAACATACAATACTCTAATTAAAATTAGAAAGCTCCGTTTCATATGTTTTGCCTTCTTTTTCTATGGTTTTGTCATTTTTCTTAATTTTTTTAGGCCTTAACTTTTAACGAAGCAATATGTTATGTGACCTTCCTTGATAGATAGACCATTTAATGCGAACTTTATTTATAGCGTTCGAACCATTTATTGTAAAATAGCCAAGAATCATGTTAAGTTTTTCGTAAAGTAGTATTGACGACTTCATTCCAATATTAAAATTTGCTACAGCGTCGTAGACACCAAACTTCAGCACTGTCAAGGAGACAAATTTTGTCTTCGTTATACGATTCCAAATTTTTCCTTTAAAAGACTCATTCGCATTTTGTGTTCAGCCATGAAGACATTTTCGAAGCTCATCTTCTTTAGTAAGGTCCTCAAACACAGGTTTGATCTTATATACAACATCTAAGCGAAGTCCAGCACCTGGCTTGTAGGTATTGGTCCTATTTACTTTGTCGCTGTTGAATTTACACCAATTACCTGCACCCGTTGGGCTATGTGGGTAGTGCCAGTTGTTAACTTTCGATGATGCTACGTGAAATAGAGTTGCAAGCGCTGATGATTTCATGACAACTAAATCACCAGTATTCTGTCTAATTGCCAAACCAAAGAAATTTTGCAGTCGATCAATTATCGAATCTGTCAATCTTCCTCGACCACCAAGTCCTTTCACTTCTTTTTTCAATTTTCGAAGTCGGGTTCCAACACGCTTCTGATAATGCCCAACACATTCTAATTTAGTCACACGAGTGCCAGGAAAAAAATCCTTGACACTATTGTAGCTTTTGCTATCTCCGTCACCCAAAAAGTTAATGTATTTTAATTTGTTTTTTTAATAGATCGCTGGAAAATGCAGTTGGCTCCTTCGCATTCCATTCCACTTGCAGAACCAATATATTTCATTTTGCAAATATGGGAATTGTTCCACTGGACATAAGCAGCAGAAAGGTTCTAGCAAGGTTTTAGCAAGGTTCTGATTTAAAGAGCACCCCTGCAAACTCGACTCATTACCTCAACATCTAATACTTTCCCACTGTCCATTGAGAGTGCTGCAAATACACTATTTAATAAGGGAAAACTCCTACGCTGCCATGTGCTGTCGCACGATACACCAGTATCCAAAATCTCATCATCATTTTAACAATTTTGTCTTAAATCAACTACAGCATCAGCGACTGTTTCCTGTGCAACATCCTCTGTAATATCAGCTATTTTCAAAACAAGTTTATCATTGCATCATTAGCTTTGGCATGTTCATGAAAGTTGTAAATTTTTGAATTCCAGAATGTCCTATTCCAAGAGTTCTCATTGTGTATATTGTTCGTGTATTTATATCAAAGCTTCCTTTTTTATTTAACAATTTAGAAGTATAAAAGTCATTTTGATACTTACATTTTAAACAAACAATTGAAAGTTCACAAGCAAGTCCTCGCTTTTTGCTAATGTTTTCAATTACTGATAATGTTGTTTAGAAGCAAGTTGGGCAACTCAGAACGCTAACAACATCTGACAAAATAGAACAGTCAATTATTCTATAACCTGTCACTTTGTTTTTGATATGGGCATAACTTTGCAGTGTTGAGTTGAAAAGCGTTTTAACTTTATGAAAAGAAGAATTCGACGTACTGAAGATATCTGTTTGATTACCAACAAAAGATTCAATATTATCACTTAAAGAAGGAGAATTTACAATATTAACAATATCACTGCAACGTTGCACCTTTCCATTAAAAATCTTTTTTCTTTTTACTGCTCGGTTTGTTCTTGATTTAACTCTATCTATTTTTACCATGTTAAAAAACTTAAAAAAAGTTAATTTCTGTTAAGGAATTTCGATAAAAATTGAGCCAAATCTCGACAAAAAACAAACTTTTTATTCTGATAGTTTTTTAAAATCAAACCAGCAGCCAAATAGACTTTTTAATACCGAGCTTTCTTCAATACAGAAGTCAGTTATGTCATTAAGTCATTAGGTGTACCACAAGAGGTATGTTTACAATTTGAAAACGACATTTTTTACAACTTGAAAAAATGCAAATTTTTAAGACTTAGAAAATTTTTTAGACGTAGCCACTATGATTTTTGAATTCCCCGTATATCTAAAACAGTTCATTTATTTTTTTTTGATTTTTTAAAATTTTTTTGGGGTTTATATCCCTTAACTTAAATTAAAATTTGCTCAAACTAAAATACTTCGTTGATATAAACTGAAGGTTTTGAATGGGGAGACAATCTTTTTATTTTATTTTTTTAATTATTTTTATGTCTTATTCTCTAAAAATCTTTAAAAGAAATTTTTTTTCTATACTCTTGAAAAAACATTTTTGCTTAAAAAACCCTGCGTTAATTATTTTTTTGTAACGATTTTAATCGCCACAATAAGGATTAGCTTAATAACTCGGAACTCTGAACTGACCTAACACTAGAAGACTAGCAAACAGTTGATGGTAATGCAAAAAAAATAAATAAAAAAGCTAAAAAAAACTAAAAAATAAAAAAAAATAATACATAGTTATAATAATATAGTAATACATTAATACAATATGTATAAACAAACGTCATCAGCAATGATGATTACATTTATACGAATACATTAATTAGTTAAACTAATTAGTAGTATAAATTGCATATTCTAACATCTAGTGAAATACCCGTCCGCTTCTCTGCTATCTTTCTAACTAGACTTCTTCTGACTTTCACTCTAACTCACTTCGTTTTTTTAAACTCATATACTCTTGGTCACGAAGCGGGTGTTGATGCTCTTTAGTGAGTTGAACTTACCTTCGTGGGCCCGGGTATGTGGCCTCTATATGGCAATTAGCCAAAGGAGGATAAACCACAATACCCCCAAAAAAAGTTACGTTTGTTATGTTCTGCTTACACTTTTCTAATAGTGATGGAAAATGGTTGAAAGAAACAAAAGTGATTTCTTCTATTTCTAAGTTATTAAAGTTGAAAAAATTGTTTTTGAAACGATGTTTGAGGTCGAGTTGAGTTGGATATAGAAACATAAGTGCTTGTGTAAAACAAGATAAAATAACAACACTACAACAAGTTCCGGCAGTTCTCTAATGTGACAATGTAAAGCTTATTCAAGTTCTAGAGAGGGCTTATTACTAAAAGGTGTCAAAACAAAACAGTGGAGTTAGTTAAAGAACAATTTTTTTTGTGTGTGTTGTTAGATATTTTTAAGCAGTTTGGAGAAGCAACAGATTTGAAACAGTAAGAGAAGATAATCAAAATAAATAAATAATGTTAAAATGATCAGGTTCTAAGTTAAAATAACTGCTCTCTATTAAATCTAATAATCACAAAGCACTTACTTTATACCAGCGGCGATAACATTACTTTCTCACCCCACTTAGAACTTACGCTAACTCATTTTTGGGAGGGTACAAACTTCACATGGTCATAACTTTTTAGTGTTAAAAGTTTATTATTTGAAATTTAAAACTTACCCTTAAAATTAAAATTAAATGAAATTTAAAACTTACCATTTAAATATATAAGTAAAATAATAATTTTAAAACCCCTAACATTTTAAAAATTTTAAAATGTTGGGGGTTGATAGCTAACTTTTTACCAAGCTCCAATTGCCGCAATTTTTTTGATTCAATTGATATAAACATTAGGGTGAGTCGTACTTTTAAAACTTTAAATATGGGAGCGGACGGAATATTTTTTTTATGTATTAGGATATTAGAAGAGACGTGAATAATTTTTTTTTTTTTTTAAAGTTCATCTATTGTGGGCGTAGGGTGGTCAGTTTTACGAAAAAAACTAAAAAAAATTAGTAAAACAAATTTATTATTGTTATTTTTAATGTTCATAATGCTACTAGTATAAAATGAGGTGAATCATAAAACATAGTCAATAAAGTTTGTGGGCTTGGGGTTTTTATCCCCCTTTCCATTATTATTAAAAACCATAAAAATTGGTCAAGAACAGGAAATGGTGTATGATTTTGTTTTTGTTATAAAGTTCCAATAGCTTATTTGTAGGACAATTATTATGATAATAGTTTCCTAACGATTTGCGTTTTAAACGCATTCTACTTGTTTATGATCACTTTGGTATCCTAAATATTGTAAGTAAAATGATGTAGTTAACAAATTCATAACATATATATATAACGGTAGTTTTTTTATCTACTACAAAAAACTACCAATATTTCTAAAAAAACATAACATTAATTTCATTGCAATAAATGGCTATATCTACTCGAGCTCAAGCAATATCAAAATGCCCTAAATTGCACGAGCTATTGGGTAATGGACTCGACCTTTTTTTAACAGAGCTGCATATGCTGAGAGAAAGTTTACGATATAGAATTTTGTTGTATGATGGATTAGTTACACATTTGGGTACACGATGTATGTGTATACAAATATTTATTATTTGAATGTCAGCAAATTCTACAATCCCGTTGGTCTCAAAAAAATGTGCCATCGATAAACTTGTCCTTGAATAGAACATTGCAAAAGACATTGGAAAATTGAGAAATACGAAAAAAAGAAATGTATATACGTACAAACTTGATAAGTTACATGACTTGACAAAATATATGCAAAATCATATGCTGTAATGAAAATGGGTGCAATGGTTGTCTTTTTAAAGCTCATGTAACTTGCATATGTCCAAAAGTAGCTAAGATGCCTTTGCAAGTTCTATTTTTCCTACAAGCTCAAACAAATAAAATTGGTAACAAAAGTTTTTTATAAATAAGATTAGTTGATATATCAGAGACACATCGATTAACAAGATATTTGGGAGAAAAGAATTTAAAATACCTGGAACAAATAATGATGATATAGGTATATGTTAGAATAGAAAAATATTTTTGTCAACTTTTGTTTAAACTGCGAATTAAAAATGCGAAAAAAAAACAAACAAAAACTTTGAGTATAAGTTGAGTATAAACTGTTTTCATTAAAATTATTTAACATAATTTATTTTCTCCTTTAACAGTAGATTTCAAACAACAGACAATTCGAATATTGGCAACAAAAAAGCAAATAATACAGAAAAAGCTGACTTCAGTTTGAAAAAAAAATTACTCAGATATTACCAGGGTTCCTCATACAGCTATTAGGTATAGGGTATCTAACAGAGCTGTAGCAGCCATAGCTACTGCTACTTCACCTTGTGCAAAAGATGCAAATTTTTTAAAGAGAAATACTGACATTTTTGTTGATCACAGCAAAATAAAACGAAATAAGACTAAGTTAATGAAAGAAATCCGAGGTAGAGCTGAAAAAGTAGCGATGAATGATAATATTCAATGTATATTTTTTGATGGACGAAAAGATTTAACCAAGAGCATAAGAAAAGAAGAAAATGGAAAATTACATCCATCGGAAAAAAAAAGAAGAACATTATTCAGTTTGTTCTGAACCTGGAAGAAAATATCAATTTCAGTTCACTAACGATTCTGAAGAAAGAGTAGAGACTGCAGCTGAGCAAATAGCAGATAATTTTTACGAATGGATTGTGAATCATGATGTTGGATACTATTTAGTTGGTGCAGACTCAACAAATTTATACACCAGTTGGAAAGGAGGTGTTACCCACTACCTTGAACATAAATTAAATAAAAAACTAATATGGATAATTTGTGCTCTTCATGCAAATGAACTACCTCTCCGACATCTTATGATTCAGCTTGACGGAAAAACTGCATCTAAAAATAACTTTTCTGGTTCTATTAAAAAAATTATAGGTAAGGCAACTAGCTTTAAAGTTAAAGATAGCATAATAAAAATTGAACTTCCTAATGCAATAACAGAACTTGACTCTGAAGTTGTAAAATCGCTATCAGATGATCTTTATCAATTTACCAATGCAAAAGTATCTTTATAAATTTACCCATGCAATTAACGCTGGGTATCTTCCGGAAATCAAAGTAAAGTGGAAGTGGACTAAAGAACCTAACCATATACTCAAGCAGTTCAAACTTCTATGTCATCAAAGACTTAAAGTTAAAGATATTGTAATGCCCTGTGTTTTATCTTCTTCATGGAATGCTCATATTAAAAATGTTCTTCAAGCATTGTTATGTAGTCTAGAAAAAACAGAAGGACAATTTGCTGTTGAAACAATTTAAAAATTAAGAGAAGATTTAGAATACAAAAACACTAATGTAAGAAGTAAAAAACATCATATACATAATGAAAATACTGAATTACTTTTTGATTTAATTAATTGGAGTTTGGATGTACACAAACCTTTACTTACATGTTTATTGTCAAAGGATGAACTTTTAAAATACAATGATACTCCTATGTATCTACCTTGTTTTCCTGTTCATGGGCAAGCTATTGAACGATTTGTTCAAGAAGTCACAAGATCTTCTCAATTGGTATCTGAAAAAGGTAGAAGAGATGGGTTCATCAGAGCAACATTAGCACATCGAGAAATCACGCCCGTAAACCAATCAAAAAAGATCTATTTAAATTAATTTAGGCAGTATAAATTTTGTTGTTGTTTTGCTATGGATTTTATTTATAATCTCAGTAAATAAGTTGAGCTTTAAACATATTGTGTCTTTTAGATGACATTTTATTTAAGACCAATAAATTTTTAACCCTTCAGAAAGTTTGTGAAATATTGCAGGAACTATCTTATTTATTTTCTAAAGAGAAAATAAATTTTTACCTCTTCTAATATTCTAAAGCAAACACGGTATACTTATGTTTACATTTTTGTATAGCTTTATGAAGTATAGCACACAAAATTTTTATTTTAAAAGTTTTATTTTAATGTCTATATAGTTGTTTTTGATGATTGCATCACCATAGGCTTATGAAAAAAAGGCAGAAAAGTCCTAATTTGATGCGTTTTTAATAAAACTGTCGTTTTTTAAACGCCCTGCGCCCTCACAAAACAAACATTTTAAGAAAAAAAAATTATTCACGTCTTTTCTAATATCCTAATACATAAAAAAAATATTGCGCGCAATCCCATTTCTAACATTTATATACAGATATTTTTTTTGTAAAACCTATAATGGTACACAACTTTTCTAACACCTACCGTGTTTGTATAGCATTAAGGAAAGTAGCACCGAATATTATGTTTTAAATTAGTCTATATTTTGTCTGATTGCTTTTTGATAATTGCCTTACCTTTAGCTAATATATAAAAAGCCGAAAAATAGCAATATGATAAGTTTTTCGTAAAACTGATATTTTTCAAACCTGCGCCCACACTAGATAAACTTTTAAAGAAAAAAAAAATTATTCACATCTTTTCTAATATCAATAATCTTAATACATAAAAAAATGTTGCACGCGCTCCCATATCCAAAATTTTAAAAGTACAACCCATCCTAATAAACATACTTAAATATGGAGTTTGTATAACCCTTAAAGTATCATATTTGTATCATCAATTTTTTTTTGTCATAAACTGATGTAAAACGAAACGTTTTTAATAAAAACATCTAAATATAGAACCTTGAATGCAACTATCCCTTTTTCCATAGTAAATTTTAATTTTTTATGTTGCTTATTGAGATGTTTACAGAACTTCGAGACTCTGAATAAATATGGGAGGTATAGAAGAATCTTTCCTGAATTTGCACATCTTAGATTAAGCTTAAATTTATACTCTTTGTGAACCATCGCGATAATTTTTACTGTAAACTTTAAATTTCTAACATACTTTTGTAGACTCCTATAAAAGTTGGATCGCCTTTTAATTCTTTAATTTAGTTTAATCACTTATAATATTATGTAAAGATTTTATATAGCCAACTTTATTATTACATTTATACCATTCACTTTGTTCGCTCTAGTAATTAAGGCGTTTTTCTCGGACAATTTTTAGACGGGTGTATACATATTTTGTATACATCATTGTTTCTTCTTTGCTAAATAAAAGAAAAAAGTTTTAACAGCTCACTTTTAACTCATTTAACCACAAGTACCAAAATAAGTAATGAGTAACTTTTTTTGACCAAAAGCTTTGTTTCATTAACCTACCGGAGACCACATTTGTGAAAATTGATTTTATCAAGTTATATAAAAACTATAGGCCGGGTGAATAAAAATGAGCAATTGCTTTTACTCAGTAATTGGTTTGCTTTACATGAACTAAAACCTCACCAGTTTTGCTCAAATTTTTATTCACGTAAAGTTAAGCAATTTACTCAGTAATTGCTCAGCTTTACGTGAATAATAATAATAAAAAATTAAGCAAAATTGCTTATGCTTTTAATCACGTAAAGCTGACCAATTACTAGGTAAAAGCAATTACTCGTTTTTATTTACCCGGGCAAATAACTTCTACACATATATAAAAAGATATTATATTCTACCAGCTCAGGTCAAAATTTTTCTTTTTTATATTTTGTGAAAAATGAAAAGTTGTAATAAATTTTGTTTTTATTAAATGACGAACAAGCAATTTTCTACAAACACTGCCATGCAGTGACATGGCAGTGTTTGTAGAAAAGAAAAGGACAATGTTACAGAGGCTCAAGCTTAGCAGCTAGAACAGGTTCAACTGCAATTACAATACTTTTTTGACTAAAAAGAGAAAAAGCATCATTAGAAGAACTAGCTTAGGTATGACAACAGGGACGAATGAGAGTTTTTTATTGTTAGAGGATTGAGTCGAGAGTAAGAAATATTCCATAGAGGGACAAATAAGCATTTTATGGAGATAGAGGACGGAGATAGGAGTAGGAAAACAGCAAGTACAAGAGAGACTTAGCAGATGCTAACTTTGCAATTAATTGTAATTAAGGTTTGCATAAGAGGCCAATAGTAAATGATTAATCGAGAAGACGTAAGCTAATCGACTCAGAAAGGGTGTTTCCATTCATCAATATAGAAATGTAACAATTTTACATTATTATTTGGAATGAAACTAAAATAAAATTCAATTGCAGTATATTCTCAACACTAAAAAAAGTTAGTACAGGCACCACTTTCTATGGTAATAGCAAAATTAGAATTGTCACCATTCCCTAGAGTTTACATTAAGTTTCATAACATCTCTCCGCTCAAGATGCGGTAGATTCGTCCATTCTACTATTTGAGCTTAATAGGAATTTGCTTTCAACTTGAGAAGAAAAAAGTGAGACCTATTCTCGTATTTTGTAGGATGCAGAAATTTACTAAGACATTAGGCCGGGTGAATAAAAATGAGCAAATTTTATTCACCCGGTGTTACTCAGTAATTGGTCAGCTTTACATAAACAAAAACCTCACGAGTTTAGCTCAAATTTTCAATGACGTAAAGTTAAGCAATTTACTCAGTAATTGTTCAGCTTTACGTAAATAACAATAATAAAAACTTAAGCGAAATTACTAATGCTTTTATTCACGTAAATCTAACCAATTACTGAAAAAAGCAATTGCTCATTTTTATTCATTCGGCCTATTTTTCTAAGTACAAAAAATGATCCACTCGAACGCTTCTTTCCTGAATTTTGAGCAGCTTAACAACTACCCATATTGCTCTAATTCACCAAATTTAGGTTTTTTTTTTCTATAAACTTGAAACCAATTAAAATATATTAGTTAACGTTAGATGTATGTTCTGTAATTTCTCACAATTTCATAAAATTGTTTAGACAACAATTTGGATAAGTTATAACTATATATATATATATATATATATATATATATATATATATATATATATATATATATATATATATATATATATATATATATATATATATATATATATATATATATATATATATATATATATATATATATATATATATTGGATAAGTTTATAACTACATATATATATATATATATATATATATATATATATATATATATATATATATATATATATATATTGGATAAGTTTATAACTACATATATATATATACATATATATATATATATATATATATATATATATATATATATATATATATATATATATATATATATATATATATATATATATATATATATATATATATATATATACATATATATATATATATTGGATAAGTTTATAACTACATATATATATATATATATATATATATATATATATATATATATATATATATATATATATATATATATATATATATATATAATATATATATATATATATATATATATATATATATATATATATATATATACATGGGAAGCGAGGGCATAGCCGCCCCCGTAACGTTTGAATTAATGTTATATAAAAATAAAAACGAAATGTATTTTTTCAACAGTTCATTTTAAATCCAATATTGCTCAATCCTTGAAAAAAAGATCTGAAAGAATATGATGTTAAAATAATATTTTTATCAAAATAAACATTAATATGCACAACTTCTCAGAAACGCATCAGGCACTTTTTTTGACATATGTTTTTTACCATATTAGATAACATTTTTAAAAGGGAAATGTTAAAAAACTGTTGCGCCTCCATATGCGGTTATGCCACAACTAAGCTAACTAGTCAAACCAGTAAACTAAAGTAAATCTTTTTTTCTCAAAATATTTATTATTAAAAGAATTTTTTAATTTCCAAAAAATACACTAATACAAAGTATTTTATATAATTAATTAAATAAACTTTAAGCACTAGAGGCCTTTCAACAAATCATCAATAGTGCTGTTTTAGTTTTGTAGCAAGATTTTTATATAGAAAATAAAAATAATTTTAATTGGATATTGTTGCTATGAGAAACTATTATTATGGATTAAATTCTTATAATACACAGGAAGTATCAATTAAAAGTATCTTTGTCACTTCCTGTGTATTATTAGCAGGGCCGCCGAGAGCTGTCACGCCGCCTGAGACAGCAATCCAGATTGGCGCCCTTATTTATCAAATTTTCCCTATATTTTTTATGAAAGACATTTCATTTGGCGTCTCTTGGATATCTTCCGCCCGGGACAAACTGTCCCTCGCAATGTATATATATATATATATATATATATATATATATATATATATATATATATATATATATATATAATATATATATATATATATATATATATATATATATATATATATATATATATATATATATATATATATATATATATATATATAGAAAGTTATATAAAAATATCATTCACCACATTTTTTTCTGCAACCTAATAAACTAATTTTATTAGAAGAAAATATTATTTATAAAAGACGTAGAAAGCATTCTGATGTTGTCAATTCTGACCTCCGACTGTTTTTTGAATAAAGTACTGAGAATAATATAAAATTTAAACTTAAAAATTTTAAAGCGTCTGTAGTTTGAAAGCGACAACAAACTCGGCATCAGATTAGCATTTTCTCTAAAGCGCATGTTGGGCATAAACGCATGTTGCGCTTGGAAGATATGGGCGCTAGAAGTATAGCGTTTGTTAAGTTTAAAGGCATTGGAAATGTTTACGGAATGTTTTGTTCATAAAATTAAAGGATTTGATGGAAATATCTAAAAGAAACGCAATTACGTAATGTAAGTCCTTATTTAAGTATATAGGTTCATCATTTAGTCACTTGGAATATACTTGATTAAAATTATAAAATAATTTTGCTATTGACCATTAAATTTTTATATTTAACTTTTATACTGAACTGTTGAAATTTACTATTGAAATATGTTTCATGGATACAATTATTAGGTTGTTCTAAATTACTTTTTTTTATTCCAAAATTATTATTACTATTTAGCTAAATATTCTTAAAA
This sequence comes from Hydra vulgaris, assembly GCF_022113875.1. Lineage (NCBI taxonomy): Eukaryota > Metazoa > Cnidaria > Hydrozoa > Anthoathecata > Hydridae > Hydra > Hydra vulgaris. Next base: position 50,783,668 of record NC_061162.1, on the reverse strand, counting down.
AATAGTTTAAAACGCATTGAATATGGAGTTTTTATGATTTTGGGAAATAAAAATCAGGGTTGTCCAAACCTTTACAAATCTCAACAGACAAAAGACGTTAAATGACACCTGCCAAATGAAAGATCTAATTTTTTATTTGTTACTTTTTTACATGATCCAAAGTGCAGTCACTTTCACTTTTTTAATAATGAAAGTGCAACGTTTTATATCTCTTTGTGTTCTCCAAAGGTACTTAATAATATGTGCGGCCGTGGCGCAGTGGTTAGAGCGCTTGCTTTATAAGCAGGAGATGCAGGTTCGATACGAGCCTTGGGCATATTTCGCGTGATGGTAAGGAAAGAGGCGTGAACTTCCTGGTTAAATGCACTTCCGCGGTGCTCTGTGACAAGACCGTTAGGTCTTATGGGGCACCAAAATAACAAAATAAAAAAATATATAAATGTATATATGAACAAAAATGAAAATAGTGAATAATTAATATTTAATATATAAATTGATAAAACGTTAAGAAAAGTTTCGATTTTCGTAGTTTATTTCGGAATTTGGCTTTTCTATAGAAAAGCCAAATTCCGAAATAAACTAAAAAAAATTTAGATCTAACTTTTTTCAAAATAAAATAAATAAATAATATTTTTATTACAATAATAAAAAAAGTTCAATTAGATTGTATTTTTAAAAAAATGATACATATTTTAAAGGACACGCAGGTCCATATTGTTGGGCACTTTCAGCTCGCTCCGCAAATTTGAAAAAATATCAATATTATATATGCAGTTAACTCAAATAAAATTTTTCGAAAATAAGTTAATTTTTTTCTTAAGATATTGATTTTATTGGCATTAACAACATCGAAAAGCATTTCATTCCAAATGTTAACAACTTGGTAAGAGAAATTGTATTTGCGAATATCTAGGCAAAATTGTTGCTTGCGAAATTGTTGTTTATATTTATGACCTTACGAGTTGTTTCTGCTTTCAATAAACACAGATTTATCAATTGAGACCAAGTTATGATGAATTTTGGAGCAAGTTGATAAGTCATATTTTAATGGCGTTTTCTTAAGGGACTCAAAATCAGGCAACCGAAATCGGCTGCAGTAGGTTAAACTGCTTATACCAAAGATTTTTTTGTGAAACCCTTTTGCACGTTCTCGTATGTCTTTATTTGCTCAATATGAAATTGCGACAAACCTGGTGAATAATACTTTAGGTAAGTATTATTCACCAGGGAAGTATTATTCACCATGGCAAGTAGGAAAGGGAATGATCACACAAAGCAGTTGTGTGATCACTCCCTTTCCTACTTGCCATAAGCATTTTGAATGTTTTTACAAATATTTTAAAGTAGTTACTTACGACTGACCTTTACAAAAAAGTTTTGGAATAAAACATGAAATCTGCAACCATTTGTAAAATGATCATAGTTTTCATGAAATTCAGAACCAAATTATTTGTTGGATGTTGGACCAACTATTATTTTAAAAAATTATCTTCCATTTAGGAGTTAAAGTATAATAGGAAATTTTGATTTTACTTTCACTATTTAGAACAAAGATTTTGTAGTATTTTATTAGAACAGAATATATCTAAACTATTGATATTAAACTTTTTTAATTAAGTAATTAGTTATCTGCCCAATATCTCATTAATTACGTCATTAATCGCAGAGGTTTTTTTTATATTTAATTTTTTATTGTACTTTTTTCTACTACTTTGAAAAGATTTTCATAAAAAATAATGGTGTGGCGGAATAGTGTCGAAAAATATTTATTGTCGCAAATTTTTGTCCCAAATATGCTTGTCGAAAATGTAAATAAGGAATAGTGTCGCAAATTATCGCATTATTTATTGTCGAATAACAGAATAAAGAATAATGTGGCAAATTAATTTAATGAAAAGTGTCGAAAATAGAAAAAAGAAATAATGTTCTAAAGGAGTATAATGAATAATAACAAAAATTAAAAATAATAATAACTATCTTAGTTTGGATCTTAGCAAAGCCTTTGATACAGTAGACCATAGCATTCTTATAAAAAAACTCAAAAGTTATGGTGTTAAAAGTACATATTTAGAATGGCTCGAAAGTTATCTAAACAATAGAAAATAATACATAACACACGAAGAAATAAAAACTGAATACTTGACTATTACTTGCGGTGTTCCCCAAGGCTTATTTCTGGGTCCACTTTTATTTCTTATTTATGTAAAAGATTTCCATAAGTTTTCAAACATTTTAAACGCAATTTTATTTGCAGATGATACAAATTTATTTTATTCTAATGGAGATATAAACCTTTTATTTAAAATAGTAAACAAGGAATTTTTTAATCTAGCGGAATGGTTTAAGGCAAACAAGTTGTCCTTAAATTTAAATAAAACTAAGTATACTTTTTTTCATAGACTTCACAATAAAGAAAAAATTCCAATAAAACTTCCTGATCTTTACGTTGGCAACTCTAAAATAGTTAGAGAGTCATTAAAGTTTTTAGGAGTGATACTTGACGAAAACATGACATGGAGAGAACACATAAGAACAATTGAAAATAAAACTTCGAAAAATATTGGCATACTATACAAAGCTAAGCAAGTCTTAAACCAAAACTGGTTAAAAATCTTATATTTCTCCCTCATACATTGTTATATAAACTATGCAAATATTGGATGGTGCAGCTCTAATGTAAGTAAAGTTAAAAAATTGCTTAGTAGACAAAAACACGCTGTCAGGATTATTTCAAATGCAGGTCGATTCGCACATTCTAAAGAACTATTCAAAAATCATCACATACTCAATGTTCTTCAGTTAAACCTTTATCAAATTCTTATATTTATGTATAAACTACATAATAAATTAACTCCTATAATTTTTAATACATTTTTCAATAAAATTAATCACGTGTACCCTACACGATTTTCAAATTACACTTACGAGCAACCTAAAACACACTATTTGGCTACTAAATTTTCTATTGCCATCAGAGGTCCTAAATTATGGAACACTTTATTAAATAACCAGCTGAAAAATTGTTCTTCACTTTCTCTATTTAAACAAAAACTTAAACAAAAACTTCTTAACGATGTTAATGAATTAAATTCTTTTTAAGATTCTTTTATCTTCTTTTTTAACAACTATCTTATTAACTAGTTGGGGAGGGGGGTGCCCAAAGTTCTATATTTCTTGTTTAACCAATTATTCTTAATTAATTTTTTGAGAAAAGTTCAAAAAACAATTCAGTTTTTGCCAATTTTTTTGCGTATAAAGTTACGCAACTTTTCTTTTAAATTTATGCTATTCAAATTTTGATTGGATAAATTTGATTTTTAATCGTTGCGTTTTAGAAAAAAAAAGTTTCATCTGAAGTCTCTTTCTAAACAAAACGATTTAAGTAATCAAAAAGACAGATTGCTTCAAAATATCTTAATTTCCTTTTTTTTTTTTTTAATCGTTGCTCAAGCTATTAAGAAGGCTATTCAAGATTTCTTTTTTTTTTTTCTCGCTTTTCTTTAATGAAGTCAAGAATAAATCTTCTTTTAAAGTGCCAGTCAGAAGAGGTTCAGTAAAATTCTAAAGGTTTAACAACTTTAAAGATAAACAGGCTAAATGAATACCGCTAAATAAAAGGCTTTATAAAAACAAACTGGGTGATCAAATTTTGAAATTTTCTGCTTTACTCTAAAACGCAGTGAATAGCTAGTTAAAAAAATTTTTAGAAGCAGTTAACAAGTATACCTCAAAGTGGTTGAATGATTGTATCATTCTTGCTAGAGTATTTTGGCAAAAGTTAGCCTCAGGACTTCAAAAAAGAGAAAAGTATTATGTGTTTGGTTCATAATGGAATATGATTAGTATTAACTTTCTAATTAAGTTGTTGCAGTTGGAAAGCTTTGGAAAAAATCCATTTAATTTCAACAGTAGATGTATACTTAATTATTTAAACCATATAAAAAATGAAGGTTCACGTAGTTTGAATATATTTTGAAAAATTATTGTCCAATTTTTTGTCTAATGGAATATAATTGAAACCAGCTACAAAAACAAATGGATAACAATGGAAGAGCAGCAAACGTTACATCAGGTGTGCAAGATGAGCTCTATTTTAGTTTGATTTAAGTTACAAGGCAGCCCATTAAGCTGTAAACTAGACATTATTAAAGTAGATAAAGATATGTTAAAATGAAAAAAAAGGTCGATAAATGAGGTTCTTTATTTTAGGGATACAATGTAGGTCATTGTCGCGGAGGTCTATTCTGTTTAAATACATGATTGTTGATATAAAGATACAAACTTCCATCTTATGTCTACCAAAGAACACGCTCATAACCTAGATGTTTTACATGGAAAGTTCCCGCAGCAATCTCTATCACATATGACGACTTTTATAGTTATTTTCCAATTTCATAGTATATAACAAATTGTATGAATTATTTTCATATATAATGTCTAATTATTTTGTTACTTATATATCGTAAGGTATATTATTGATAAATTAAACAGAAAAAGATTTCTACTTTTCTACTTTTCTTATATTTAATGATAATAATAATTTCATCTATTTTTAAAAATGCCTTTTTTTTTGTCAATATATTAACTTTTATTTAAATCGAAGTAGAAGGCTAAATAATTAAAATGAAAAAAAAAATAATTGTGATTTTCAGAATCAGCATGAAAAATTAATTAAGAAAAATTGGTTAAACTATAATGAATCTAATAAAAGATGATTATGGACCTATAACTAGTCTAACCAATTTAAATTTTCTTTAATTATCCTATTAACTTATCTTCAGTTTTTAAGTGTGATTTCTTTTTTTTTTTATTTTTTTTTTTTACGATTTTCTTTTGATTATAGATTAGTAACTGATCTTAACAAATTTGTATATATTTGTATATTTTTTAAATGGTACAAAGTAATTTTATGTTTTATGTTTACATTTTAATGGTTATACACGCTTGCTGATGAAAGCACGTCGGGGTGTAGTGATAATTCTTTTAGCTCTTCTTTTTGCCCCGGTTATGTAGATTTTATTTATATAACACGGCATCGAATTCTTTTTTTTTAATGACAAATAAAAAAAAAAAAAAAAGAAATTAACTATTAGCGTCACTATTCATTTTTTTTGTTTTTGACGCTGTTCATTAAACTCATTTGCGACATTATTCCTTTTTTTTTTGTTTGTTTTTAACACTCTTTATTAAATTTATTTGCCACACTCTTCCTTTTTTTGCGACATTAGGCCTTTTTAATATATTTGACATTATTCTGAAGTTCATTTTTCGACACAGTTCCTGTCATCCAAAGTTTAATAATGTCAATGAATGTTTTGTTTTTTTTAAATCAAATCAATTAAATAATTTTTTTTCAAATAAAATAAAATGGTTATACATTATTAAACTAATACTGTAAATATTGTCCAATGAAATAAATTTTTTTATTAGTAAAATTAAAAATAATAATAATAGTAATTATACTAAATAAAAGCCAAAAATAATGTTAAATGTTTAACCAAGGAGAAAATAATTATATATACCAAGGAGAAAATAATTATTTTTTCATAAAAAAACAATTATTTAGCATAATTATTTTAATTATATCATAAAATGTTATTTTTTCCATGTAAAAACAATTACGCATTTTTAGGTCACAAATGTTTCGGACCGTTGATGACAAAGGATTTAACCTCGACTTCAGAGAGCGGTCATCCGTCAATAAAGAATCCAAATCTTTCTGAAAGTGGTCCTGTTCAGCTCCCGCTTTATGTAAAAGGACGTAAAAAGAAGTTTGCAACAAAAGCAGAACGAGACGAGCTTGCAAAAAAAGCTGAGCTTTGTCATCAACAAGCCGACGATCGTTCTATTGCTCCTCAACCTAGTGAGGTAAATCTTGATTTTCTTGAAAAAAAACGTCAAGTTCTTAAAAAGAAACAAGAGCTTCTCAACCGATCACATTTGCAGAGCCGACTAAATATTACACACCAGTCAAAAGTAAATAAAGAATCAGTAAGAGATAATCCAAGTGTATACGTAGGTGATTATAATCAATTATTAGAAGATTCAAAAACTAAAGAGCATCAATACAAAACAACTTTTTCTGCAAGTCCTAGTTTGACTTCTAATAACTTAAACGTACAAAGTGAAAATGTTGAAAATAAAGATTTTAACAAAAATATTGCGTTGCAACCAAAACTTCAAAGAAGTCAATACTATGAGAAACCGTTTGAAAAAAATTCGAAAGAAGAAAGTTCAATAAGAGAGTTTTTTTACAGATTAATTTGTTGCAATAGTTTTTGCTCGCTAACCTTATACATTTTAGTAATTTTTTTTGTTGCAGTTTTTGCTTTTACGCTCTATAAAGTTGTGACAGTTTTTAATGTGCCAAAACCAAAACATCAGGTTCATAAACATAAACATAACAATGAATCAAATAATCAATTAAAAAATTTTTATGCTTCAAAGTTTGATCAATTTCAACCGTTTCCAGGATATATAAATGAATTGCCTCAATTAATAATGAATATTTCAAGTATTGTTAAAAACGAAGATGTCAAAAATGTTGATAAAAATTTTTCTCAAACAAAAAAAACAATAATTCCTAAAGTTCAAATACTTAATATATCAAAGGAACAAACGGCAGTATTAAAACCAGCTGCCGCAACATCGCTAGTATCATCAACTACCCCAACTGCAGCAAAAACAACAACAACTACAACAACAACGACAACGACAACAACAACAACAACAACAACAGAAACAACAACAAAACGAACAACAACACCACCTACTCCAAAACCACCACCACCATCAACAACAACGAAGATCAAACCAACTACAAAAAGGACAACAACGGAAAAACCTACTTTTACCAAATCTACTACGTCATCAACAACAACCACAGATACATCAAAAATAAAGGTTCCGACATTAAGAACACTAGTTACAATTAAACCTCCGATGTATCAATCAACATTTAGCAATTTTTTGCAATACCCTGTGTGGAACGGTCAAACATGGATTTGGTCAAAAAAGCCAGTTTTTGACACAAAGACTGCAATGCCAATATATAATCAAAATCCTATTTGGAATGGTTTTAACTGGGTTTATACTACCGAAAGCTCTTTTAAAAGAAATGAAATTCCTTCCAGCCAAATTTCTGAGTTTTCTTATTTAAAACCAATTGATTTTTTAGATGAAGTCTATACAACAATAAAACCTTTAACTGCTAGTTTGTTCTCGTCTTACATAGGACAGATTTCCCCAAGTAGAAATTATAACGATCTAGATACATCTGATATTATTGAAGTTAATGAAGGAAAAAATTATCTTAAACATTATGTTCAAAAAGATCCTTATCCTTCAAGACCGCCGTTTGATTCAATTGAAAACTTGTATCGTAACCCAAACCCCGAAGAAGTAAAGCCAAACGTTTTAAGACTTTCTAGAATAAAAATGTTTCCTACAGCTATACATGATAATATGGAACCAACACCAATTCACGATGATAACGAAGATGACATTGATAACTTAATATCAGCAAAGAATAATAAAATATCTATAAACATAAACTTAACCAATGCAACAATCAAACCTACTCATGATAACTTCGATGACAACCAAAACGCTGATAAACGTCAAAGAGATCGTCATCGTCAACATCATCGTACTAATCTAACAAGTAAAAAAAAACGAGAGCGTAAACACAAGCTTAAACTGAGAAAAAAAATTAAAAAAAAGAAATATGAAAATAAAGAGAAAAAGTCTTCTTCATTTACTTTAATTGAGCACACAACTACAACAACTGAAAAGCCGACATCAACAAAGCGTCAAACAACAACAACATCAACAACAACTTCAACAACTCCACTTCAAACAACTCCATCAGTAGATAAAACTAATTTTCCACACCCAGACACTTCTATTTCACCGTTAAATATGCTTGATATCAAATTAAATTATCCGGAAAAACTTCTTTGGGATCAGGAACATCACAGTTTTATTAGTGCAAATGATTTAAACAATGTTGAAAATTATCACTATAAAAATGATGGTTTAATCGAAACTCAAAAGCATGGTATTTTAGACGAAGCTTTCGGAAAACACGAGGAGAGTGAAAAAGTTTTTGATCTTCCTCGTGAGTTGATAGATCAAAATGTAAACAATAACAATAAATTAAAGTTAATAGAAGATCAAGTAGGACAAAGTTATGAATCTTTAGAAAAAACTCCAACTCAAAGTTATTCCGCTGAAACAGAAGAAAACAAATTATCTGATGAAATACTTGATTCTGACGGAAAAAAATATGCTTCTACTTTTTTGGAAGAAAAACCCACACACCGTCGTTATTCACTTTTAGAGCTTTTTCACCGACACCGAAAAATGAATAGAGAACCTCAACATATAACTAATGGCCAGCAAAAAGACTTGATTGAAGCTCTGAATAATTTTGAAAATAACCACCATAAACAATCAAAAAATAACAATGACAATAATAACAGCGGCGGCAAAGCAAAAATCCATTTTGAACTATCAAGAGATAAAGATAATAGTAATGATGATAAAATAACTCAACATATATTATCAAAAGACACAGAAGACATTAATAGTTACAGTGAAGATGGACAAGAAAGTTTCCAAGAACTAAAAAATAAAATTGATGAAGATAACGATTATGATGATAGTGAAGAAAATGATGACGGGAACGCTGATAGTGACAGTAATGATATAAAAAAAGATAAAACACATCTTAAAAAGGAACTCGACGACAGAAATAATATCTATAAAAAAAATAACGATTACAGTAACGAACATGGTGATAATGATGAAGATAACATCAAACACAAAAATAACAATCATGATGATAACGATTACAGTAACGATCATGATGATAATGATGAAGATAACACTGAAGACAAAAAGAAAGACAACGACTATTATTTTGAGAAGCAAAACAATAAAGATGAAACACCCGCATTAAAACAAAAGATAAAACCAAATGATATTTTTGACAGACCAACTAAAAAATTATCGTATTTACAAAAAATAAAAGCTTTAAAAAAACAACTACACGCAAATAATAAAAATCATATATCGCACACAACTCGACCGTCAAAGCCATTTTTTTTTCATGGTAAACCAACAGTTTTAGCAAAAAATGTAAAGGACAAAAAGAGAAAGAGAACTCGACACAAAACAAACATTCGAAAAAAGATATTGATACATCAAGACAAAAAATCGAGCCTATTAAATAAAATTAAAGGAAAAGAGAAAACTGAAAACACTAAAAAAAATGTATTCAAAAGCAATTCTAAAAAAAAGCATGAAATTAATAAACCATCTCATCGTTTTGATAGATCAATGTTGCTGTCACGAATAACTCAAAAAATAAGGGAGATAGACAAATATAAACAGCCAAATAAAAAAATTGAAACTTTTAAAGTAAAAAACTGCATTATAATAAAAACCTTCAAATATGGTACTGTGGTAAAAATTATAAAAGGACCTTTGAAAAAAAAAGGCATTATTTTCTATACGATCAGAACATGTGAAAGAATGCACGGAAACTTTAATAAAGTTAAATGCACCGATATAAATTATGAGTTAAATACTGGTCGCTTATCAATAAAGCAAGAAAGAAAAGGAAGTAAGAAGGTATTCTCAATTAATGCGTGTAAAGAAGAAGACTTGGTAAATAACATGGAGCACAAAGGTCCAAAAAAAGAACTCAAAGAAATAAAGGACAAAAATGAAGAAAGTGGAAGTGGTAGTGCTAGTGGGGAAGAGGTAACTACATTACTACAACTACATTTTTATAATTTTTGTAATAATTTCCATAATTATTTCCAAAATCATTTCTAAAACCATTTCCATAATTATTTCAATAAAATACACATTTAAAAAAACAAACGAAATCAAGCAAATGGTACTGAAAAGTTTCATTTTTTAAAAGCTTTTTTTTCCTAATCAAGTACTTAAAGTTTTAAAGGAGTTTCCAAAGTTTGTTACTTTTTTCATTCATAATTGAATGGAATTGTATTAAATCCCAGAATCGAATGGAATCTCATTTAAGTACGCATATATATGTATATATGTATATATATATATATATATATATATATATATATATATATATATATATATATATATATATATATATATATATATATATATATATATATATATATATATATATGTATATATATATATATATATATATATATATATATATATATATATATATATATATATATATATATATATATATATATATAAAGCCATATCTTTGTTTGAATAACATAAAAATTTATTTTAGGGTAAAGATTGGTTAAGTTTTCAATACTCACAAACCACTAAAAAAATCACACCTCCTCCGGCAAAAAAAGTTGTTTTAAATATTGAAATGAAAGAAGTATTAAAAAATAAAGTACATTCAACAGCAAAAGTAAAAAATCTTCTAACAAATAAAGTTAACAAAATTACATCTAATCGTCAAAAAAAATCCAAGCATGAAATAAAAACACTTAATAAAAAAGATAAAAAAAATAAAAGTGTCCCACCAATCACCACTCTTTCACCTAATAAGGTTACAACAACGACTGATCTTATAGATTTAGTAAAAATCATGGCTAAGTTTAAAAATGATATCCAAAAAGAAACCAAGGCTCAGAAGGAAAATGAACTTATTAATACTATTAAAAATATTATGGAGATAAATAATTTAAAATCAAATAATGAGAATCACAACGATCATGATTCAGCTAAAAAAGATATAGTTCCTCAACTAATTGACCAAAAAATGCCACAGTTAGAAGATGTTAATTCTAACTATTCTACTTTAGTAGAAGATCGTAGTTTAATTTCAAATACTGTATTAAAAGAAGTAGAACCAACAACTATGCATCTAAAAGATATAAGTGAAATACACCCAACCTTGAACCCAACCTCAAAATATCAAGATGACAAAAAAACTGATTATGATAACTTTGATGGAGAATTCCAAAAAGTCTCTGAAGGAAATATTAACGAGAGAGCAGGATACAGAAAAATCGGAAATTTTGCTAAGCATGAAATAAGTCAAGTTTTAAACAACGCAATGGAGCCAAATGAATATCAATTGAACGAACAGAAGATTTTAGATGAACAAAAAGTATCAGATGATTACAGTGGTAATGATGATTATTACACAAAAGGAGAAGATGAAGAAGGAAACATGATTATGAGTAGATTCAAAGGCAAAAAAAACGTTTACCCACAAAAGATATTAAAAAAACAATCGAGCAAAAATCTAAATTATAAACACCACCCAAATCACGGTTATGAATTGAATCACAAGTATGATTCAAATCATAAGTACAAATTAAATCACAAATCAAATCCTAAATACGAAAATAACTTTGACAAAACTGAAAATGATATAGAAGAATCAGAGTATGATACCACTCACAACATAAATGATAAAATTAAAAAGGAAGAAGAGAATCATTCAGAAGATCAGGAAACATATTTTAATAATAGAGAGAAACAAAAAGGAAAACATAATTTAAGACATTCTCATAAAATTCATAAACACAAACTACTTAAAGTAAAAAGTAATCACAACGATAACACACATTATCACGAAAAAAATAAGATAAAATTATTGAAACATCATCATGAATATAATATCAAACACGGAAAACATGATAGCGCTAAGTACAAAAATTATGATAACGTCAATTATGAAAAAGATGGTGATGACAAACATAAAAAAAACAGTGTCATGAAACGCAAAGAAGAGGGTAAAAAAGATGTTGAACATGGTAGAGTTAATCACCAATCGAAGCATTTTAGGAAGAGGAATTATCATTTTTATAATCATCAGCATACGAAGATTCATCAACATAATAAATATGATCAAAAGAAAATACTACCTTCATATAATGTAGGAGAAAGCGGAGACGAGAGCGGTAAGTTCAAACTAATTTTTAAAATTAAATAGTTTAAAAAGAGAGTTAAAATACTGGTTAATCTTTTATTAAGTAAAAGATTAAAAGAAAAAATCTTCCGCGAAAAATCCCTCCGAATTAATCCCCCGCGAAAAAAATCCTCCTGAGAACAACTTCCCACCGGAAAAAATCCTCTTCCTATAAAAAAGTTTATAAAAATTTTAATACATATTAGAAATTTAATACTTATTATGAAAAGACGCGGTAATGTGTCCATATATCGACTGAACTTAATAGGGACGACGCAGCGAAATGACCATTTATCGACTAACTAAAATAGGGACTGACGCAGAGGAGTGTTTACATTTTGACTGACTAAAATAGGGACTTGTACAGTGGAGTGTCAATATATTGCCTAACTAAATAGGGACGCATAGTGTTTATATATAAGCAAAGGGTTATGGCTTGGGTTGACGGTCTAACCGATTAGTTAAAAAATCAAGTATGAAAATAGCTATAAAATGTTATAGCTAATATTTAAAGTGTTAAATATTTATCATAAAAATTGTATTAAACTATCCAGCGAAATAATTTGTATAGAATTAAGTTTAAACAAAGCAATGGGGGAGCATATATATATATATATATATATATATATATATATATATATATATATATATATATATATATATATATATATATATATATATATATATATATATATATATATATATATATAGGTAAATAATAAATATTACTTTAAATTAATATTTATATATATAAATATTAATTTAAATGAGAAAACAAAAAAGATGCAAATCTAATGTACAAAGATAAGTGTTCCGTCATAGTTAGTTGTAGGCAAAAGTATTTTTTTGCGAGGATTTTTTCTTTTGGGTGGATTTTTTCCGGGAGATTTTTTCTTGGGAAGATTTTTCTCAGGGAAATACTTCGATTTAGAAATTTCAGAACAAAAAAGTTATCAAGCAACTGTGGCGCAACGGTAGTGTACTTGTCTAAGAACATTAGATCCGCAGTTCGAACACCATCTCTGGGCAAGTTTTGTGACACCGTTCGGGAAGAAGGCGTGAACTTCCTATTAGATGCTCTTGCACGGTGCTCTAGGATAAGACTATAAGGACTTTTTCGGACACCTAAAAAAAAAAAAAAAAGTTGATTGATACTGAATTTAAAGTCATGAAAAAAAGTTCTTTTTATTTAATAAAGATCATTTTAAAATAAGTTAGTATTTTACTTTTTATATACAAAAACAGTGCTTAAACCTTTTAAATCAATTTTTAAAAAAGTTTTATTTTAAATAACAACTTTAATAAAAAAAAACATTGTTAAAAAGTAAATAATTTTATTTAAATGACTCCTAATATATATATATATATATATATATATATATATATATATATATATATATATATATATATATATATATATATATATATATATATATATATATTAATAAGAAAACATCAAATAATACAAATTCTCTTAATAGAAATGATAATTTATTATTAGAAATTTTCGCTGGATTATGGTAACCAGCATCATCAGCTCGTAAAAATTAATACAAAATTTTTTTAACGTTAAAAACAGTTGAAAATTAACTGACGTCAGCAATTAAATGGCTTCTTTCTTGCTTACGTAAAAATGTAAAAAACGGAGTCCAAAATTTAGTTTTAACAAATTGCCCGTTATCTAGATTAATGCCACCATATAAAGAAGAACATTTATACCTCTGTACTTCAAGAGCTTCGCGCACTTTTCGATCAAACTTTTTTGTTTCCACTTTAATTTTTTTAACATCCTCCCACTTTATTTCTTGTGAGCAAAACTTATTATGGGTGGCTATTGCCGACTGATAATGTTTCCCATATATATGTTTATATATATATATATATATATACATATATATATATATATATATATATATATATATATATATATATATATATATATATATATATATATATATATATATATATATATATATATATATATATATATATATATATATATATATATATATATATATACACACATATAAATATGTGTTTACACACTCAAAGTTTTTTTATTTTACTCTCAAATATAGATGAAAGCGGAGAAGAAAAGTATTCAAGAAGTCAAATACATTATCGAAGTAAAAAAGAAAATTACAAAAAAAAAATCAACCACCAAAATGGTAATGTCTTTAAAAAAGATGGCATTCCACGACCAGTTGGAACTAATGGAATGCTAGGTGCTGAAATCGACAACGTTGACTTAATGAAACAGCAAAAACTGGAGAGCTTAAACATTGAAAGCATTGTTGCAAAAATTCTGCCTGCAGTAGTTAAATCCGTATCTGCAAATTATACAGTTAAAACAACATCAGCGCCACCAATAGTTCTCCTTCCAACAACAATATCAATAAAAAAAACGCCTACAATTAACCCTGTGAGAACTATACATCATACAACTCCAAAAATAAAATACTTAAAAACTTTACACCCTTTTCAGACCAATCACTTAAAAATATCAAAAAAGCCAACTGTGTTACCTTCTAAAAAACAAACAGGTTCTCCATTTAAACCAAAAACAACACAGAGTTCTACCCACAATATTGCTAAGGTACATCCAACGAATTTGGAAAATCTAAATATGATAATTAAAGGTTTGAAAGCTTTAGGAATATCTAAAGATATCTTTGATGAAAAAAGAGTCAAAGTTCCCACAAAAGCACCGTTTGTATCGCCTCACCGCACAACACCAGTTCACCCGCACGTAATTGCGCTTCACGACCCAAAGCGCATTCGAATATTATGTTTTGGCGATAGCTTAACAGCTGGTTATAATAACCATGGCAAGGGATTTTTCCCTTATTGTACACCACTTCAAAAAATTTTAAATGTTAAATCGAGCATTCCAGTTTACACTGAAGCTAAAGGAATAGTAGGTGAAATGACTCACAAGCAAATGGTAAGCCGTCTACCATTAGTTTTGGGTAATGCAACTTATGAATATGATTGGGTAATTATTCTTGGAGGAACTAATGATATTCTTCATGTCAAAAATTTTGCAGATGATCAAGAATTTATGAGTCAACTTGAAAATGTATGGCAACCAAGAATTACTAAAGACATTGAAAAGCTTCATCAGATAGCATATAATAGTGGTGCTCACACACTGCTACTCACCGTTCCCGAAAACTCTATTGAAGCCTGGCCCGATTATAAACCTTTATTAAAAATGAGACAGAAAATAAACGAATCTCTTCGAAAATTTGCACAAAACAGCAACGGTAAAACTGTATTATGTGACATAGATAAAAAAATGCCACGCCATGCATTAGGACCTGAACAAGAATCAAAATTATGGGATGACCATTTACATATGACTCCAGAAGGTTATACTAAAATGGCAAACATAATTGCAGATTGTCTGAAACCGTACTTGCCTCATTAATATCTGTTTTATACACATAAGAAAAGTAGTTTGTAAATACGTTAGATACGTTAGGTGCGTTAGCTAGATTTGACAGAAGGTAGTAATTTGCATTGACAAACTTTATGTTCGGCAAATTAATCAATTTTCCGTTATAGAGAAATAAAATTCAAGAATAAAAAGAGCTTCAGTTCTAATGAATGTTACTATGGTTGCTATAATTATTCTAAAAATAATTATGCATTAAAAAATTCTTGTTGACGATATATTTTATATATTTTTTATTTTTAATATTACGAAATGCTTTGATATAATTATGAAAATTAAATTGTAAATAATAATAATTATAAATATATTTATAAATGTACATAAAAACTTAACAGTTTTAATACTTAAAATTTCAGGTATGATGATTATCAAAAAATATTTTTTAAGTAAAAAATAATGGGGAAGACCAGAGATAGTTGGCAGCGAGGTTAATTAACTTATTTTAAAAACATTTACCGTTGATAATATACAATAGTTTAATTTTTGCAAACTAATTAAAATCAACACATTTAACTTTAAAAAAAGCAACCTCTAACACAAATTTTTTTAATAATGGAAAGCAACTGTTAAAAAAATATTGTTAATAATGGAAAACCGCTGCACAAGTTTTGTTAATAAGCAAACAAATAGTTGGCGTTGCGCGAACCGTTAATTTCCGTTACTTTAAATTTTATTAACGGTAATTTTTAGATACGGTAATAATTTATTTTAACGGACGTTAAACTTCGTTAACGGCCGTTAATTAAAAGATACAACAATACAGATATGTATTTTTTTTAAAAGCAAACAAAGTAACATTGAAAATAAAAACACAGTGGCAAATCAGATAATGTTTATACTCTTGAAAGTAAACAAAATAATATTAAAACACCTAGACATAGCTTCTTTTTCATTCACAGAATCATTCAACTTCCAGTTTTTCACTTTGATATTCTCAAAGTTTTCATGGCAAAACACCAATTGTCTTATTGTGTCAAAACAAAGGTTTTCCCTTCTACAAGTTAAAATATTTCCTGACGAACTGAAAACCCTTTCAGACGGGGAACTTGATGTAGGAACGCGAAAAATGGATCTGGAAATTTTAATCAAGATGGAAAGAATCTTTGAATTGTATTTTCCACAGGTTTTCAGCGTTTGTGTTGCTTCTAATGGCAGACCTTGGGATTGAAAAAAAGAGGACATTTCTTCTTTAATTAAAGACATATCTGCCATATATCTTTGACATGTGACACAAATTATCATGTTACATGCTTTGAAAGTGTCATTGCTTATTTCATGTTGCTTGCAGCATAAGTTCTCACCTATTTTTGCTTTACTTTCAAGCCAACAATTGACTAGGGCTTTCAATAATGAATCAAAAATTAAATACAGGTACTTCGATATTAGATTTAGTGAAAACCGATATACCAATTTTAATATCGGTATTTAAAAATACTAAAAAAAACTTTAATTTAAACCCAAAAAAACAAAAAAATGATTCCCAAACATTATCGTTTAAATTAAAATAATATATAAAATTAATTTGTTTGAAAAAACCAAAATAAAAAACATTAATTATAAACAAGTTATTTAAAGTTTTGTCATTTAGAGATAATTGAATTTTTGTATATAACATTCCCATTAAAGCGAATGCCCGTTCACCTTCTACGTATAATCGTATATCAACTTCAAGTTGGTACCACGTGTACCTACTTCCTCAAACAAGAAATTTCTTTTCGTATCATTTTGTTCAAATCGTTAATATTTTAATTTGATTTTGGTGCTGTTTTTACCTTCATCTCAATATCTATGGCCATGTCCAGCTTCTCATTTAATGTCAAGATCAAAGGTTTGTCTTTTCACATTATCTTTGTCATCATCTGTTTCGGATGGCAATGCTTTAGTTTCAGCTTAGACAGATCAGAGCCATTGAGCATGAAATGGTTTAATAACGTCCGAGAAAATAAAACTAATTTTAAATTTTCTTTATTTTGCACATAATTCAGAAATGACAGCATACAATATTTTTTTGCATTTTTATAGTACACAAAAAATAATAACAACGGTTTATCTATTAATTTTTAAATTGTTACTATATATTTAAGTATTTTTGGCAATACAATGAAATATTTATAGTTAACCTGGATAATTTTTAATTCAAAATGTGTTGTAAACATTTTTAACCGATGCGAATAAAATTTTAATAAATGCGAATAAAAGTTATAGATTAAATTTGCGAAAATGCGAATAAAAGTTATAGATTAAATTTGCGAAAATGCGAATAAAAGTTATAGATTAAATTTATTAAATATTTTAAAGTATTACAAATAAAATTTATAAAATTTTGCTTGCTTTGGCATAAACTTTTATTTTCCTTCAAATTGTTGGCATTAAATTCAGCGAAATCCGGGAAAAGGCATATTCTTTCATCAACATTTCTGATTATTCATCGCATTTTTGTCTTCTCAAAAATTAAGCTAAAAATGCCAAATTATCCTAGAAATCACAATGAAAATCGGCTATGCGTGTGCTTTATGTGTCTGAAAAAATCATCACGACCCTTGACAAGCTTTTTGATTGAAAGGATTCAGAAAATTTACCAACAAACTTACAATCTTGAAGATGCTCGCGTGCCAACAGGCACTTGTGACCCATGCCAGGTTGCTCTCAAAATAAAGACGAAGGCCAAGCTGTCACTTTGCCACCTTTTGTTTGACTTTCAAAGTATCATTGTGGCCATGACTACGCGACGACAACTTTGTGAATGTCTTATTTGCCAAATAGGACGTTTAAAGTTAAAGGAAAAGGATCCATTGGAAACTACGGAAAAGCCACTAACCAGCTTAACAGGGAGAAGATGTTCAACCTGCCTCACAATTCTTGGCAGGGATTTCCTCATAAATGTTCAACTTCAACATTTAGAGAGAATATCTATCAGCTGGCTTCAAAAGATTCAAAAGTTGCAGATGAAATTGCTTGGTCAGCCATCCAAAGTAAAGAAGCTTCTTCATTTGGTACTGTGAGATTGATGCTTTAGGTGGCCCTTGCTCTTACTCCAGGAATGAAAACATTTTAACTAAGATTAATTAAATTATTTTTTCAAATTTGAACAAAATCTATGTTCTAATTTTAGGCCCTTCAAGTGCCAGACGACTTTTAGATGATAAACCTAATGTCACTGCAAAAGATCTTGCACAGGTTCAAGCAAACACCGGGATATCTAACTCTGGAGTTAAAAAAAATAATTACAATACTGAACCAAATACCCAAAGTCAAGATTTTGGAGTCCAATATCAATGCAAAGTTCGTAGAACTTGGAAAGAGCCTTGTTGGCCATTTTACTTGCAGATTAGTGACATCTTTTACTGATTCTAGACACCAAAAGATTGCAAGATTTGCCATTCATTGCAAGAATTTATCAGCTGAGTAAGTACTTTTATCACGAAAAATCTTTACAGAAAACTTCACCAAACTTGGTATTATTAAAGGTGGTGGATTTTTCAAAGTCTGCTTAAGTGTCATCGAGCTCAAAGACAATGACAAAGTCAACTCTTCCTCTTACAAGCACCTCTTGACAAGCCAATCATCTAAAGATACAGGTGTGAAGCAACAACTCTTGGTTGCTGTTTGTGAAGATGTCCATGAAAACTACAACAACATCAAAGAAATCCTCTCATGCATCAATATCAGCACTACTGTGACATGAAATTGTCCAACATCTTATGTGGACTTCAACCCCATGCATCTGCACATCCATGCACCTGGTGTAATGCTGAGTCAAGTCAACTTGCTCATCCTGGAATCCTGAGAAGGATTCGGAATTTAGAGAGGCTTGTTCTGACATTAAAAAGGCCAAAAAAATTTGGAAATGTCATTCACGAACCATATATAGCCGCAACTAAGGAAACTCTCGCGCTGAAATCGATACCACCAATGGAACTTTACCTTTTTCTGGGTGTTATCAATCATTTGTACAAAATACTGAGAGAACGCTGCCCCCAAGCAGACATTTGGCTGATAGCGCTTCATATCCAACCCCAGTCATTCCATGAAGGTCAATTTGCAGACAATCATTGTCACAAGCTCCTGAAAAATGTGGATCTATTTCAAAGTCTTGCTGAAAAAAGTTCAGCCTTTCAAGTTTTTGACATAATAAAGGCCTTTTGAGCATTTAGTGCTGTTGTTTCAGCATGCTTTGGGAAAAAACTGGATGAGTCATATGCAAAAAAAATTGATGATTTTCGTAATTCATTTCTTGCTGTCCAAAAGGGAATTGTGACTCCAAAAGTTCATGTCGTATTTTCTTACATCAAAGACTTCATCAAGATGACCAACCAGCCCTTTGGTATCTATAGTGAACGAAGTGTTGAGACCCTTTACAGTCGATTTCAGTCACATTGGTTAAGGTACAAAAGGCCGATCACTATAGATACCAAAGTTCACTATAGATACCAAAGGGCTTCATGAAGAATTCATAATGTTAATATAAACCATGTTTTTTTTTAATCTGATATTTTGTAAAAAAAATTTGGTGTACTGTAAAAATGCAAAAAATATTGTATGCTGTCATTTCTGAATTATGTGCAAAATAAAGAAAATTTAAAATTTGTTTTATTTTCTCGGACGTAATTAAACCATTTCAATTTTTTAACATATATGATCCCAATGCCATGTAGTACTACACCTGCATTGTGGTTTCTTCGGAAAAAAACTTGAGACTTTGGCGTCTCTCCCATCAGGAGTGTGAGAGAAACACAATTAAATTTACCAAAGCAGTTTTAGTTACCCGATCAAATATTATATCTGAACCAAAATTATTTTGAGCTATATCTCCTTTATGAATATATTGTATGAGATATAATATATTTTTACGTCTTTCTTTTGTTCTTTAAATTAGGGAGGTCTTCATATTGTTACTTAATGGTCTAATGCCTAAATTTCGCAGCATAAATGCAAAGTTTCCGGTGATAGAAGATTAGCATCTCTCTTACATAAAGCCTCTACAGCCAATTTCACTGGTAGCAACATAGAAACTGTTGTTAGTAGATTCCGTAAATTCAATACCTGAATTTAAGTCAATTAGGGCTTTTTTTAATTTATAAAAACGCTCTAGTATAAAAAGTAAAATATTCCATCTGGTCTTATTATTTAATATTTTTGACATTTCTTTACAATATTTCGTTTTCACATAAACTTGAAGGATTTCGTTTTTTGTCAGTGATTGTCTGAAAAACTCTACAACTTTTTAAACTTTGCTTATCAATTGAGTCAAAATATTTGCAAGTTCATTTGAATTTGATGAGCTCTGAAAACTTCTTAATCCGTATAAATAGTCTTCCTTATATTTATCTAAAATCTATCTTCACCAGATTCAAAATAATCATCTGTCGAGTCAACCACAGCCAATTGGGTTCCATGGGTTAGACAATGTTGTTAGTCGATGGACATTACTCGTCCCACTTTCTTTATAATCGAAGCACCATCCTTGATAATACATACGATAACGCGATCAATTTTTAAGTTGTGTTCTTTCATTGGGCTGTCAATTAATTAACTCACATTTCTGATGGGAAATGTCCATTAACTCGTGTTAAACTCAAATACCAAAATCTGTTTCGAGAATGAACATTAATGTTCAAATAACGTCTATTTTAGACAGAAGCCAATTCATCAAGTGTATAACTAAATCGGTTTCCTTGCGGTTGAAGTTGAGATAAGTCTTTTTTTAAATGAGTTTTGAATTTAATTAGAATATTTCATAACTGAGCCTAAAAAGCTCAGTTGAGAACCGGGACAGCTTAGTTAGCTTTAGCGCTGCTGAAAATTTTGGAATAATTATTGGCCGTAGCAGCAGGATTGCAGGTTCAAATTCCGGCTCAGCCAACTCAGCGGATGAGTATTACTTCGTTACAAAGGGAACTCGTGTTGATTAGCTCCGCTATTACGATGTTTCCTTCTCGACTAGTAACTAAATTATCTAGTCAAGTAAAATGAAAATTATTGTTTACCGTTTGGCAAATGGATTTGGATGATTTTGGCACGTCAAAACCTCGAGCTATCAGCAATTTTCTTAGGTTATTGGATGTTATAAAAACTCTGAATGGTAAGCCATAGGTGGTCGTCATTTTAGCTAAAAAAATCGGCAGTGTATCTTTGTCTTTGCCTTTTGTA
This sequence comes from Hydra vulgaris, assembly GCF_022113875.1. NCBI lineage: Eukaryota > Metazoa > Cnidaria > Hydrozoa > Anthoathecata > Hydridae > Hydra > Hydra vulgaris. The sequence goes on along the minus strand of NC_061162.1, from coordinate 50,762,123 downwards.
AAATCAGTTAAAATTTTATTTCTTGGTCTAGCGAGTTGAAAATCAGGTGGAGTGGAAACACCAGCATTAGATGGCGAAATTAAAACTTCAACTGGTTAACGTTTCAATAAAGTTATTTGGTGAATTGTCCTTAAAAGTGTGTGGAATCAACTAGTTAACTACAAGTTCACTCTACGGAAAATTTACGTCACCCTAAAAAAATCTTCAATTGGTAGCCGAAGGCGACTTAACAATTTCACTTCTGCGGCACCCAGCTTTTACGTTGCCTATTTTGATACCTTTTTAGAAAACCTCCATGGTTTAGTACTATTAAGCGGTTATTCCATGGCATAGTAGTCTGTTTAAAAATTTTTGCTAACAAGTTTAAATAGCTTTGTGAAGACTTGCCATATTTACCTCAGATTCATATTATGGAGTTGTGGCATATGTGTGAACAGTGGCGTAGCAAAGTAGGAGGAGGGGGAGGGGGTAAAAAGGTGTGTGGTGGTCTACTCAGTGTTAAAACGAAACTTAACATCAAACTTTTTCATTATGTAATTTTGTAAACCAAAAAAATGTTGATAATAATTTGTATATATAATATGAAGTATTATATAATATTTCATTTTTAACGAGCAGTTTTTTTTTGCAAAAAACACAGCAATTAGTTAATGAAATTCATCACTGAATTAAACCTTCCTATTTACAAATTCTAGAAATAGTTTATAATGAATTAAAATCCTCAAAAATTAACATTTAAAGCCATATATACTCATTAACAATAACTAATAATCAAAACAATAATTATTATAGAATATATTTTAATAAGAGTATATTTTAATAAATAAAAACAATTATGTTAAATGGTCTTCCAAAAAAGCTCAATTACAATCATCAAGATATTACAAAAGAATCTCTAATAGCTAAAACGTTTAATGACGTATTTGTCAACGCAGGTCTAAATTTAGCATCCAAACTAAAACACAGTGATTTTAACAAGGAGAAATACTTAACTCCTAGCAAATCAATAATGGAAAATGCGGAGTTAACCGAAAAAGAGTTATTAGATGCTGTTCTTTCATTAAAATTAAACAAATCACAAGGAGTTGATAACATTAGCAGTAATGTCATAATTAAATGTATCTTCTATATTAAAAAAATCCTTTTGCATATATTTAATCTTTCGTTTAAACAAGGAATCTTTCCAAAAAAACTTAAAATTGCAAGGGTAATACCAGTTTTTAAATCTGGAGATAATACTAATATTTCTAATTATAGACCTATTTCCATTCTTCCTTGCTTCTCAAAAATACTAGAACGCATTATGTATAACAAATTATATTCATATTTAGAAAAAAATAATATTCTATATAACAAACAATTTGGCTTCAAAACAGGACACTCTACTGATCATGCAATTCTTCATCTTGTTCAGATTATTTTTCAAGCTTTTGATAAAAACAAGTTCACTTTAGGTGTTTTCATAGATCTAAGTAAGGCGTTCGACACAGTTGATCATAGTATTTTAATTAAAAAATTAGAGAACTACGGTATCAAAAATATTAACATAGCTTGGTTTAAAAGCTACTTATCTAATAGAAAACAGTATATTTCATTCGGCAATAAAAAAACTAACAATATGACAATTACTTGCGGCGTTCCTCAAGGATCTATATTAGGAACACTCTTATTTTTAATTTATGTTAATGATTTAAGCAAAGCCTCTAATATTCTAGATTCTATCTTATTTGCTGATGACACAAATTTATTTTATTCTCATAGTGATATAACAGCATTATTTAAAACGGTCAACATTGAACTCCTAAAACTAACCGAATGGTTAAATATGAACAAACTTTCAATTAATTTAACTAAAACTAAATATACTATTTTTCATCGCCTCCATAAAAAAGAAAAAATTCCTCTTGAACTTCCAAAACTTATTATTGGAGATTACATCGTAAAAAGAGAATGTTCGATGAAATTTTTAGGTGTAATTCTAGATGAAAACATAAATTGGAAAGACCACATAAACATGATTGAAAATAAAATTTCTAAAAATATTGGATTACTCTATAAAGCAAAACCATTCTTAGATCAATCCTGCTTGAAATACATATATTACTCATTTATACATTCTTATCTTAATTATGCAAACATTGCTTGGTGTAGCACCAATAAAACAAAGATAAAAAAGCTATTTAGCAAACAAAAACATACAATTAGATTATTATCAAATGCACACCGCCTCTCACATTCAAGACCATTGTTTAACAATCTAAAAATACTAAATGTGTACCAAATAAATATATATCATCTTCTGATTTTTATGTATAAAATTAATAACAATTCAATACCAAATATCTTCAAACCATTATTTAATAAAATTCAACACAAATACGTAACTAAACATTCTAACAACAACTTTGTTCAACCCAAAACTATATACGACTCCACCAAGTTTTCAATAACTGTTAGAGGACCTAATGCATGGAATAAGATAATCAGTAATGATATTAAAACACTTAAAACTCTTGATCAGTTTAAACAAAAACTAAAACTATTACTTTTAAATAATGAACAAACAGATAATTATTTTTAAATCTATCTATAAAAATATTATATATTAAAACTATCTACTAATGCATACTTTATTTGTCTGGAAGGTCTAAATTCTTTAATTTTATATAGGTATTACAGTCTGTTATATTATAAAAAAAGTACTTATAAAGATTTTTAGCATTTTTAGATTTCATTAGTTTAAATAAATTTATTTGTTTTCTTAAATAAGAGAGAGAGAGGAAAAATAAAAAAAGTAATCTTTTTTGAGTTTTAATTTTTTATATTAATATTTTGTAATTTGTTTTTGAGGAATTAATATATTACACTTTATAAGAACAGATTATAAATTAAATTTTACGTTTACTTTTTTCATGTTTTTTAGTTTTTTGATATTTTTATTTTTCGGAATGAACTTTTAAATTTTTCTTTCAAAAAATAAAATCGAAAAAATACCTTTCAAAACTTTGAACTATTAAACTATTTGGCATTTTATATGAACTTCTTTGTAATATTTTGCTTTTTTCTTAATTTTTTAATTTTCATTTTAGTTACCATGTATTTATATAAATGTCTAGACAAACAAGGGACTTGGTGATAAGACAACCCTTCTTCTCGTCCTTGCCATTTTTAAATATTTTAAATTACGGAACTTGTAAATATTTGTACGGCTAAATTATATAAATAAAAAAAAAAATAAAAAAAAAAAAGTGCAGATATTACTGCATTTATAAAAAAAACGTAATTTAGTACATTAACGACTTTCGTGAATATAAATCAAAAAATTTATTATTAATAATGATTTTAATTAAAAAATTTAATGTTATAAGTTCCTATATTTTGCTGTCATTTAATAAAGATATGATAAAAGAAGATGACTACGATTCAAAGATGATGCGCAAAGAAAAAGAAAAAAAAGGATAGTATTTCTCAAAACTAAAAAATTCGGAGAACAGAAGAACTCTGGAAAAATGTAAACAAACTTGCTACAAATTTTTACTGACGAAATAAATTAAAAAAAACAAAAAAAAAACAAGATTATTGGTGTGAAAGAGGTTTGTGATTTCTTATTATCTAGATTTTAATCTTCTAGCTGTGTCAAAACTACCCAATTAACAACTGTGACAAAATGTCGTGGTTTACTGCTGGATCGATCAGCATACAGAAAACTGAGAAAAATGCTGAAAGCTAACAATATTGATGTTTACCCAAGCTGGAAAGAAGTTCAAGACTTCAAAAATACTATTATTCTTCTGAGAACCATTCCCCTACCTGAACCATATATTGGAGTTCACTCTACCTTTACAGAGTCTATCAAAATCACATCCCGAATTCTTTAGCATGAAAATGTCCATATTACAAATGAACTAACAAATTTAGTTCTTGAAATCAAATTTGGTTATGATGGCAGTGAGGGCATAAAATTTACAATCAGCTACACAATGTAAATACCAATTATATAATCATGACAATGCTTTGCCCTCTGAAACTTTTAAACTCTAATGCTGATGGAAATAACTTAATATGGGAACAAATATCCTTAAAATCAGGTTTTTCACAGAGGCCTCTAATGCTCCAAACGGGAAAAGAATCACGTGAGAATGCATAGTCTTTAACCACTTTAATGCGGAAATCAAAACAATGAAACACTCGAACTGCATCTGTTGCTATTGCACCAACGGGTTTTCCGTTATGCTAACGGATTAAAATGTTAACGAATTGAAGTTCGTTGATATTAGTCCGTTGAAATTACGGGTTTATTACGTTCGTGCAACAAACAATTCGTAAATTGCTGTTTTGGTAAAATAAAGAATTTACTACGTCATCGTATTGAATAATTCATTATTCCTTTTATTAAAATTAGAATGGAAATAAGCCAAATAGAACTGAGATTTCATTACAAAATAGTCTTTTTTTTTTTTTTACGGTCTTATCATAGAGCACCGCGGGAGAGCATTTAACAGGAAGTTCACACCTTCCTCCGTACCAATTTAAATTCGATACCTCATGCCTGAATGCCACATGTCTAAAGTAGCAATTTCTATACAAATATAAACAAGCAATAGACTTAATTGCATCTAACATAAAAAAATTGATAATAGTTTTACAACTAATTAAAAATAGTTAAAAATAGTACAATTATTAAAAATAAACTAATTATTAAAATAAACTAATTATTAAAAATAAAAAATTATTAAAAAAAAAAAAAATAAATAAACTAATTATTAAAAATAGTACAACTAATTAAAAATAGTACAACTAATTGAAAATAGTTTTACAACTAATTAAAACTTACTGTGCGATACAGCATGACACATGTCTAAAATAATAATGGCAAATCATAAAAGCATATGCAAACTTAAATATACAAATTATAACATTCCATATATAAACTTTGCTGTAACTAGCTTAAATAAATACCCATGAAAAAATGCAAGTAACCATTTTACAACTGATTTATTTTACAACTGATGAAATGCTATATCATCATGTTATCATATGATGATATTGCATTTTTAGTTTTACAACTGATTTGAATTTATATTGTAAGTTTTACGTCTAAAATAGAAAATTATACAAGGATATATACAAGTCATATAGTCTATATTATAGAAACAATTTTTCAACTAACCCTTTAGTTTATCACATAAAAAAAAAAATTAAAAATATATTCAATGCTTTATATAGAAAACTTAAATTAACTATGACAACCTTACTCAAAATTACTAATAACAGAGAGTAGTTTAGCTGTGTTTATCCTTTTGCTTTCTTTACTAAAATTTAGTAGAAAAAGCAAATCAATAAACACAATTTAAATTATGCTTTTTTAAAATAGCTTCACATTTAGTCGAAATGTGAAGCTATTTCAACAAAGGCAAATTCAAGTTTAGTTTGCCATTTTTTTAATAGCTTCACATTTTGTTTAGTCTAAACTTACTGCAACAAACTTTTTATGTACGATTTAAATGTGGTTTAAGAAAAACGCCTATTAAAACTTTATTATTTGTAAATAAAGAACTAAAATATATCGACTAATCTGAATTAAAAAAACAAGTTTTAAAAACATAATCTACAGAGAAAAAACTACATAGATTTTTAAGGAAACTCTATTAAAAAGTTCAATTGCTTTTTAACGGATTTGAATGTTTAATCTGTTGAATTGACGAAATTTTGAAAAAACCGTTAATTTTACTCCGTTAATTTTGTGATTTTTGGTTATGAATTTCTTTGTTAACTTAACGGAAAAAGCAATCCATTGCTTTTTCTAACGAATTGTTTTTAGAGTGAAGAGAAAGGTTTTATTATTATCTTCAATGGACAATTTTTGAACATTTTAGTAAGATTTTTAGTAAGATTTTTTTTGTAAGATTTTTTCATTTTGTCCACCACTGGACAATGGTCCACCATTTTGGACCACTGTGCATGGAGGGGTTTTCTCCATCGGAATTTTCCACTTTTAAAATTTTAAAAATTATAAAATCACAATTGAAAAAAAGTCAAATTGCACTTCCTAACTAAATTTGTTAATAAAGATTTTGAACCTCTGGCGCGGTGTTATCTCACTTGCAAATATGCTTCCAGAGTATTACATTAGTTAGGTAATCTAATTAATAGTAATAATTACACATTTTTAAACCACTACAATATCTGTCCGCTTTCTCTATGCTATCTTTCTAACTCAAATTCTTCTGATTTTCACTCTATTATCCTTCGTTCTTCCTAAACTCACTTAATCTTGGTCTGCGAAGCGGATTATGATGCTCTTAATGGAGCTAAAATTGTCTTCGCTGGCCCGGGTATGCAGCCTTTATATGATAATTAGCCGAAAGAGGATACCCACTCGTAATATCCACTCGTAAGTTCCATGTTTGTGTTTTGTCTGAAACTCGTTGCTTCCAGAGTAGTACATTAATTTGATAATCTACTTAATAGTACTAATTGCACATTCTTACGCCAGTGCAATATCTTTCCCCTCTTTCTATGCTATCTTTCTAACTCTACTTCTTCTGATTTTTACTCTATGATCCTTTGTTCTTCTTGATTTACTTACTCATGGTCGGCGGTTAGGATGCTTTTTATGGAGCTGATGCCGTCTTCGAAGGCCTGGGTATGCAGCCTTTACATGGCAATTAGCCAGAGGAGGATAAACCACAATACCCACTAGTAAGTTCCATGTTTGTGTTTTGTCTGAAACTCTGGCGTGGTGTTAATTCACCCGTAAGTTCCTTTATGCTTGTTTTGTCTACTAAAAATCAGGCCTCCTTTAGATCTTTGGAAGCTATATGTATATAAAATTTTAATTAGAAGGAGCTTATAATATATGAAAATGTAGGGGTGTACCGGATTGGAAATTTTAAATTCCAGCCGAAACCGGATTTATATTTATGTAGTTTTTACCTTCAATATTAAAAGTGAAAGCTTGGACCTCAGCATCGTGGCTACATAATATATATTTATAACCTATAATATAACAACATATAGTACACTTTTGATGAAAAAAGAGCTTGTTTACACTATTCCTAAACTTTTAGAAGTCTTTACATAAATGATTACTGCAAATAAAAATAGGCAAAGCTTCAGATATGCGGTCTAAAACAATTTTATTTTATCGCTTGTTACGGCTTTCGTATGGAGACTTGCTCTAAGTCAGGGGTAGCCATAATTTTTAGGATACAAGCAAAAGTTATAAAACAATTTTGCCGGGAAAAAATATTTATTTCGGCAAACAAGAGCACAACAAAAGAAAAAATAAAATTATTTTCCACTAATGAGAGCACAACAAGTGAAAAAATAAAATTATTTTAGAGCGCATAATTGTAGCTTTACCTAAAATTAAATTGTATTTGTTAAGAATTTTGTTTTTTTACCTAGGTTACCCATAGTTCTTCAATGCCCAGTAGGACAATGATTTTTTGATTTATTTAACACAGCTTGTGTCACATGTCTTAAATAAATAAAGTAAAAAATAAATTCCAACATTATATATTCGGTCGGAAATATTTTAATTCTGAACGGAGCCGTAATAACCAAAAAGTTACAATATTCAGCCAGAATTCCAATCGGAATAGAATTCCGGTACAACTCTACAAAAATGATATTTAACGTAAAAGACATTGTTAGCCTTTAATGTGAACTAAAAAATAATAATACAGCAAACTGGTAGGCTCCAATCTTAAAATTTAAATGAAATTAGATTTTTTTTAATTTAGAAACCAAAGCAATGTTCAATTTTTTTTATAATACATTCAAATGCATGACTGTTATGTTTAATTTTAAATTTTTTTAATTCAAATAATAAGCACTGTCAGGGAAAGCAAGAAGGTGCAAAAAAAAAAAAAACTCCAAAAGGGATTTATTATCACATACCGCCTATAAGTTGTTGTATAAGCTTTTCTGTAATATTATGTTTAAAAAAAAATATGTATTAAATTTATTTGGTTAATCCATATTTCAACAACTTTCCAACCCTAGTCTAAAATAATAAATTATCTAACACAATTTTGCTTTTAAAAAAAATGTACGTTAAAGAGTGTAAAAGAATTCGATTTTATTTTAAGATTTATAATACAAAAATGATTACTGTTGAAAAATCAAGTCTTTTTTAATATATTTTTAAAAATATACTACTATGTTTAAAATAATATAGTAATAAATATTATGTAAAAACAAAATTTAGTATGACTTCAAAATAAATTTATCTTTTTCCTTTAATCACTAACTGTTACAGTAATTTAAATTGACTCATATTCAGACAATTCTGATACTAATTCATCATCACTTAACTGACCTTTGTAAGGCAGGTCGTTAAAAAACTGCTGGGCCTCTGGCATGCAAAAATATTTTAGAACTTGAAGGTCCGCATACTTGGCACAGCTGATCGGCAATCTCTCGTTGTACAAACGTGTGAGGGGTTTTCGCAATAACTGCTTCTTTTTTCCTATAGCTTTTGTTATGACAACTCTTTCAAAAGGTCCATTCCAATTAAATCTGTATTGTAACGCAGTAGGAAAATCTTGAGAGAAAATTATTTCACGTATAGGACGTGTTGGTATTGGACATTTAACTTTGTAAAATTGTTTCATATGATCAGAAAAATTAAAGAACATTTTCAGTTCCATCTTGACAATTTTAAATGGCGAAGGTTTCTCACGACAGGTATGATATTCTTCCATCCAATTTACTGGTAGCTCTGCTCGAACCTTCTGATTAACTAACACCATATCTCGGTCACACTCCATGTAGCTGTGGCCTCTTATTGGGAAAGATATCTTTATTTCGTGAAACCGTTTTTTATTCACAACATTGAAGTGCAAAAAACGAATAACAGTCCAGTTTTTATTTTGCCCAGCACAGGAATCACAAAAAAGCTGCAAATGAGATACATCTTTTGGTATAATGTCTTCAAAATAGTACTCCAGCATACTCGCTACATTGTCCGCTCCTTTTTGCCCATAAGTTTCATCGTAACAAAACAAGTGAACACTATTTGACCGTAAGCAGTGTATATTAAATGTGTACATAGAGAGCTGTCTACGATAATAAACATCATTTGTAGAAACATTAGGAAGAGCTGCATGACCAGTTTTTAAATTACGTCGTGCTTCTCTCTTTCTGGTATAAAACATTTCTGCTTTTCGCAAATGAAGTTCTTTTTCGTGACTAGCTTTGATGATCTGATGATCTGCAGCAGTGTCTTGATTTTCAAGTATAATATTGAGTTTGTCGCATGTTGAGCAAGTATCTTTACGAGGATAACCAAAGCTGATGTTAAATTTTTCTGCAATATTTTCCTGATAAGAAAAGTAGACAATTCGATAATATGAAATAAAACTCATAAATAAGCAAATAAATGTTATCAAAGTACCTGTAGCTTTCACGACAAACTTTATTTTGTGGGAAACGCTCTTTGTACATATTATACATTTTCGATAAATTAAGATCCTCTGGCAAATACAACTTTCTAGTTTCATGCAAAGCATAATGACTTTGGCGTCCTTTAAAAGATTTGATATGATCAATGATACTATTTACAATATTCTTTGAAAAGGCGAGAGGTCGATTTGTATGTTTTCCTTGCTGGTTTAAAGGACGAACTCCTTAAAAAAGTCAAATGTACAAGCTTATTATGTTTCTATGTTTTAACTTGATTAAATCAAATTTTATCAGCTTAAATTCAGACAAAGTCTTTTCTTTTATAAAAGATAAATTTGTGTGTGTATTATTTATTTAAATGAATAATTAGTACTTAATACTGCATGTTAATAATGTTTATTTATTTTTACTAACCTGTCTTAACAAGAGATCCTCTTATTCTTTCTATTCTTGATTTTCCAATGCCAAATATTGATAAGATAGCATTGATACAAACTGGAACTCTTACGATATTATTACCTCGTGCCACTTTGATATAATAAGAGAATGAATGATCACGAAGAAACCTTTTTTCTTTTTTTTTCCGAGGTCTTCTTCGTTTAATACTTAAAACCTTAATCATTGAAGCAAGAAAAATGTCTTGATGATCTTTATTTTGCATTTTATTAAAGTACAACAGTAAAAACTCCCTTTCTTCAACTGTCGTTTCTTCAAAACACTTATACCGTTTGCAATGACACGGAAAACCAATAACATGTGATGATATTCGTTCATTTCTATTTCTTTCCCACTTTCGACCATGTTTTTTTTTTCTTTTTTGGAATTTCTGATATATCGGGATACTGACATTTGTCCGCCATTTCAGCAAATATAAGAGTATTATGTTTTTGGCGAAAACAAATCCGATTGGCTGAAAAGTAGCAAAATTCCTATTCTGCGCAAAGGGTTTTGGACATCTCCGGTTTACCCCTTGAACAATTTGGACATCTCTGGTTTACCCCTTGCGACCCCTTTTTTCACATAAAAATTTAGGTGTGATTTAACTTTTTTTTTTTCATGTCCATTTGTGTAAAGATGCAGAAACTTATCTTTAACATAGCTGGGATAATAACTCAAAAAATGTTAAATTGTGACATCACTGGTTTTCCCCTTGCACCCTTCATATATATATATATATATATATATATATATATATATATATATATATATATATATATATATATATATATATATATATATATATATATATATATATATATATATATATATATCAGTTTTAAATGATAAAAATTTTTTTTTAATTGTTTATTTAAAGGGCTATCCCCCCATAAAATTTCAAAATTAAATTTTGTTTTTTTAGTTTCAATTATTTTAAACTAAGTAGACTCATAAAATTTGTTTTGGAAGTATCAAAATAGCCTTTAACCATCTTTAATTGTCTAATTAACGTCTGTTCACAAAAAATTCGAAATAAAAAATTGTTCTTAATTGAATACAAAATTAATCAATTTTTGACAAAAATTTTAACTAAAATGAGAGACTGGATGCCGTTAACTATTTTATAACCGAAAGTGGTCCTAAATCAGCGGCTTTTCGAACTTTAGTTTTGACTGAATCCATTAGGTTGAAAAAGTAGTCTGGATCGAACTTTTTCAACTTTAATCGAATTCTATTTTTAAGGTGGTCAATATTTTTTGCAGTAAATCCATTTCCATAAACTTTTGCTTTTAAATGTGCACAAAAATTTTCAATTAGCCTTAACTGCGGTAAGGGGTTATCTTAATTGACGACAAAGTTAATACCTAAAGTGTTGTAAGTTTCTAATGTGTGTTTTGCATAATGACATCTCGCTCCATCAGGCCAAAATAAAATTTTCTTATTTTGATGCTTGGAATTTATAAACGGATGAAGTCTTTTTGTAATACATTCATTAGAATAAGTTTTTGCATCCAGTGCACAGTTTTTTACAGCAAAATAAGGCAATGAATGACCGAAACGACTGATTGCAATCCAAACGGGAACTTTCTCGTCAAACTTTTTTTTGAAGTTGAATTTAATGTTAGGATCAGTTTGAGAATCATCTTTTGTATAGTAGCCAGAGTTTTTTGAACAATTTGCACCACAGAAATAAGATTCATCGTCCATGATGATTTCAAACTCATTTGATGGCTTGAAAAAAGTTTTTGAAAGTTTAATATGTTTTTCTTTTGTTTAATTTCTTGCTTTTCTGTTGTTTTTGGTGCATTTTTTCTTTTGGTATACTTCAGTCCACGCATACTTAATAATCTATTTACATATGAAACGCTATCTTATATTTTAGTGCAAATTTTCTTTGCGAAATCTCGATTCTCTTATCTGCTTTTGCAATCATGGACTCTATCTTTTCTGGTGTGATTTTAAAAGGTTTTCTGCCGCAACCGATTTTTCTTTTCATTGGCAAATTATTTTCAGACCTTTTAATTATGTCATAAATTGTAGATTTAGCGATTCCCATTTTCTTAAAATGATCCACTGTAAATTTCTTTCCACTGTTTATGTTTTGTTTATAAAAATTTCCAATCACATTTCTAACATCGTTTTCTTGTAGATGCTCCATATTTATTTGAATTAATTATTTAAACTCAATTTTGCCACAAAATGAAACTGTTGTTGTTGACCGATTAAATTTAAAAATTTCGAATCGAAAATTCGAAATTTAGAACAATTTGTGCACATTTGAAGTCAGTCCGGATTTTTTGTGAACAAACGTTAAGTTAACCACCACCTAAGTGATACCCTTAGCAACGCCATAGCAATGCACTTAAACAATTTTATACACCATACTTTTACCTTAATTTCATCCAAAATATTATTGCACTTTTAATGCATAAGTTTGAACTACTTCTTAATGCGTTTTTCTAGAATTTACCAATACCTTGGTACATCAAGTACGACAATGTTCTTCAGTTCAGTCAGTTTTTATAAGGATAAGATTTTATTAGGATTTTATTAAGTTTGTTTAATCAGTAAAAATGAGAAAAAGCTTGTCAAGTGAAGAGGTGTACACAAACTTATAATAAAAAGAAAAGGTTTATGGGAAATGTTCAAAATTCTGTTAATACTGATAATGTATCTGATAGTACTAATATTTTATTGCCGACAATAAATTAAAATGCTCCTAAACATCACTTGTGCGACTGAAATAATTATTGAAAACCCACTTAACTTATCAGCTTCAGCCCATAAAATAGAAAACTTAGAAGATACAATTATTTCTTGCAAAACTTGCAATACCTGGTTTTCGTATAATCGATGTTGGTGTTTTACTGTCTATTTTAAGTTCTATTTTGTGTCCAGAGTGTGGTTGTTACACGCTCTTATTAAGTGAGAGATATAATCAACGACGTGGTTTATATTCTCTACTATACTTTAAGTATATGGAAAGAAGTTGTAACTATTTTCAAATGTTCTACACCTCTAACTATGACAATAAAAAGGATTTGATATCAATAAACGAATAATTTATTGTATGCGATTATTTGGTCATGGATATGCAGACATAAAAAATTTTTGTACCATCATGAATCTCCCTAAGCCAATGACCAAAAACAATTTTGAAAAAATAAATAATGTAATTTCAAAAGCTGTCAAAAATGTAGCAGACTAAACAATGATAAATGCTGTTAATAAATTGCAAAATACAGCTTCGACATTAACCGATATTTGTGTATCTTGCAATGGAACATGGCAAAAACGAGGATACTCATCACTAAACGGAGTCTTTTCTGCCATCTCTCCTGCTAGTGGCAAAGTTTTAGATGTTGAAATTATGTCCAGATATTTTAAAGGTTGTAATTTAACTCAAAACCTCCAAAAAATTGATGCAACTGCTTACGCACAGTGGAAAAATTCCCATATTTGAAAGTATAATAACCCAGGTTCTGCTGGGAGTATGGAGGCAGAAGGAGCAAAACGTGTCTTTCAATGTTCAATTACCAATTACCAGTTACGATGTGTTCAATGTTTAGGTGATGGTGATACTAAAAGTTACTTGAGTGTTAAAAATGTATACCCTGATATAGAAATTAAAAAGATGAAGTGTGTTAGTCACTATCAAAAAAGAGTTAGAATGCGCCTACAAAATTAAAAAAAGAAAGAAAAAGGCCTCGGTGGTAGAGACCTTTACTAAACTTTGCTGGAGTTGCTATCAGGAATGTTGGTAAACTTGAGGAAATGAGAGCTGGAGTGTTAGCTATTTCATGTTGCTTCCTAAGTTAGTGTTAGCTATTTCATATTACTTCTTCACTATTCATGAGTGTTAGCTATTTCATATTGCTTCCTCACTATTTCATGTTGCTTCCTCAAAAAATAATAACTTACATTTCCCACACTGCCCCATTGGTGCAAACTGCTGGTGCAAATACAATGTCGATAAAATAAATAAGACATCAACATATAAGCCAGGACCGGGTTTATCAATGGACGTCATTATAAAAGGAAGATCTATATTTGAGGATTTAAGTAAAGACATTAAGTTACAAAAATGTTTGCATGGTAAGACACAAAATGCCAATGAATCTTTTAATGGAATGATTTGGAACCGTATACCAAAACAAACATTTGTATCACTTAGCCAATTAGAAATTGGTGTATATGATGCTGTTGCCAACTTTAATATTGTAACAAAAGCCTCTATTGATATTTTGTAACAAGTAGACATGGAACCAGGCTTTCATATGATTGCAGTATGCAAAGCATTAAATAATGAAAGATTGCAAAAAACAGAAATTAGAATGAACCCTGCTAAAAGGTTAACAAGGCAAATATTATGTGCCAAGAAGTTGAAGGAGAATATAAAAATTACTAAAAAAGATGGTGACTTGTATGTTCCTGGTGGATTTTAAAAACTTTGTTTATTTTTTAACAGATTTTATGAAAAAATTTAGATTGTTTTCAAAAATTTTAAGTTAAAATAAAAAATAAAAATTTGTGCACGCCGGCCAAAATATCTTGAGAACCGTATTACATTTTTATATAAAATTTTCAGGAAGTGTTTACCATATTATATTCTGTGAAATAAATGGAGTGGAATTTATTTAGTTTATTAAAAATATATATTTATGACCTAAAAATAATAAAAATTTTAACCATGATCTTTTATTGCGCCATTTTGATGGTGACAAAATGTTATGAAAAATCTGATCCATTCATTTCATAGCCCTACCTTTTGATAATATTGTATTTAAATTTTGAAAAGTAAATATGTACACATATTATTATATTTTTGCCAGCGTGAAGTCATTTTTTGGTCATTTTAATGGTATTTTTTGGTTGCCAAGAAAACCATAAATTTTTATCTAATTTTTTTTAAAAAGGTTAATGTTTTACTAAAACCTAGAGACTCATAACATCTTTTTTTTTTGAAAATACTTAGATTTAAAAGCAGAGGGAGTACACCCTTAATTTGTTTCACAACATGCCTGAATAATCATGAATGTTTGTAACTCGCTAATTTGAAGTCAATTTTGATTGTGTCGCATTTTTATTTGTATCTTTTTTATAACTTTGTAAATACACCTATAATATCACATTATTGTGTGGCTATATGATACTATATAATAGTATAATATTAAATGTGCACTTAGAAAAATATAAAAAAAGATAAATGTTACAATATTATAATTTATATATAACATTACTTAACATATTACTGCTATTACCCATTCGTGCGCGTTTAAACGGAGTTTTATAAGCATGCTTTTCTTTTTAATATTTCTTTATATATACTTTTGACCATGCGATGAGAGACTCCTTATAATCTTAATAATCTGTTAATATCTGCTTTATCAGTTATAAGATCGAAAATTTTGCTTTATCAGCTTAATTAGTAATAAGATTGACAATTTTTTAATTTGATGACTTTTATTGTAAAGGATAAATTTAATGCTATTTTTAATTTAGTATTGTAACTTTAAAAGTCAGGTAATTTATTTAATTAAAGTCCTCCGTCATTTGTATTTTGTAACACAATTAAAGTCCTTCGTCTTTTGTATTTAAAGTATTTTAATATGTAATTTTTAATTTTTTAATTAGAAAACAATTATGTTTTGGGCTAATGAGGCACCACTAAGGTGCCTCACTAGCCCCAAAATAAACGGTAAGCTAAAATAAACTACAGTTTTTAGCTTTTTTTTATTATAGTATATGTAAATTAGTTATTAATTTATTCAAGGAAAATTAGTAATTGTCCAAATTTTCATTGCGATCGTTTGTGGTAAAGTTATTTCAATCACGATTCATCTTTGATTAAATGTATTTGTCATATCAAATATTTTAGCAGTTATTTACTTTTTTATTTCAGATAAACATTGCTGTGTATAATTGTTGCAGGAATAAAAAAGTAGCAGTTGTATCTTTGGAATAGAAGTAGAAAAATATTCCTGCATTGTTTTCAACATGTTAGTTATTTTTGAAGGCACATGTCAATGATTTTGAATAAACAAAGAAGAAGTTTTCATATTAGATTTTACTCAACTGTTTAAATTAAGTTCAACTGGTTGTTATCAATGCTCTTTAGATTATAGTCATGGTTAAGGTCAATATTGATTGTAATTGGTGTTGTCATGGTTAAGATCAATATTGATTGTAATTGGTGTTGTCATGGTTAAGATCAATATTGATTGTAATTGGTGTTGTTATCAATGCTCTCATCATTTAAAGACAAATGTATTTGAAATTCAGAGTTTCGCACAACTACAAACTATTTACTTTAATTGAACCATTGAATAGCTGTCAATAATTGAATTGTTTTCAGTTTAGATTTTCGTTTTTACCCTTTTAATCTTTCTGCAAACTTATTAAGAAGTAAAGTGCTGGATTGAGGAGGAAAATTTTTTAATAAGATAACTAAATTTTATAAATTAATGCTTTGATGAAATATCTAAATTTTATTAATTTATGTTAATTATTCAAAATATTTTATATTAATTAACTTATGCTATTTGGCAGTTTTTTTTTTGTGATTTTGAATAAAAGATTAATAAGTTGAGTCAGAAAACCTAGTTCGAGTGTTTTAATGGAAAAAAAAAATTAAATATATTGACTGTTCAAAACGTATTGTTTAAAAATTGAAAGATTAAAATAAATTTGGATGGATGGTTAGAATAGACGTTTTTTAGAATTTTTAAGCCTGCTGGGTAGTTGTATAAAGAAATTTCAGAATTTTGCCTCATTACAAATAATTAAAATTATCACTGATAAACAGACCTAGGATTCGCTCAGAAAATTCTAAGGGGCGCTCAATTTGTCGTTCAGCAGCTTTTTATGAACGCACGCTCGCAAATCTGCTCTTGAGCGGGCGCTCCGCTTATTCGCTTACAAATCCACTCATAAAAAAGTTTCAATAACTTTCCCAGTATTTATTTATTGGCAGCCCGTTCACATCGTTTTAATTGTCAGTTGGTCACATAGTAGGAAGGAGTAACACGAATACACGACAATAGTAGGATATAATACAATAGTAGGAAGAAGTAAAACGAATACACGACAGTAGTAAGATGAAGTAACACAAATACATGTTATACAATTATTAATTAAATAATAACTAATATGATAAATGGAATATTGTGAAACAAATTTCATTGGTCAAAAACTTTGACCAATGTAATTTGACCGCTTTTTCACGGTCGATGGAGTCTCATTCTAATCTTTAAAAATATTGTTGTTGATTTTGTATAAATTCAACTTCTCAAAGGTTCTATCAGTCATTGATCCCCGTTTGGCAGTGAAGATGAGTCCTCCAAAACTAAATGCTTGCTCGCAAGCTGCAGACGAGGACAACGCAGTATTGTACTGCCTAAAAAATTATAAAACATTCAAGTCTTAATCAGTTCTTTTTGTGATTTATAGTGGATTTAAAAATGATTAAAATATACCTGAATATCAATTTAATCGTCGGATATCTGTCTAGCTGAGATCGATCACCTTGCTCCTCATTGAAGTAACAATCCACCTCGTCAAGATCACTCGAGCTGCGTTTTTTGTAGGCATCCAAGAATCGCAGTCGCTGCTTCGTAACACGATTTTCATCCGCGGTCGATCCGCTAAAGGCAGAACTGTCGGACCTTTATAGAAGATCAATACAAAGGTTTTAAATACTACGTTTTAATTTTTGAAAGAGCAGGACTCGATATTATAGGCTATTGAGAGAAATGCGCTACAAAAATTTTACTTACAGAGAGCTCCCAGCTCAGAGAATTTCTTTTCTAACAGTGACTTCACGTTTCAGAAGACGAATGTCCAAATAACGCTCTTGTTCAGATACCCAAAAATGTTTGAATTGAGGATCAGAAAATGCAGCAAGGCGAAGTCTTGAGTCATGGAACATGTCGCTAAATCTCTTTTGCAAACCCCACAGCACGGCTTTAATGAGGTTTTTCCAATGGACGATCGATGGCATCTTTTCCATTGCCGATAACTTTTCTTTTAACAGCTGGATAGAAGGCAGCCGACATCCAATTGAGACGTTTGATTCATTTTGAAAGAGGTCCAAAACCTCAGACAAGGGTATCATGATGATGGTGTACTCGATGACGTACTCGATCTCAGCCCGAGTGAATTTCTTGATGTCACGAAGGTCTTTGCAAAGCTTATTAAACGCATCGTTTTTGTTGACGAGGAAATCTCTGACCCGATCCACAGCGTCGTAGTAGCCGTTCCATCGAGTGGGATTGTGAATAACAAATAATTTTCCCATAGTCAACTTGATAAGATCCGACTTCAAATAACTCCTGTTCTGATGATTTTCAATGCCAAATTCAGTGTGTATGTCGTTGATGGCGTTCACTATCACATCATAGGTGTGGCTCTCTTTGGTATGGCGAATGGCAAGCAAAGCACTCCGGCGGGTGAGACTATCAGACCACCAGTGGACGGTCACCCCGATGTAGCTTCTGCGATTTTTTTTCCAACAGTCAACTGTGGTGCAGACGTATGAGACCTCTGCCAACGTTTCCTTCAGTAGCTTAGTCTTTTCCTCGCACTCCTTGTCTAATAGCTGTCGATAAAATTTTGGACTTCTGATCTCTAGGTTGTCAATCAGCGGCAGCAGCAAACTTCTTAAACCAGCGTTGTGGACCGAAGAAAATGGCCGCATATCAACAGCAATATAATTCTGGAATAGCAAATAAATAAATTACACTTTAGCATGGTAAATAAAGACTTATCAAATTGCAATTTACCAGCACATTGTGGTCAAATTCCTTTTGAGTGATGGGCTGCTTGTTGACCTTCCTTTTAGTGTTCTTGACCACAAAGTGTGCATCCAGAGTAGACTGCTTTTTGTTGGATTGTCTTCCAGTCTTCACTGCTTTGTTAAAACTCAGCATTTCAACTCCAAGATCCTCACCATGATAATTCTAAATAAAAAACTCAAAATTGAGCATATACAACTACTCAAATTTTTCTCAAATGCACAATTATTACTTTGATGTGCCTACGAAGATTTGAAAGAGAATTTTTTGTCATGAAGATTGGCCGTAAAGCTCGGGAGGTGCGCTGACGTGGGCAGTTTTTCATGCGGCATTTAAACAAGAGTTCAGATTTCCCAGTTTTACTTGGTCCTATAAGTTTGAAGAACTCGGGTGGGACGTATGTTGATTTGATTTTTTCCTTTGTCTGCTGCCCATCATGCTTGTTAACGTCCATCTGTTCCTCTTCATCTTTAGATTCTCCGCTTTGAAAACTGGATTGACTTAAAGATAAAAATATGTAAATTAGCATTGACATCTTTGGTTCTGGATAGCTAGTTTAGTAACTTTATTAGCGTATGCTTGTTCTGACAAGCAAAGTAAACACGAGTCATGTTAACTTGAAAGTCGAAAACTGTCATACTGTCAAGCTGAATATAATTATGGATAAGTTCAGAGTTAATAAAACTGAACATGTTAGAGCCTAAATCACATAGACAAAATGCGGTAAAATGCCAAAATCTCCTGCCAGTGTCACTTTTAGATTAACGAATTAACAAGATCAATTGGACTTTTTAAATAAACTAATTTACTAACATACCTGCTGACTTAGATTTCATCAATGCATGATGCACCACTTGTACCTTCTTCAGCCATATCTCAATTTTTCTATTTTGTAAGCCAAAGGCAAAAGCAAAAATATTTACTATCGTACATTAACTTTTTGACTGCTATTCTAAATAATGAAAAAATAAAAGTAAATAATAAGCAATGCCGGTCCGTAGGGGGGTGTAAAGATTGCCATGCACTGGGGTCCACATTTTCTCAATTTTTACGGGCCCCATCATTTTTGCAAGATTATAAATAATAAAACTATTCTTTATTTAACAGTTTAAAAGACAATTTTTTTATTTACGATAATAAGTATTATATTGCAGTATCAACTTTTTTTATCAAACCGATTTTATGGTTTCCGAGCATAAACCAACGTTTCCGAAGTTTAGTGCTAACCCTGTGGGCGCACTTGCAAAAGGCGTGGCTACACTCATTTTAAAGTTTTAAACCCACGCTAGATTTCCAATAATGGCGATTTGTTGATGTTTTGTTGGAGTTTTTTTCTTTTTAAAAGGCCTCACACTTAATTTGCACCGGGGTACCCAAAATTTCACGGACCGGCTCAGATAATATGATATGATAAATGAAAATTTAAAACAAGCATTTTGTTTTACTCCCTTTTTTACTAAGCTTGTTAAAGCATTTCTAATTTTTTTTTTAAATTATAATCAACTTGTTCTAAAACAATTGATGTGAAGAAATTATTATTTTTTTAAGAAACGTAAACTTTAAAGGAGACACAACTTTTTTTAGATTAAACGTTGTTTATAGTTTGCACTGCAACGTTTTTGTTTAATCGATTTCGCGGATGTTTTTTTTATTTATAGCATTTCGCGGATTTTTTAAAATCTTTAACAGAAGTTTATCACATACAGTAGCTCTTTTATTTAACAACATTAAGTAGTTTATGTTAAACTACTTATGTTAAAGGTGAGTTTTAATAGCTGATCGAATAAAAGAAGTAAAAGCCATTACAAATTTTACCTAAGTGCGTTTCTGGCAAGTAAAAAATAAAAAGCTAAACAATAAAATATAAGCAAAATAAAAACAAAACTTCTTTAAAAAAACCATAACTAATTCTACACTTTAAATAAAAAATATAAATATATATTTAGAATATGTAATATATACTTTCTATATTTACTTCTGGATCTTAATATTTCTATTATAATTTAATTATATATTTTTAAAGGACTAATTTATAGTTGAATTCCAAAAAGTTTATATATCTTCGCTGTTTGATTTTTCGTAAATAACCGCGTTTTTTTTAGAACGCGCTTTTTGAAATTTAGAAAAGTTTTTAAACTAACTACTTTAAAAAATGAAAGTGAAACAACGCCAAACGTTACCCGACGGGCATTTGTTTTTAAAAGTTACGTTCTAAATGTGTTTTAAACGTCTTTTAAACAATAATGTTTAAAAGACGTTTAAAAGACATTTAAAATACATTTAGATCGTAACTTTTAAAAACAAATGCCCGTCGGGTAACTGCAGTATTAAAATTAAGAAGTTTGTCTGGCTGGTTACATGCATGTGCTGTTTTAAATATAAAGTTAAATATTTGACCGCTAGATGGCGCATTTCAACATGGAGTTAACTTCATGTTAACTAGTTCAATATTTGGCCGCTAGAAGGCGCAGCATGAGCGTAGTTTTTGAGCGCTATCAAAAAAGCGTTCGCTCGCGCTCACGTTCATCAAAATTTGACGTCGCTCGCGCTCACGCTTCGCTCAGAAGTTTTGAGCGCCGCTCATGAGCGAGTTCAATTTGAGCGGCGCTCATCCTATGTCTGCTGATAAGATGAATTATGTGGAATATGTGTAAAGTTTAAATTTTAAAATTTAAACTTAACATATATTTCACATAATACTTATCAAATAAAATTTTTTTTTATTTGATAAGTTGACAATGAATTTTCAAAAGAAGTTAGAGTTGATAACAGAGTTGTCTGCTGTCAGAACGGTTTTTGGTAGACAATGAATAAGCGGCGGCGGCCAATGACTTTGGGAGAGCGGTGGAGACGAAAAGATTTGCAACATTTTTTATCTAAAACAGTTGATAATGCCTACCAGCGGCAAAGTAACATATTGCGGTAAAGCCAACTTTTAGTGGATGTGGGATTTTAAATGATCAGTGCTCCTACGATAACATCATTTGATGTTTGTACACCGTATACAACAATATCTTTAACATTTTACCTTTTTCTGACACTTACATTTTATTTGTTTTAACATTCATTCAGATACACTTCATTAATCTAAAGTTTCATTTTATTTATTAAATATGTGTATTTTTCACTTTATTTAGGGGGCTGCATATGTAGAAACTACTCACGTCTAATGAGGCTGTGAGCGGCTCAAACTAATTGCGTGCAAGTAGCATGGAAATTTTTTGTGGTCTTCTGACTTATTTACTATGTAGATAGCCTTCAAAAGAAAATTAAAAGGATCAAATATTAAAATATTAAACAATTTATAAAAATAAAAAAAAGAATTAGGAATGTTCTTAATTTGTTCAATAAAAAACAAAAATTACACCTCTTAAAACTGAGAAATGCTTGTGTATAACGATTTGAAAAAAAGTATTATCAACTTCATATAGGTTACCAAGTGGTCAAAACCAACATTATTTAAAAATGTATTTAGAAGTTCGAGATATTATTCCGAGTTATTATTTTGTATAAATGTGTAATATAACTATCTTGTATTATTTCATTATCAGTTGAATCAGTTAAATAAGTATTAAATCATTAAATAAGTTCATCTTAAATTACAGTGAAAAAATAATGAAACACCATTTTAAATATTTACAAAAATATTTTTCGCAAAAATACTTAAGTATATTTCAATAAAATATAAAATATATAAAAACACTACTAAAAAAATGCATTAATGACTTTGAACATTAGCAACATTTTGTTCAACAGATCGACTGATATTTCTTTGTCGCTTAACTTTATTTTGTTTCGAAACTTCAACTTTAGTTGGTCTTCCCATCGGCACTGGTCTACTACCACGTGTCAGACTTTCCCTTTGTCTCGCAGCAGCAGTCGGTTGCGTTCTAATGTGCCCAAATCTTCTTTTTAAGCATAATGCTGTTTTTAATGAAAACAGAGTTGCTAAAGCACTTTCTGTGGTATTTACACTTTTTAGTCTTAGCTTTAAACTCTTAATAATTTTTTCAGAATTGGGATCAATTTTAGCTAAGCCTAATAACCTTTTAAATTTAAATATAAATCCTTCACATTTTGAATTTTAAGATTCCGTTTTGAAATTAAAGATTTAAAGTTTCTAATTGGTTCTTATCTTCACTACACGCTAATAACAAAATCTCTCATGAGTTTCATCTAAGAAAATAATAATTTACTGCAAATTTAATAAATGCAAACCATATTATTTTACTCATAAAACTGTAAAATTATAATAAAATCATGTATCTATTCAACATAAATTCCAAAACTCAAAACTAACTGCAAAATATAATTCAAAATAAAATTATCAAGATAGTTGGAAAAAAAAAAGAGCCGTCTTATTTCCAATAATAGTAATAGCAACAATAATAATAATAATAACAACAATAATAATAATAATAATAATAATAATAATAATAATAATAACAATTATAATAATAATAAAAATAATAATAATAACAATAATAATAATAATATGATTAATAAACAGGGTTTATATTTTTAAAAACTTGTCCCCTAGTTTTCCCTGAGTAAAAACCTTTTCCCTTGAGTTTAGCTTTTTAAACTTCCTGATATTTCCGAGAATTCTCCATGCTCTTTCTAGTTAATTCACAAGAATATTATTTTCCTTATTTAAACAATTTTAATGACAAAATAAAAGTTTTACAACAACCCCTTTATCTTGCAAATTTCTTATTATAAGTACTGACAAGCTATTGAGAGTGAAAACCCTGAATAGTTAATAACATTATTATAATATAAATTATTTTTATTATTGCCAAAAAATTGTCCCAAAAGAACAAAAATAATAATAACATTTAAAAAAAAAACCACTTTATGAATATCTGAAAAGTATTAACTAGTATTAAGGTTAAAATATGTATAATATTTAATATATATATATATATATATATATATATATATATATATATATATATATATATATATATATATATATATATATATATATATATATATATATATATATATATAATATTAGAGGTTAAAAGTATTATTAATATTAAAATAAAAAATATAATAAACATATAAGTAAATCTAAAATAACGTATTTTATTGAAGTGAGTTTAACTAAAGAAGCTATTTTGCATAAAACAGTAAGAATAAATCAGTAAACAAACTAAAAAATCTTCAACATTGAAATATTGAACCTCAAATCTTTTATCCAACTGAGTTTTGTAAACATCTAAAGCCGGTTTTCTAGTTTTATTAAATTGCCTTGAAACATTAAGACAATCAAAGAAGGTATCAATTAAATTTATAAATTTTTGTAAACATCTTGTTTCAGGTTTACCCTGCTCCTCCAACATATGTACAACAGTTTGATTTAACACCTTAAGTATAAATATAACATTTAAATATTATAAAGTATTATACAAATTTTAAAATTTATCTGCTTTATGCATTATAACCTGTGCAGCTAAATTGATCAGCATTCTAGATTGTGGAGTTAACTCTATAAGCTCATCTCTGAGTTTGTGTCCCATACGTAGACCAACAGCATTATGAAACATGTTCAGATCCCATTCATAGACATTCATAATTTGAGGCCATGTTATAAACTGATCCTCAATCTAAAACAATTATATATTTTATATTTATAAATCATATTTTCGAATCACTAAAATAATTATTAGAACGATCTTAACGATCTTGAGCATCTCGAGAAATCTTTATTATTAGATATTTAACTTTTCAAAATTAAAAATAGTTTGCAATTATTTCAATGAGGATTAGGGTTGTTCTAGAAACACCATTTCTTTAAATAGGTGTCCATCAACCCCTAATTGTGATCTTTATAATAAAATAACACTGGATTTATTTTAAAACAAAAAAACAAAAAAAAAACTTTAAAGAGTATGCTCAAAACCCTTTAAATTTATTTTTTATAAAAAAATAATAAATAAAAAAATTAATATAAAAAAATTTGTGTATATTGACTTTTTATTTTTAGCTAAATAACAACAATTTATATGGAATGAAATAATAATAATAATATTTATAAAAAATGACTGCTGTTTTTTAAAATTGTTGTTAAATTTCGCTTCTTTTGAGTACCAGGTTGACATGGACCAGTCTGATATTTTAAGGTCTTGAGAAGTCCCTTAAAAATATTTTTTATTAAAAAAAATTTAAATCCAGTGTTATTTTATAATAAAGAACACAATTAGGGCTTGGAGGACACCTATTTAAAAAAAAGGTGTCTCTAGAACCGCTCTAATGAGGATCACAATAAAAACTATTATGACCACTGTTAGCACTAAAAATCAAACTTACCATTAGATTTCTAAAATTTTGGTTCCAATGAAATTTCTCCAAATTATTGCGAGTAGTTTTTATCAAATGAGGAACATCACAAAAACTTTGCGAGCTAAACAATATTACTCAAATTTTTTGTGGTTTGTTAAAAATATTTCAATTTTTAAATTAACAGCATTTTTTTTTCCGAATTAAAAGCAACATTTTTACATTGTAAAGTAGTAATTAAAATTATACTTGAACACCAAATATTCCATGTCGAATGCACAGTAGTATCCTTGACGTTTTCGTAATTCTCAGCAAGATGAATTCGAAAGAACTTACGATTTGGTGAAACACCATCTGCTACCATAGAGCGAACTTTAAACCCAATACATTCAAGAATGTGGGTTGCTTCCCAAGCGCAATTAAAAATTTGATCACTATTAAATACACTAGACGCAAAATGTCCAAATGGATAACATAGAGATGAAAATATTCCTTTAACCATGAATACAATAACATACTTTGCCAAAGTTGGACTATTTATGCTTTTATTTCCTTCAATTTTGCTGTAAACTCTTCAAGAGCATCATTCAATGAGGTCAGACCAACTATTTTACCATTTGTTGCACTGAATACAAGACCACTCTTAATTTTCATCTCGTCAAATACTTAAGAAAAAAATTTTTCATGTTCTTTTAAATTTTTAATATCAGCTTATAAAACTAATCGATAAATAACATCTGCATTAAAGCCGCATCCTGGATCTATAAATATATATTTTAAACGAGTGTTTTCACATGGAAGGTACATAAACTCTGACTTAGTTAAATGTTCGTATGTCTCAGGACTTTTTAGGTAAATGCTCAAACACCATCTAGTAAGAACTGGGTTCCATTCCATAGACCTCTTATCTTTACGTGAAACCTGAATCTTTTGTTGGTCCCACAATAAATATTGGGAAGAACTTTCACTGAAAGGGTTGTTATTTTTGTCTATCAACATTCTTTCATAACTTTGTGTGTCTCACCATCGACAATTAGTCCTTCTTTTTTTATCAGTTGATTATTTCTACACTGGAGGTGCAAAGATTTGGCTGCTATTTGTTTTTTTATCATTTTTCAAGATCTTTATTTTAAATAGTAGTTCTTCTTCGGACATATATCGGTCGTTTTTCTTATTTGAAAACATTAAATTATTTTCACTATCGAAAGGAATTTTGTTCTGCTATTCTTTTAGACGAAATTGTTTTAAATTTAAATATTTTCTTAATTCCAAACAAAACTCACATTTTGATATAGTTAACGAAATTAAAATAGGACACAACTTGTGTCTAAAAACTGCGCAATAAGTAACTGATTCCATATATGGAGTCTCTATTTTAAAGTTTTTTTTCAGAAACGAAAGAAGAAAGGTCATTGTTTACCAAATCTTTATATTCACAGTTTGCATTGCAGAGATTGGATTGAGTTATGAGGCTAAAGATTAGATTAGAACTTTCTACTACCAAAAACTTGGGAAGATTGTTTAGAAGACTGCAATGAGATTTTGAAACATATTTTTCATTTATTTTCAGATTCCATTTTTTATCATAAGCTACATTTATTTGTTTGAGGACTGAATTACCAGCAGTTACTGAAAGATGACAAAATATTTGATGCGAAGAAGATTCATCGCAATAATTTTCCAATTCACTTATCGCTGATTTTTTGTCACTAAAACATAAAATGCAATTATCTGAACGAGGAAAGAAATTTGAAAGGATCTTTAGTATCAAAGTGGCTTTTGCATTTATTTTTTATATGAAAGCATCTCATATGACAACTGTGACACAAATATATTGGATGAATATCAGTTTGGTTATATCCGCGAAAATATTGTATAGTTTTAAAAGTTGTTCCTTGTAAAAATGAACAGATTTTGGTTCAACATACCCAGCACATTTTTTGATTACTTGATCACATGTTCTACACATTTTTAAAAACTTTTTTTTGTAGGATTCCGTTTACTCTGTATAAAAAATTATTATATTATTATTGTTAATAATCTTAATAGTAATATTGTTTTCTATACAATTATTTAAAATTAACAAGTTATGTATAAATTTTAAATACATTAAAAGTTTAAGATCATTATTGTTTTTATATATATATATATATATATATATATATATATATATATATATATATATATATATATATATATATATATATATATATATATATATATATATTTATACAAGTCGTTTAAAAGTCAAAATTTTGAATTTCACGCATAGATTTTGTGACGGCATTCGGAACCTCTGATATTTTATCTCCTTGCACTTCCATCTCTAATACATCCATGTTTATACTAAGGAAATCTTTTTACTCTGTTTTTATAATTGTTTTCTTGTTCTATTTCTCCGTTTACGCTATGTATGTTATAACAATGTCCTATAGCATAAACCTGAACTATATAATGTGGCGAAAGTACTTCGTTTTGAAGTTGATTGTTTTCTTTTGCATAAAGGTTGGAAAAACAAGGTTTATTTTGGGGGGTAATTAGAATATTCCATCAATTTTTGTCTAATATTAGAATAGTAAATCGATTCTTATACTTATAATGGAAAAACTTCGTGTTAGTAATCTTTATTTCTTAATGATAAAAAAGCAACCAGAGTCTTTCAAATTTTTTTAACTGCACAATTGCAAGCAACTTTACAAACCCACTATAAGGACAGAATAGCCATCCAAATAGGCCAATCTGATTAGCTTATTTGCAATAGAGGCATATCCGCAAAATTTGAATTCAAACTTTCATCACACAAATTAAAAAGGACAATAAACCTTGCTCAATAACAACAGCGGTCGTGATTTCTTAAAAAATGAGTTTAACATTTCCCATTTTATTCAATTCAAATTTAGTTTTTGAAGATAAAAATGTAATTCTATTGCGAACATCAATTAAATCAGAAAATGAAGCGAACCAATGGGTAGAAGAATATGGACATGAAACGCACACTAGATGGCTAAAGTTTTACAAGCTGAATTAACCTATAACGTTAGATTTTTCACCTTTTTTTTTTTACCAGGAAATATATAATGGTTATATAAATATATATATAGGGGAAACTGTTGAACCTTGGCACTATGTGTACCTAGGCCACTGGGCTCGTTTCAAATGATTGCACGATATTAAATTTTACTGTCTATGATATTTGGTACGTCACAACCGACTCTTCAATATGAAGTTCGTCACATACCGCCATTAAGCCGGTGTTTTTTGTAATAGACGTTAAAACCTTCTTTCGGAAAAAAAGTAAGTATTTCTAATATATTTTGAAGTCTGATAGTTTTAAACGTTTTATAATAGTCAATTACTTTTTACATGCTATGGATTCTAATATTCAACAAGTGTCCAAACAATAAAAAACATACGAGATAAATAACTTTGAAACTATTTAAAATTCATCGTTTTGTTGAAGTTGGAGTGGTGTTGTACCTCGGTCACTGTCGACCAGTTGTTCCTTGGTCAGTGGCCAAGGTACAACTGGGTGTTGTACTCTGGCCTTGGTGTTTTTTGACATGGAAATTTTTAGAAAAGTGTCAAGTGAGAAAATACCACTAAATCGAAATTATATAATAGAAATTTTTGAAAAATATTTACTATTTAAAATACTCACAGGCTGTGTGTATTTTACACTATATAATTCAAAATTTTTAAAGATAATATTTTGTTTTTGACTTTGCATTTTGTAACTTTGTTGTGATTTGCTACATTTTTGAGTGTTGTTCGATCTACATCTCTGTTTGAAAAATTTCTAATTATTTAATGTAAAATACAAACATGTTAGTATACTATATGTATGTACAATAGTACATACATACAAAAATAAAGTAATTAATAGATTAAAGTTTTACAAGCTGCCTTATTTTATTAACTGTTTTTTAAGTATAAGTTTATAATATTTTATACTAATATTTTAGATATTTCATACTAATATTTAATAATCATGTTTGTTTCTGTAATTTTCATTTAATTAGTTGAGAAAAACGAATAATTAAGCAAAAAAGTACAGTAAATTTTTATTTTATTCAAAGTAGTGTTTTTTTGGTTGTTGTTTGAAAAGTTTCAGTGTAAGTTTTAGATCAGTTCCTTTTATTTTACCTTAACTATAAATATAACTTTTATAATTGTAGTACTTAATAATATTAAATACTACAATTATAAAAATAGTTTTTATAAAAAAATTTTATACAACTGTTTAAAGTTACAGTGAAGTTTTATTTTAAAAACCAGGGTTGATGATGGATGTTATTGTAAAATTATTTTGTGGTCAGCTGTTCAAATATTATTTTGTTTTATCTGTTTTCTTGCTGGATTACAGGACCTTTAAATAGACAATTGTTAAATGAGTTATTCTTTGTGACATTTTTTTTTCCCTCCACGTTTCTTGGTTTAACGTATTTAGTGTATGTTTATTTACGTCAAACATATTTATTATAAAATAAGATAAACAAATATTTGTAAATCTAAATATTAGGTAAAAAAAAAAAAAATTATTTTTGAAAATGAAATTTGTTGTTTTAAAGTTGCTGTTTTCGACATTATATATGTCTAGTTTTTTTTTTTTTTTTTATTTTAGATTTATTAAACACCCACTATACAAGTAAGGTAAATTAAGAGTATCATACAAGATAAATATAAAAAATCTTGGAAATTATTTTATTTTTATTTTTTTTTTTCAACATGATCATCTTGGAATATATTTTTCAAGAATGTCCTTGAAGATAGTTCTCTGCTCTTCCAGTACTCAACTGCACATGTTAGAGATTGAAGATCCGTTTCAGAAATTAAATTTTTGAGGCCGACAATTTTTATTTTTTTTTTACTTTCCATTATTGTCTCCAGATTTAGTTCATGGTTATTGCACAACCCTTTGATACTATCTAAAAAATGTTGTAGGGCTGTTTTGTTTTTCAGCTGCGACCTAATAATATCATATTTCATTTTATTGTTCATCAAACGAATAAATAAGTTTGATATAATATATTTCTAATTAAATATCTTTATTTTTTATCTATTATTTCAGAAATCATGCCTAGAAGTAAAGAACTGAAGAAAAGGACACCAATTAATGTGAATGATCTGGCAAATGCCATTAAAATAATTAAGGATAAAAAGTTCACCAGTTTCGGTGCTTCCAAACATTTTGGATTACCAAGAACAACTTTGCGTCGTCATTTAAACCATTATTTCGAAATTGGTAAAGATGTAAGCAAGTTACATGAAAACCTTGCAGTTAATCAAGTTTTTGATCTCACCGCAGAGCAAAGTTTGGTGGACTATATTAAAAACGCAGCACACTTGCAATTTGGATTGACTCTAAAAGACGTGAAAATACTTGCTTACCAATTTGCAAAAGTGAATGGAAAAAAGTACCCTAAGAGCTGGGATACAAACAAAATGGCTAGAGATTATTGGCTGCGATTATTTAGGAAGCGATACCAAAGGAAATTGTCTTAAAAAAAGCCTGAAGCTACTAGTTTGGCTCGCTCATCGGCGTTTAACAAACATACTGTGAGTTTAACATATGACAATTCTAAGAAATTCCTGTCTCAATGTCCATCTGACATAAAAGCTACTAACATTTGGAGCTTAGACGAAACTGGATTTTCCACTGTCCATGTTCTTTCAAAGATACTAGCACCTCTTGGAATGGAGCAAGTTGGGTCAATGACTAGCACTGAAAGAGAAACGACGGTTACAATGATGGCAGCTATTAATGCAGGTGGTGGTTTTATTCCACCCATGCTAATATTCCCTCATGTAAACTTTAAAGATTTTATGATAACTGGTGCTCCTGAAGGCAGTATTGGAGTTACCAATCCATCCGGTTAGTCAAACGAGTCCATATTTGTGAAATTCCTCCAGCATTTTATCAAATATGCAAAGCCTACCATAGAACAGCCTGTCATTCTCATAATGGACAATCATGAAATTCATATTTCAGTACCCGCAATACAAAAAGCTAAAGATAATGGTGCAAAGCTTATTACTCTACATCCACATACTAGTAATCATATGCAACCATTAGACAAGACAGTTTTTGGGTCTTTCAAGACTTTTTAATACAGCGGCTAATGAGTTACTAATGTCTCCAGGTCGTAGGGTAAAACCATTAACTATATATGATATTACTGGCTTGGTGGGAAAAGCATTTCCTCTTGCCTTCACACCTAACAATATTTGTAAAGGTTTTAATTCAACTGGTTTCCATCCTTTAAATGAAAACATCTACATAGATGCTGATTTTATGCCCGCATCCTATTCTGATCGTCCACTTACTGGAAAATCACCCACCAAAATTGATCAGGTGTCTGTTAGTCAGCTGACTGCTTCAGGTTCCAAAAATATACACAGAGAATTGACAACTTTTATATTGCCAGGTATAATATGCCCTTACCCAAAAGCCGAACCTCGTAAAGAAACTCGAAACGGAAGACAAAAAGGAAGATCCAGAATTTTGACTGATACACCAGAAAAGAAAGGAATTGAAAATATAAAAGCTAAAAAAAATGTTTCAAATAGGTTAATGAATAAAAAAAGACTCAATAAATCAAAAAAGAGAAAAATAACAATTCTACCTGAACCAGAACCTAGTGAAGATTCTAACAGCTATATAACGACTGACACATTTGAAGGTGCCTCCGACTTTAAACTCCGCAAAAAGTTAACAAGAACAGAGAAATTTATTATATTCAAGAGATACAAAAGTACTGGGATTTCTACTAAATGAATAGTATATCTTCATATTAATAGTATTCTTATAAAAGCCAATCACCGAATAAAATGTTAAGAGAGAAATGATAATTTATAAAGTTATTTAGATATTTAACTTTCTATGCTTTGTAATATAGAATTGTTTCATTAAACATATATATATATATATATATATATATATATATATATATATATATATATATATATATATATATATATATATATATATATATATATATATATATATATATATTTATATATATATATATATATATATATATATATATATATATATATATATATTTTTATATATATATATATATATATATATATATATATATATATATATAATGTATATCATATTATATATATATATATATATATATATATATATATATATATATATATATATATATATATATATATATATATATATATGTTTGAATCTACTATTTTTAAAGTTTGTGATGTAACAAAATAGTAATTAAACGTTTGATGTTTTTGTTTAAAGATTTTGTTTAAAAAGCAAAAAAAAAGTTAAATATTATTTTGATATTGTTCAGATTTTGGAAGGTGTTTTGATAAATAATGTAATAGACCGAATAAAACGATTTGGGTTAAGAAAAGTTAATAACTTACTTAAATTTACTCCCAATTCTCAATGTGTCCTAGGTACACCATAGTACTGGCCAAGGTACATAGGGTATGTTGTACCTGGGCCTTAATTACCATTTTTTTTAACTTTAAAATATATGTATTAAGTATGAAATATACATTTCTGACATTTTGGTGGTGAGTACCCAAATAATTGATCTTTCAAAATATGCAATTATCATTTGCGTGCTGTGCGTCAAATCGCAATAAAAAATATATATTTGAAAAACTGTCCTAGGTACAACAGGTTCCCCTATATATTACATGTAATTTATATAACATATTTATATTTATATAACCATTACAATATGTAATGGTTATATAAATATAAATATATATATATATACATATATACATATATATGTATATATATATAGATATATATATATAGATATATATATATAGATTTATATTTATATATATATATATATATATATATATATATATATATATATATATATATATATATATATATATATATATATACATATATATATATACATATATATATATATATATATATATATATATACATATATATATTTAAATATATATATATATATATATATATATATATATATATATATATATACATACATACATATATATATATATATATATATATATATATATATATATATATATATATATATATATATATATATATATATATATATATATACATATAATGCATTTAAAACACTGATTTAAGTTTATAATTTATGTTTTATAATACGGTTTCTTTTTTTTTATTTATAGATTCCTATTTAGATTATTTAAACATGTACAAACTACAAGTTCAAAAAGTTTGTGTTAAATGATTGATTTAGATTTATGATCTTATCCATGAAAAAGTACAGTGAAGTTTTTATTTTTTAAACTATGGTAATAATAAATATTTTATCTTGCTTTGAGTTTCTTTAAAAACCAACTCTCTTTTAAAATTATAACATTTAAATCTTATAGCTACCTGTAATGAAACTTGATTGTTTTTATGTTCATTTTAAAACAGTTTCATTAGCAGAAAAGTTCTAACAGATGTTTCTGTTGGTATTTATTCCTTGGTTTCAAGTGAGCTAACTTTACGCCTAATGCTAAAATGATATCAGTTAAGCACGCTAAATGACCCTAAATAAAATTCAAATAGTTGATAATGTTTATCTCAAAAAGAATTTGCTTCTTTCATGGCAAATTTTATTTTCTGCGTTCAAGAAAGTTTAATAACAATAAAGTTTTTAATAATAATAAATTTTTTAATGTTGACAAACACAATTATTTTATCCATACATCATTTTAAAAATTTCACACAAGTGATGATGTATTATACTCTTTATTGTTATTTTTTTATTTCATTTTTTTTGTTTTGTAATAATCGTTTTTCAACTGTTGGTACATGGTTTAATTAAGTAAATTTTTATGATTTAAAATTTACGTTATAAATCATTAGTCAACAGGGAAAAGTAAGAATTATTTTATTTACTGTTAACATTTTTACTATTTTGTTATATTATGTTGCTTTTTTTATTTTAGCAACCAACTATTATGAGTCATTTGCTGTATGACTTTTTAACAATATTTTTAACACAATGTCTTGAAATATGCCATATAGTATATTGGTTAAAACACTGTTTCTTTGTTACATCAGAAATTTAATACTTTAATATTTGTAATTTTAAATAAAATGATTCTGGGTTTATTTAAATAAAGCGATTTAGGATTATTTTGCTTTCTTTCTTAAAAATAAGGTTTAATTAAAATAAGTTGAAACTATTCAAATAAAATATTTTAAATATTTTTAGTTATATAAGGATTATACATTTTTTATAAATTTTTATTTTATTTTGCTTGCAAATTTAAACATGTGATTTTCATTTTATTCTTCTCTATTTTTATCATTTTATTCCTTAAGTTTTACCAGCATCATGCCAAGATGGTAGTATTATCTTGTAAACAAAAAAATGTCTACTTTTTATTCATGTTATTTTATTTCTTTAAATTAACCTTGGTGTTCTACCGTACATCACAAGTTTAGTTTTCTAATGTTAAGATATAGTTTTACTTTAGTAATTTTTTCATGATCTGTAATTTGATTTATCGATCAATAGCTGACAGTTTAGATAAAAATTAGTATTAGCGACACATTTAGGGTATGGTAACTTTACAAAATGGGTATGTACTGTTGTTGTTTGTATTATTATGTTATTGCTAACTTGTGTATTTTCTTGTTTTGGTCTCTTAGGATCCCCTTTACTTGTTTACAAAGCTATTAGGTATTTTTTCATGTTATAATCAATAGTGACCCGGATCTTATAGGTCTTGACAGCTAATAAGTAATAATATAAGCACTAACTAACTGTAAGTGTATATACATATACACTTACAGTTAGTTAGTGCTTATATTATTACTTATTGCAAATTTGTTTTATTTAGGCTTGTGGATCATAGAAAATATCAATATCAACATTCAAAACTAAATAAAGAAATTAAATCAAGGAAAAAAACATACTGTGTAGCTGAAATCGATATAAAAATCAAAAAAGTAAAGAAGAACCTCCACCTAATGGAGTTATTGTAGTTCATAAAAACCATAACCGTAACATTTAATGTGCAGATTCGATGAAATACTTACCAGTGTCATCAGTTACAAAAGAACATTTTTATAACTGTTTTAACAGTGGAATAACTCCAGCGCAAGCAAAACGTATACACACAATTTACTTTATTTATCATGAAAGTGGCTCCTCTCGCTAGGCAGATGCCTCTCTTAATCCCTCTTCACGTACAATTTATTATTTATACAATTTATGGCAAGAAAAACATTTTGCTCTTAAAAATCCTTTAGAGATGTTGAAGAAAAAAAGAAATGTTTACTTAGAATCAGGTAAAAATGAGAATAACTGATTATTAACAATAATTAGTTTATTTTAAAATAATTTATATAAATTATTTATTTTAAAAATAAGATTGATAAACGATAAATTAAAAACCTAACTTATATTTAGAAGGTTTGCTGACATATTGTAATTTGAGTTGACAGGTATTTTTATATATTACATTAAAATATATAACAAAATAAGTTAGGAGTAACTTCACTATATTTCAAGCGATTTAAAGAAAATTTTGTGGAACACAATTATTTAAGCAACTTTGTCTACATAATTTTATATATAAAATAGATACAGCAAATATAAGATAATATAATGAATATAAATGAAAAAAAATGCAATAACAAAGTTTTCTTTACAGAAAAGTATAAAAAACAGTTACTTTGTGCTAGAATCACTTAAATAGATACATTTGCAAAAGGTTATCAAGACCAGATCAGGGAGGGGACAACAAACCATATCTTTTTATTATTATTAAATGACAAAATCAATTTCATCCCTTGAATTTCAGTAGGCAGGTTGGTGGGGCATTGTTATATATACATTTAACCAATATAGTTAACCATAATACATTTAACCAATATAGTTAACAAAATATGGTTATTAAAAATCGTGGCATTTTAGTTGTGAAAATTAAAATGTTTGCATTTCAAATATTAAAAAATAACAACAGCAGCATTTAAATTACTCTTTAAAATATTTTTTGGCTAAAGGTTTTCTGTACTTTATTCAAATAATGATCTACATAAGGGTTGAAGTTTAAACAAATAAAAAGTTTAAACTTAAATGTTTAAAAGTGCCGCAATTCTTCATTTAAATAGGATATTCTATTAGTTAAATGCTTTATATTGTATTTTAACTATTTGTTGTAGGAGCGCCAAGTTTTATGCTGGATGACTCAAGTGAAGAAAAAAATGCATTAAGTTCTGTATGGCAACAATGTTATTATGTTATTTTCATGTATTACAAGCACAATGGCGGTCATTGCTTAAAAAGGCTGCAAAATCTGATTGTCAAAAACTTTACCAATTGTTTGAAAATGCATTTTTATACATATTTAAATAGATTTATAACCATTTAACCATATACTTCTTTGACTACTTTTTGAAATTTTTGTTTAAATGGAATCTTATATGCAATTATCTACAAGTTTGTTTTCTAGATTATGTATGCTAATACAAGCGAAAGGCTTGAGTTATCGTTGCAGCAATTAAAAAGCATAAAAGTAACGCACCTAAAGTTTTATAAAAGGGTTAAAAAAAATACTATAACAAGAGGAAATTTGAATTTGTCATGTTATATAGAAAAGACTTAATTATTCGAAACCACAATACAAATAATTTTAGAGAAGCAACAATAAGAATTCTTAAAGATACTATTTTATGTAGAACAAAAGCATTCAACGTTGCAGCACTTGTAGATTATACAATGTACTTGTAGATTATGTCAATGTTTGGGACAGATATTACTGCAACCGTCTTCTGAATACTGCGTATAATCGTGGCTCTGCCTATGAAATATTCTACAACAAATTGTATCAAAAATCTGAAAAAATAGACAATAATTCTATTAAATTGTTTGAGAGTAATACTTACGTTATACCTAGTTTTGAAAACTCAAATGTTGGATATACAGTCAATAGTGACATTGGCTATTGTTCACGTTCATGTGGTCAGCAAAACGGATTCTGTAAACACATGGCTGCACTACATAAACTTTTTAAAATTAATTTTCCGTGCGCTCCATTAATTACATCAAAAGAAAGATACGAACTTCAAAAGCTTGCACTTGGATTGAACCAGAAATTTTATCAAGTTTAAGAGATATAAATCAAAGGGAAATTGAAATATCTTCAAATATACTAGATTTGTAATTTAATTGCAAAGACAAATAAAGTAGTTGTATCAAAATAAGCTTACTTTGCTTCATCTTAAAATATTTTTTTTTATTAGAACATATATATAAATACATATATTTCTATTATTATTATTATTATTATTATTATTATTATTATTATTATTATTATTATTATTGTTATTATTATTATTATTCTTATTCTTATTATTATTATTATTGTTATTATTATTATTATTATTACTATTATTTTTGTTATTATTGTTATTATTATTCTTATTGTTATTATTTTTATTATTATTATTATTATTATTATTATAATTATTAATGTTATTAATAAATGAATATATTATTTTATTAAACAGCGGTTTAATCAAACGTTAAATAAATTTTTAAATGAATGGAAACAAGTCAGTCAAAATGTTAAAAATTTATCGATAAAATAAAAAGCTGAACTTTGCTTGAGTAAACAAACCCTTGAAGAGTTCAGAATTACAGGTAAAAAGTGATTGATGTGAACAAATTTATAAAGATTGATAAAGTTAATTTCATTAATTAAAATTTTTGGAATAGTGGACTCATTTACTGACCTTGGTTTAACTCTTTTACAAGAAGAAGGTGTAGAGTACTTACTTTGAGAAAAGTTCAGTCAAGATCCAGTAGAGGAATACTTTTCCAAGCAGCAAAGAAGAGGAGGAGGAAACGAAAATCCTCGTTTAGAAGAATTTAATCGTAACTTTATAGGTTTAAATAATGCCGGCGACAATCTCATTCGAGCCTTAGATGGAAATTATAGAGGAAGATTTCAAGAAGATCTAAAAATTGATGTTACTGACGCCATGCATCTGCCGAAGAAAAAGCCAAAAAATTATTGATTTTAATTGTTTAAAAACAGAAATATGTTATTTCATTTTTTTTTTTAAATTTTAAAACAATTTCTTCTAAAAGAAAAGCAGAACAAAATTGCTTTGGGTAGTGGAAAAAAGTCAATGTTTTCAAATAAGAAAAACGACCGAAATATGTCCAAAGAAGAACTACTGTTTAAAATAAAGATCTTGGAAAATGACAAAAAACTATTTTTTTTTATAATTCCATTCTTGTTTTTCCACTCTATCACACACACACACACATACACACACACACACACACACACACACACACACACACACACACACACACACACACACACACACACACAACACACACACACACACACACATATATATATATATACATATTTTTTTTTTTCGAAAAATATGATATTATTTAAGAATAGTAAAAATAATATATTGCTTACTCGTTGCTCTCACATTTGGTATAGAGGGGGTCATTTTTGGGGTAATTTTTGTTACCGGACTCCAAATATTGCAATTTTTTGAAAAACATCCTTATTTAACTTAAGTATGAAACATATAAATGTTTGGAGTTTCAAAGGTTATATCTTATAGCTTAAAGATTGGTATATAAATTATGCTTAAGGAGAGAGAAGGTTTATAGACATCAAGTACGTAAGCGGTTAGGCACTGTTCATTAAGGGCTTTTTTCTTATTCTCCTTCTCAGGGGCGGAGTAGCGAAATAATAAGAAGGGAGCTAAAATAAAATTAAATTTTGTTAAACTAATTTTAATCGCTTCAATATTTTTTAAACCTATAGGGTAAAATGTTGTTAAGTGACAACACAGCAGTTGAAGACGTGTAACTGCTATAATTTAAAAAAAGATTAATTTAGCAGTTGTTTCTCTTGGTTTTATCATCTTTTCTTGCATTTGATGTCGTCGAATGCTACTCTCGAGATTAAACAATTTAAAAGAATAGACCTAAAAACTGGGGGAGGGGTAGGCTAAGTTACCAAAGCACAAACACTTTTAAAAAGTGAGGGGGTTTAGCAACTACTGTTCCGCTACCCCTGGCTCTCTCTTGAAAAAGATGTCATAAAGTTGAGACATTTTTTTTCAATAAAATTTTAATATTAAATGATAATCGGCTTTTTTCTTATTGGAATGTTATAAGACTTAATGAGCGAACTTAAATGACTCTTTTTACCGGGTAGTAGTAACAGTATCAAAAACAGCTAAACTGATTACTCTCGGAAAGGGTCTTTCCAGAATAACTTCAATATTGCAAAAAAAGTAATTGTATCGAAAAAGCAAAAAAAGGAATAATATCGAAACTGTGAAAAAAGGAATAATATCAAAAAGGGACTTTTAGGAATATCGAAAAATAAAATATATCGAAATTGTAAAAAAAGGAATAACATCGAAATTGTAAAAAAAGGAATTGTATCGAGAAAGCAAAAAGCAGAATAATATCGAAATTGTGGAAAAAGGTATAATATCGAAAACGGCTTAAATTCTAAATTGTTAAAAAAGGAATAATATCGAAAATTCAAAAAACGGAATAAGATCGAAAAGAACAAATGTGGAAGTACATCGAAAACGTCATTGACTTCAAAATAGACTTTTAATTGACTATTCGATATTATTCCATTTTTGTGATATTCGATATAACATTTTTTCAATATTAATCAGTAAATCACATTTTTGATGTTAATCATTAAAATGAGTTTTCGATCTTGTTCCGTTTTTATTGATTTCGATATTGTTCTGCTTTTGTAAATTTTGATATAAAAACTTTTCTAGATAAGTCTTAAAATCACATTTTCGATGTTAATCATTAAAATGAGTTTAGATCAGTTTTTTTTCGATACTAATCATTTTTTCGATCAGTTAATTTTCGTTACTATTGCGCTTTCCTGTTATACCCATCTTTTGACATGGACACTGAATGTGCAAATGAGAGTTCCAGTAAAAAACAATCATGTTTTACACTATTTCCACACTATCACACAAAATCGAGTTTTAAATATGAGGACTTTCTGCCAGAAAGTCCGACTTTATTAAATAAATTTAAATATATCATGGAGTTTTAATATTTATTTACCTAAATTTAGTGGACACAAACTCCATTGAATATTTAATACTTATTGATAATAATCTCGAAAAACACAAAACGTGGAAAACGGCCTCTTGGTTCTTGGCTGACGAATTGGCAAGGAAAATCCCTCTTCCCTCTCTCACCTGTCTGCTCATCTTTTAATGTCTTTTCAACTTTTAATTAAAAACAAAGAAAGATGAAAGAAGAGATAAGAGGGCTCTAGATTTTGTTAAAAACATTATTCAACAATAGAGAATGGCTCCAAAATCAGTGCTTTTATGTGTGCATACTTTAAGGATACCCCTTAACTTAGGACAAAAACTTGATTATTCAATGGGTATTTTGTATTAGGAGCGCCGAAAGCCGTGACACTGCACACTGAGTCAATCCATAAAAAAAACTATTGTTAAAAAATCATCAATTTAATTATAATGTAACTAAATAACACTAAAAGACGATAATAAGTAATTTTTTTTGAATAGTTTTTAAGATTCCAACAATTTTTAATATATATAATATAATAAAAATATAAAAAATAAGGCTGATAATCAAGAAAATAATTTTGGTCTTTACTTTACTGCTGATAACTACAAAAAAACACTAATTCATAAAAAATATTTTAAATATTCACTTTCAGGAGCGGACCTTTTGGTGTTTGAGTTAATATAATTTAATATATTGAGTTAATAACTTACAGCTAAGTTATAAACTAAAATTCTTGTATGTTTTTACTTTTATCATTTAAGGTTTGCAGAAAATGATACTGATTAGAGCATGTTAACAAAAATACCATAAAAAGTAGGCATCACCCACATTAAAATGTGAGGGGAATTAGTTTTTCCAAAAAGAAAATTTATTTTTTTAATAAGAATGAAATTTGTATATGCATTTGAAATTTTATTATAACCATTTACAGTTTAGAACCCCTTCACAAGGATGGAGTTATTTATTTAAATTAGGTATAATCTGTAAACAAAGCAATATTATTAAATGAAAAAAGGAATTTTTAGAACCTTGAAGATATTTCCGCCTTTATTTTATTTATGCGGTTTTTAGTTCCGCCTCAGGCGATGCCTACTTCTGTGAGTGATTTTGTTTCCAGACTCTAGTCAGCATTTTTTGGAAAACATACAAAACTTTGTAGTTTAGAATTTACCTGGAAGTTACTTAACTCAAATACAAAAAAAATCTTGAAATTGCGAACACCTTTGCAAGATTTGAATAATTTTAATTATTTATCTGAAGGACATTTCCTTTTTACAAAAAGAGTTTTTCTTAGTCCCGGTTCGCCTTGACTTGAAATGTTACTTTTATTTATATGCTTTACCGCATTAAAAGATTAGAACGTTGCAATGTTAATCGTTAAAATGAGTTTTTGATCTTGTTCCGTTTTTATTGACTTTGATATTGTTCTACTTTTCTGAATTTCGATATAAAAACTTTTCTAGATAAATCTTAAATTTTAGGTTGTGATTCCGAACTTTTTTTTTTATGTCAAGCTCTTCAAACTCTGTAAGAAGAAATATTCTCTCATCAAAGGTGGAGAAATTAAATTGTCTTCATTAATAATTATTTCGGTTTCGACATCCTCCAGTAAAATATTTATTTCATCACTTTGAAAGCAATCAACATTCAAAACAGAAAGAACATCATTTGCTTCACACATGTTTATTTAATCTATAATGAAATACAAACTAAATTATTCAATAGTTAATTTGTAATGCTTATATAGTTATATGCAATACAAGTTATATACAAGTTATATATAAGCTATATATGTGTGTGTGTGTGTGTGTGTGTGTGTATGTGTGTGTGTGTTATATAACACACACAGATATATATATATATATATATATATATATATATATATATATATATATATATATATATATATACATATATATATATATATATATATATACATATATATATATATATATATATACATATATATATATATATATATATATATATATATATATATATATATATATATATATATATATATATATATATATATATATAATTTTTATATATAATATAATATAATTTAATTTTCCTTAACAACACACAATCAAACATAAGCTATGTAAATCTGAAAGTTCTATAAAGAATTTATAGATGAGTTAGCGAGTTTTGTATATACACACATCATAAATGCCATCCGATGACGACGTAATTCGTTACGACTTTCTATTGTATTAAGAACAAAGGATTTCACGCATATTTTTAGACATATCAATAGTATTGCACTTCCATCTCTATTACTTCCATGGTATAAATAATTATTTCAAAATAAATTAAAGCATTCAATACGTACAGATCTGAAAAATTATTTAAATATTTTCCAGATCACCTAAAAAACGAAATACAGCTTATAACTCAAAACAGAATAAATATAAATTTTACAACTGTTTCCATCAAGCAACATACAATAAGTTTTTTAAAAAGATTTACTTAAAAAAAACTATGTTTCCGATGACAGAATATTTACTGATATTCAAGACAGCTATCGATTGAGAAACTAACTAAAAAGTTTTGCCTATCGTGAAAATTTTGTAGGTATGAACACATACAAACTTGACTCGAAATTGAAAAAAATATTATAAAAAGATTAGAACGTTATAATGTAATAATAACGTTAAATCGAGATGTTTTGATAATAAAATAAGAGATAGATTTAAAATAATATATATATATATATATATATATATATATATATATATATATATATATATATATATATATATATATATATATATATATATATATATAAATATGTAATTGCTCTGTTCTTTTAAGACTATTGAGCACTCTTTTTGTAGAATATATTTTAAACTGTTTATATATATATATATATATATATATATATATATATATATATATATATATATATATATATATATATATATATATATATTTGTAAAAAAATTTTTAAAATACAAATGAAATTTAATTTTTTTATTCAAAATTTAAATACTAAACAATTTGAATCAAAATTAAAAGAAGTTATTTTCAAAACTTTTATTTAGTAGAAAATACAGAAGGAGAAAAAAATAAATTTTATACTTCTTGTTTAATGAGAGTCAATCTAACCAGACGAGAGCTATTTCCAGAATGATTTTTAAATTTTTGTATTAAGTGTTTAATCGATTATATAAAATTTATAAATTTTGTAGGGTGTTATAGAGAGGATTGTGATCAATGCATTTTATGTGATGATAAAGTTCATTATAATTGTAATTGTATTTTAGAAGTAAAAAATGATTGAAAACTTAAGCATTGATAAAGTAATGGAAAACAGGCGTTCAATTCACAATATTGTTTCTCCTTAGAGTTATTAAAACAAATAGGTAGCGTTTGATGTGGAAGACAATTTGAGGTCAACAAAAAAAAGCTTGATTTAATAAAAACAGATAACAATTTAAAAAACAATCGATGCTTTCAAATTTTTAAAATGTGGAAAAATCGAAACGTTTCAATGGATCAATTGTTTAAAGCTTTAAAGAAATGACCAAGACGCGAGATCAAAAGAAACATTTTACACCGTTATTTACTAACATTAATTTTTTTGTAATTTTTTTAAGAAAAAAATATAAAAGAGAAAAAAAAATTTGTTTTTTGATTCATAATAAATATAGAAGAAAAAGAAGAAAAACCTATTAAAAATGAGAATCAAATACAAAAAATTAAATATAAAAAAAGATTCTAGATCTTTTCCTTAGATATTAAACGAAAAAGGGTTTTCATAGTTTTTAATTAAAAGGAGTATTGAGCGAACCTAATTTGAAAGACGATCAATCTACTTCTCATGTCAAATTTAACATCTTTAAACATTCAAGATGTTTATTCAGAAAACACAATCATAACAGGACTCACTAATAGTAGAAAATTTACTATGGCGCGCGAGAA
Source organism: Hydra vulgaris (assembly GCF_022113875.1). NCBI lineage: Eukaryota > Metazoa > Cnidaria > Hydrozoa > Anthoathecata > Hydridae > Hydra > Hydra vulgaris. The sequence continues at coordinate 50,718,199 of NC_061162.1, read as the reverse complement.
CTATTACAATATTTTTTTACAATAATTTCCAGATGCCAAAGTGTTATTTATTATAAAACGATTTCAAAAAACAATTTTAAAACGTATGACATTTTAACAGTCAATAGTCCCGAAAATTTTAGACACTGTTATTTCAACGCGCTATAAGTTTTTCAAAAAGATAAAAACGGTATTCAATACAGCGAGCATGGACTTTTAAAAACGATTCTCTTGTTTGACTTTTTTGACTTGACTAAGCTCGTTCGGTTTAAAGAGTCAACTATGTATGAGTGTATGCTCTAGCGGTTCACCTAACAGAGTGAGCACTTCTACGGTTTTTTTATAAACGACAAGCTATAAGACAAATATTCCTTTTGCGAGGTCTACCAAAAATGAACAGACGAAAAAACATTAACGGAAAAAATTCAAATTTATAACACGTTTTAATGCCATAAAAATATTAAAATGCGAACTTTAATCTGACCACGAAAGATCACAAATTAAAAACGCGTTTCCAGAATATCACAAATTAAAAAGATCACAAATTAAAAACGCGTTTGTTCAGAAATTTAATTGTTTGTAAAAGAATATTTGTATTCTTACTCTACTCGTTTTAAATTTTATCACGAAAATATAAACTATTATTCTAATAAATTAATCTCATTTGACACGTTACAACCAATAAAATCACAACATTTTGATATTAATTTTTGTCAAAAAGAATTGTTTTTTCAAAACAATTCTTTTTGACAAAATCAAAAGTCAAATTTGGAAAAGCAAATTTAATGCTCAATTTAATCAAAGGAACTTTCACAGAGAAAACTGTCCGCGAAGTGAACTGTCCAATAGGGCATTTTACTACGGAATAAGTAGTCCTAGAATATTTTACTTCGGAGTAAACTGTCCACTTAGAACACTTTACTCCAGTGCCAAATGTTCTATCTTGGAGTAAACTTTTCAATCACTTTTACAACAATATCTATCGGTTAATTTGAATCAAGAAACACATGAAAGCATAGTAATAAATTAAAACTGTCCCCTTCATGATACCATGTCCCCATCACACAACTGCATATACAGCAGTTGTATTTCATTTTAATTTTTGGGGTTTCAAATATATAGTACAAAAGCGTTACTATAGAAGAAATACACTATTTATGGTAGCACTCTGTTGAAAGTAATTTAAATCTAAAACAGAGGACAGTTTATTATATTACTATTTTAAATAAACAAAAGCTATTAATGCTTTAGTACAGTATATAGTACAAAAGCGTTACTATAGAAGAATTATACTATTTATGATAGCACTCTGTTGAAAGTAATTTAAATGTAAAACAGAGAACAAGTTATTATATTATTATTTTGAATAGACAAAAGCTATTAATGCTTTAAGACAATGCAATAAAATAACAGCACTAAATAAGATAATACTTAATAGTTAAATGTTGTTCTGTAATTTTAAATGTAAATAAAACTATTCGTACGTTAATTCAGTTGAATTCAACTTTTCCCTAACTGTTGGCTAATGATTAATAAAGTAAACTTAAATTCACGAAATTATATTACATTAAAAAGATTTTTCAACAGAAGGCAAAAAAAATAAAATAACAATAAAATTAGAACTAGTGAAATTGAAAAAAAAAAAAAAAAAAAAAAAATAAATAAATAAAGGATTTGCTTTTTCATAATTAAATAAAATGATAAAGTACAACAAAATTAAAACTTTTCTTTAAAAACTATAACAGGTTCTTGGTAACAAAATCTTTATATTTTAATGGTATGTGCACACACATAATGTATGGGTACTAGATGCTCCTACTAACGGGTGATTACTAAAAATCTAGACAAAACTGCTTACATCATATTTCTATATGACCATAAATGTGGTATTTCTCAGCGTATAGCTTCAAAAAAGTTCACGTGTTCTCAGTCACTTATTTCTAAGACATTGAAAACCAAAACATCAATAAAAAAAGAAAACAAATGAAGATTCAAAGTCGAGCTGAGAGCCAGAGAGCAAAAAACAGACGTTTGTGTGGTCAATTTTATAAAAATTATAAATATTTTATTTGGGTTCTTGATGACGAGTCTTATTTTACTCTCTCGAACAGCCAAATTAAAAAAATAATAATTTCTATTCAAGTACATCGAATTAACACCAAACAATGTTAAATTCGAAGAAAAAAAGAAATTTGAAAAAAAATTATTGGTTTTTGTGGTCATTTTGCTTTTTGGCCTATCAACTCCATACATTGTACAGTCTGGAACTGTTATTAACAAGCATATTTATGTTCATGAATGTTTGACTAAAAAACAATTACCACATATCAAACAGCTTCCAAAAAATACCAAAAACATAATCTGGCCTGATCAAGCAAGTGTCCATTTCTCAAACAAATCTTTTAAGTTTTTGAATGAAAATGGTATAAAGTTTGTAACAAAAAATGAAAACCCTCCAAATATGCCTGAATGTCGTTGTATTAAGGATTTTTGGTTTTGTATCAAACGAGATGTTTACAAAAATAGCTGGCAGGCAGAGAATTTGGTTAAATTACACTCTAGAATAATTTACTGTTTTAAGAAATTCAACAAAGAGCTGGTACAACGCTTGGCAGAGTCTACTAGCAGAAGACTCGACACAGTAAGAAGGCAAGGTCTTGTTGAATTAAGATAAACGTTTTTATTAAAATTAGAATAAATTTGCTATTTTATTCTTTTTAAAACAATAGGTCTTCTAGATTAAAAGTTATTTAATTTTAAGTTTTGTCCAGATTTTTAGTAATCACCCGTTATAGTACACTATTTTGGACAATAGGAGCAAAAGTTAGAAAAACAAGTCTTTATACCAAGATAACTGGTTTTAAACTTATCATGCAATTCTTTTTCAGTTAGAGACCTCTATATATAAATTTTATAAAAATAGATTAGAAAGTTACTAAGTTTCATGCCTACAGGGCCAACGACACGGGATTCGAAATAGGGAAGAGGGCACAATTAGTAATTTATGAAAAAAACTCCTTTTTATCAAAACTTTTCTTAAAAAATGTACTTAAGAAAAAAAGTGTGTGCTTGAGGGGGGGGGGGAGAAAGAGTCACGTGCCGTCCCCCCATTTTTCGCCACAAGCCTTTAAGTCCAACGAAAACCACCACACAAAAGAGCAAAACGATCTCCTACTTATATTTTAAAAATAAGGTTTGCGTTGTGTAATTTTTTGACGATTCTATATCAAAATTAAAAAGGTTTTGCATCAGCATGTTATAAAGTGAAAGTGTTATTTAAATATATAGCAGAAAAAAACTACTATTTCATTTAGTCTTTAACTATTAAAACTTGTAAAAATGTATGTGCTATTGTGTGGATATTGTATGGGTCAGCATCCATAGAACCGAATTGTTAAAATTGCAAATTCGACAAAACTATGCATGCAAAGCAATTAATTATTTAAATAAGTTAGTAAACCCGGCCCCAGTGATGAAAAGCATGATAGTTCTAGATAATGAGAAACGTAACACATTTCAGATGTAAAAATTTGTCGGCTTAGCGTGGATATTGGCCAAAAAGATTTAGATTAAAGAATAATGGTTCATTTATCTTTATATTACATCATCGTCTTTGTCAAATGACTCGAAAAAGACGTTTATCGTCTTTATCAAATGACTCGAAAAAGACGTTTATCGTTTATTGATTAAACTTATTGATGCAAATGCCCGAAAACAAAGAAGTGTAAGTTCAATTAACTTTGAGATGGAGTCTTTACGAAAGGTATAACCTGGTAATAAAAAAAACTACGTTAATGTCATATAACGGTGTATGACATTAACGCAGTTAATGCCAAATATCGTTATATGACATTAAAGGTAACTATACGGGAAAAAAAATGTCGTTACGACGTTTTATAAAAAAATTTGCTAAAGCTTTTAGAAGTATATTAACAAAATATCTCTAGGTTAGCGGATCGAGTATAAATATGGAACCTACAGAATTGCTTGCTATTTTTTATCAAATTAATTTACAAAAACGAGCAAAAGAAAATATTTTTGATTTACTTTAAAAAACATGCCACTATATCATAAGGCCTGAAAGAAAATAGTTGGAGGTTTTTAATAAATGTTTAAAGTATAAAATACCAAACAATTAAATTCAAGTTTGAAAAACATTACTTTTAGCGGTTTTATTTATGAAGCAACCAATATCTACAGTTATCAAAAATGAATCAACAAACCTTACCAACCTTCATGAATTTCTAATGATTTATTTAAAAACTACTACTATTTTTGTTATCTACTTCTTTTGAAAGAAAATTTTATTCAAAAATAAGCTCAAGTAATACCTAAAATCAGTATTTCGAAATGAAAGTAAATGCTAACTCTCCTTATTGTTTACAATTTGGACAAACTAGACTTTTTCAAGTTTTACCTTCTAGTTTGCCAGAAGACATTTATAAAATAATGACGACTGATTTAACGTATATCGAATTTTACTTTATTGCGAGTAAACCAAATCAATTTTTTGCCTAAAAGCAAAGTGCCTCTTATCGCTAAGACTGCATTCAGAAGAGCGGTAACACCGAGTTATAAAACATAGTTAAACGGGTCTAAAACCATATTACAAGAAAAAGAGGTTGGAGAATTGATGTTTTACTGCACTTCGCTCAACGGGCAAATTATTCATCAAAATAGTAGCAACAGTGCTATAACACAAACTTAAAACGACAGTTTGTCTTTGAAAAATATTATTTTAAAAATCTGTCAACCAATAGGAAACAATATGGTGCCTTATACTTTACTTTTTCAAATAGATCAATACAATTTAACTAAAGAAATAAATCTGTTTAGTATGGAAATTGATAAAAACATGACAAGCGTCATGAATTGTGATTTTAAAATACAAAAGAAATAAAAAATTGCTTTTCTAAGATGTACTTTGATGTAAATATGTAATTTCAATAACAATGTGTCTAATTGTCCTACTAATGGCAATTCTTATATTTTTGTCAAACGCGATCAAACAACAATTTGCGGAATGTACATGAACAAAAAAAACGAACCTAGCATTGTCTCTTTTTTAAATTTGGTTTATTACAAAATTTCTGCACAAATCACAGTTAATATTGATTTTACTAAAAATCGCAAACCTCAAATTTGAGGACATATAACAACGTTCCATTTTAATGACGTCGAAGATTGGAAAAAAACAAAATGGACTTTTTTTAATTTAAAAAAAGAACCACTTTGCTTCAACAATTTAAGTAGCACTGTTTTTTTCAATGTTACTTTAAAAATTAAAATGATTCCTTAATACAATTAAGATTTGAAAAACTATCGACTGGAAATGACGATATAGTAATTCAGAAAATAACCTTTTTTTAATTGTATAAAATGAATTGAGTGAATTTGATTTATAATAAAAACGTGTTATAAATGATGGCTTATATGTCTTCCTAATTGAAAAATGTATCTTTTTTGTGCTAGAGGAAGATACGATAAAAATTTAATTAATATAGCATTCAAAGACTTAAAAGTTAATCATAAAGAACATCTTAATCAAATTAAAAACCATGTAACCAATCTTCACAACCAACTCGCTCATTATTGTACCAGATCCGACGTTCTTAAAATAAATCAGAACTGGAAGAAAAATGTAAATATTAAAAATAGTTAAAACAAAAAAAAAAGAAAAAGAAGAACACGAAAAAAAACCTAAAAAAAATAAAATAATTAAAAATAAATGTCGCCACGGAAAATCCGAAACGTAAAGAACAAAAATGTTCAGAAGAAGAAAGCGAGAAAATATTCAGAAGAAGAGAAAGAGTATTAAAAAAAAAACGAGTATTAGAACGACTATTACAAAGAAGTATTAGAAAGAGTATTAGAAACAAGTATTAAAACGAAAATAATCAGAAGAAGAAAGCGAAAAAATATTCAGAAGAAAAGAAAGAGTATTAGAATGAAAACCTCAGAAAAATAAAGTATCCTTCTCATTTCTGTTGTAAATGTTTTCAAGAGGTAAAGGCGGTCGACACTTTTCACGGATTATACAGAAACTCCATTACTTAACAAAGAGCAATTTTATCTAGTTCTCTCTATGTAGTATAGTAAAGAAAAAAAAATTAAATAAAAAAGTTCAATTAAACTTGGTAACACTCGTGCTTTAAAAGACGTTAAACAAAAAAAATACCATTTTAAAAAAAATACTTCCGACTTCCGATGATGAATAAATAAAGAAAAATATATTAAAAAAAACTTACATTCTTGTTTTTTTATGTTATTAAACTCAAAAAATAGCTTCAATAGCAATATATATGAGGGCGGGCGACGGAAACAAATGAAGATGTTTTAGCAAAGGCCGAAGACCAAAATTGTTTGTTAGGGTTAGGTTTTTAAGTTTTAATTTAAAGTTGGAATACTTGGTGGTACATTTAAACTAAATTCCCATATATTTTTAAGGGAACTGGCTGATGAGTTAAAAGTGTTATTTAGAAATTCCTTGACCTTTATGGGCAAATATTATCACATAAAAAACCCATCTTTTTGTTTGGGATGTACCTGCATATGTGATGTTAAAAGGTATTGCATGTCATACTGGCTACCATTCAAACGGAAAGTAGGAAAAAGTACCGGAAATAAAGTTGTTTATGGTTATTTAGTTAAGGATGTATAAATTTTGCGCACGAATGTTGAATTTTAAAATAGTTATTACTTTCAAAAAAAAAAAAATCAACGGAAGGAGTCATCAACACGAAAAATCTATTTTATGAGAAATACCAACAACAAATTAAATTAGTATGTTTACATGCTCATAGTTTGTAACATTTAGAACATATTATTTTTAAAATGATAATGTTAAAGGGAAATTGTCGATAACCATGATTAGTCAGATTTTAGATAAATTGGATGGTTTGAACGGAAAATTACCCAGTAAATTTTCAAGACAACTACTATGTCTTTTTGAATTAAAAAGGTAGAAAGTGACTGAGCTGCGTTCTTTCTTACCTTACAAAGAGATGATTATGTTGAAAGGAATATTGAATTCTATTACATATTAGCATTTCTTAAGTATTGTAACAGCAACTAGAATTTGTGTGATAATGAATGTTTACAGAACTCAAACTTAGAAGCGCACGTAATCTTTCAAACTTTTCAATGCACGTAATCTTCAAAACCGTAAATTCAAACAAGCATTTTGGTTAGGTTTTTTGTGCTTATAGTTTACATAATGTTTTACGCATAAATGACTATGTGCAATTTTATAACACCCCTCGAGATAACATATTAGCATTTGAGGCTGAGAATTACTTGCAACAACTAAAAAGATTTGTGCGTTCAAAAGAGAACCTATTTTACAAACATTTAAAAGAACTAATGAAATTAGCCGTGTTAAGAAGTTATCTCAAAGGGTGTTAAATAAAATAAAATGTAAAGTAAAAGATGGTTGCAAATCATGGTGTGGATATAGTCAAAGAATATTTAGGAAAACATTTGCAACTACTGCAGAAAATTTTTAAAAATAACTTTGACCTTTTTTAAAATTCAAAATCCATTGATGTTTAATTTTTAAATAGTTTAAAGAGTGTAAATTGTAAAGATAAAACCACTTAAGTGATCAAGTGTGCATGTTTACCTATTGATAAAATTTGTTTTTTTTATGATTGCTTTAAAATAAATGTTAAATAATTAGAATGTAATAGTTTTTTTGACATACGCTAAAAAATTATTTTCAAATGAAATTTTTAATTTTAAAATATCTTATTATAATAGCATTATTATTAGTCTCGTCTGAAGGCAAGAAAGGAAAAAAGCTAAATGTTTATGAAAGTTAAAGTGATGAGTTGTTAAATGTTGAATATGAATTATTTTTTGAATTATTATATAATTATGAATTATTAATTCTGTTAAAATACTTTACTCAGTTGACACTATTTTTGAAGACAATGTTTTGAAAAAGTGACTGCTCCATATGGAACAGTCTTTTTATTGGAATTTTATTGTTAAACCTTGTCTCTATATTAGTGTAATACTACATTATTTTAGTGGTAAATAATAAAGGCAGCATTATTTATAGATCAGCTTTTTCATTTTAATTAATTTTAATTTTGCTTGACTGTATAATTTTTAGTTCATTCGACTGAAAGTGTCAAAAATTGTCAAAAAACTTCTGAAAAAGTTTTTTTTTAAAATTAGCTAAGTGAGTAAAAGCGGAAAAAAACCCGTTAAAGTTACTTACTTCTACAAGGTTCAAGCAAGCAGACGTATAATGTCATTTCAACGCAGTATAAACGTTGTACCAACTTTTCAACGTTGAATTTATGAAGGTTGGATGAATTTATTGGATTGTTGGATGAATTTATTGGATTGACATCAAGTGTTCACTTGTGCTTGGTAAGGGTCACTTTCAAAACATAAAGATAATGTATATATATAAGAATATATTTGGTATTTATGAGTATATTTTATTTGTATATAGTATTTATGAGTGTATTTATGTAGTGTACTTTATACCCCGTTTACACTAAATGCTGTTTTAAACTAAACTGGTTTTGAAGGAAAACTAGATTTATATTCAAACACGTTTTCTGTTTTTTTGCGTTCACATCAAACGTTTTAATCTCAACATTAAAAATGGCGTTCTCAAACAAAAACTTGATCTCTAAATTAAGAGTATTCTTGCATATATCAAGAAAGAAAGAAAGAACGCAATTACAGCACATATTCATAAACTGTATCCGTCCTTATAATTATTCTATTAAAAGAAGATTTTGGACTAAACCTCGTAGTCAGTACTTTAGGTACAAAACTATGTCATTCTGATGGAACGACGACGATTGGATTCAAAACATAAAAATTTCAAAAGCAGGCTTTAACTATCTTTGCAAGGAAGTTTCAATTTTTATGCCTATACAAGAAACTAAATTTCGGTTTATACTTTTTTCTTTTTCATCAGTAATTATACGTCTTCTTGTCATAAAATTTATTGCAACATAACTTAAAAGCTTTTGTTCCAATAATTTACTTTTACACTAAATGTGTTTACTTAAATTTTAAAATGACAAATGAGGTAGTTCTTTCAGTGCAAAAATAATTACCAAAATGTAAATACTTACTCACTAAAGGACAACATTGTATACATTAGATGAGTCGATCATGAAAAGATATATTTGATGATTGGTTATTGAAAACGTTAATATAAGATTAATGCTCAAAGTAGGTGTGCGGTATGTTACAAACACATAGATCAATAAGGTTCAAGATATAAATGTTTAGAACATAAGACTTTGTGCAGCTCCATGCTTTTCCAACTCTCATACAAAAAGTGAATAATAGTGAATTCATTTTTACAAATATTTGTTTATGTAGTATGATTTATATATTCTTAAACTTGAATAGTGATGTTTAATAAGGTTTAATAGTGTTTAATAAGGTTAAAAACAGTAAAAAAAAACTTTTTTTATTTTGTTTGTAAACAAATACGATGATTTAAAAAACACGGGACATTTAGCGACATCTTAAAAAAAAGAAGCTAGACTTATAACGACTGTATTTAAAAAAAAAATACACGGGGCTGTAAAAGGGTTAAGTGGATCTGCAGATTACCGGACAAAAGGCAACCTGTTTGGCTTGAGAAAATCTACTGTTTGTACAATAGTTTATAAAGTTTGTAAACTTTTTGTTGATAGTTTACTGAAAAAAATACATTTTCTTACCCTCAAGGAGACAATAGAGATAATGGTGAGTTTTTAAAAAATATATAGTTTTCTACAAGAAGTTAGAGCAGTTGATGAATGTCATATTAGAATAATGGCTCCTTATAAATATTCAGAGGATTATATAAACAGAAAAGAATATCACTTCATTATATTACAGGTGTTGGCAGATAGCAAGTACTTATTCAGAGATATTATTGTTGGGTAACCTGGCAAATCTCACGATTCAAGAGTTTTTAAAAATTCTCCTTTATATAAAGAGTGTCTAGCTAGAGTCTTTTGACCTAATAACTTAAAAAAAATAATTGATAATATAGAAATTGGTCTTTTTATTCTTGGTGATTCAGCTTATTCCCTTGAAAATTGGCTTATGAAACCCTACTGAGATTTTGGAGATTTAAGTATAGAAAAAGCCTAGTTTAACGCTTCACTAAGCAAGTGTAGAGTTGTAATAGAGAATGCATTTGGAAGATTGAAAGGTCGATTTCAATGTCTTTTAAAAAGATTAGATACAACAGTTGAACACACAGTCAATATTGTTACAACATGTTGTATTCTACATAATATTTGTACTCTGGATTAAATGAATTAAACAAACAGAAATTGACTTAGTTAACCCTCTATTAAACCACAGTTGCATTGAAATTGACAATAAAGCAGAGTTTTTAAAAAGTGCTATAAAAAAACATTAGTTAACAAGTAATTAGGTGTAAATGAACTTGTAAACCAATATTTAAAAAGTTACATTTTTTATCTTGAAAAACAACATAACATTAAAAAATAGTTTTAGTTTTTTTTCATTACAATCAAAAATTCAATTTCAGCCCCACTTTTGAGACGTTTAACATCCTTATCATTTCGGATAAGTACATTTGGTAACTTGCTAATCATTAAAGTGGCATTATTTTCAATTATAAATTCCTCTTTTATTGTGCTTGTAAGTTTATCTAGGTTCAAATCTGTCAACAAAAATTCTGTTTTAATAAAATATATATCTCCAGCTTGACGAACTTTTAATGTAACATATGTTCTTGTTCTTTGTTGTTTTTTTTTAATTTTTTTATTTTATTTGCCGTTTCATATATTTACAATAAAGACATATTACATTTATAAAAATTGGCCGGAGAAAGAAGAAGACAAGGCTGTCTTATCACCGAGCCCCGTTTATTTAAAGTCGATTGAATTAAAATCTAATTGAAGTAAAATTCTTTTAAAAACTGTTTTAAATTTTTCTAAAGAGTAGTGTTCTTTACTAAAGTTTTTAATAACATTTTTCCATAAAAAAAGTCCTCGATATTGAATTCGATAAGAACTTATTTTTTAATTAATTCTCGGAACAATAAAGTTATCCTCTGAAAACTTTTTTGGATACTTATAAGATATTTCGCTAAAATAAGATTTAAATATAAATGAAGATATTCCAAGTTTCATTTTAAACATAAAAAGTAATGTTTGCTAAATGTTTAGTTTATAAATGTTTATGGCCTTGAGACAATTTAATAGCGGTTGACAATAAACAGTTCTGTTTGCCCCAAATGCAATCCTACAAGCATGCTTTTGTTTACTATAAAGATTTTTGAGTTTTCCGTAATTCGTACTTCCCCATGCAATGTTGCAGTAAGAAAGATTGCTGTGAATAAATGAAAAATAAATTTTCATTAGAGTTTATGCGTTTAAAAATGGTTTTGTTTCATAAACTACGGAAATATTATTAGAGATTTTACTTTCAATAGATTGGATGTGAAATTTCCATGACAAGGTTTCACTAAGACTACGCCTAAAAAGTTAACAGTAGATTCCCTTTTTACATCTGTTTTATTGAATAAAAGATTTGGCAGTTTAAGTGAGATATTATCAATTTTATTTGGTTTGTGGAACAGGATGAATTTAGTTTTATCTACATTTAGTGAAAGGTGGTTACTAATAAACCATTCATTTACTTTAGATAATTCTTTATTGAAAATTTTAAAAAGAACTTTTATATCTCTGTGTGAATAAAACAGATTGGAGTCGTCAGCAAACAATATAAGATAAAATTTTTAGATGCTAAAAATAAGTCATTTATGTACACTAGAAACAATAATGGTAGTAAGATAGATCCTTGAGGAACCCCGCAACTTATAAGTTTTTTTTGGTTTCATTTGTTTCATAGGTTATGCATTGTTTTCTGTTAGTCAAGTAGTTTTTAAACCAAAGGAAGTTTAAGTTGTTTACTCCATAAAGTCCTAATTTTTTATAAGGATTTTATGATTGACAGTGTCAAATGCTTTAAATAAATCAATAAAATTTTCTAAATAACAACCTAAAATTTTACGACCAATACCAGCCTGTGAGGTCATAAAGTGTTAACAGTGGCATTTATTTGCTCAAACCTTACATTACTTCTTGATTTTTTCTTTTTGGCGTTTTTAAAAAACTTTTACCTTTTTATAACAACTCTTCTGATTTAGAACTTGATGGAACAACTTCAATATCAATATATTCTCAGTTTTTTAACTCATTCACACAGTTACTAAAACTATTCAAATCTGTAGTTTCTTCAACAAAAACATTCATTACTGAAGAACTTTAAAAAAATGTTGGTAATGTAGTTGGTTTTTCACTAAGAACCTTATCAACTTCATCAAAGCAGAAGGACCAGGTTTTTTTGAAAGACCAGCCCCACTTGTATTTCGTTTATTATCTAGGTAGTTTTCGATATGCACTGGTTAAAGTGTTAATTCTTGTTTCTCACATTTCTTTATCTCTGTCTTTATAACCAAAAACTTGCAAGTATAGCAAAATTTCGTGCCAAATTTGTTTTTTCTAAGACAAAAAAAAAGAAGTTATCTGTAGACTAAAAGTATTTTCAAGATATGAAAACACTTTATTACATCGATAATATAAAAATTATTATTAAAAAAACACTATTGTCAAATATTATTCAAAAACACTGTTGTAAATTATATTTAATTAAAAGTTAAGAAATATATATTATATCAAAAGATAAGACATGATAGTATTATATTAAAAGTAAAAACCATTAACATTTATTTTCTTGATCATTTTGTAAAAAGTAATTTATTTTAATTCGATCCAAAATAATCAAAAGAGCAAACTTTGTGCATGACTTGAACTTTTCTTGAATATTATCTTCAGACCATTTACTAATAAGTATTTTTGTTTCCTTGTCATCCCAATGTCTACCTCTTTTTTAGATTTAACTTTTTCTTCAGCAACAGTTTTTTCTTCCGCCATTTAAATACACAGCTCATGATAATAAAACACAAACAAAACAACTTCACGAGGTTGTTTTATATAAATTAAAATCAATTTTAAACTTGATTAATTTTAAACATAATTAAAACCAATTTTAAACTTGATGATTTTAAATTTTATTTTTCAAAATAAGTAGACGCATTTTTTTGCATATTTTTATCATTTAACATTTTTTTATCGAGAAAACACGTTCAGAAGCTCTGCGCGCTATCCACTCGGCCACGCTGACACATTGTTGTGGGTAACTTTGGGTTTTTATTCTTCAGTCGGTAAATCGGTAAATGTTAATTTTGTTTGAAAATCCGTAAATGTCACACCACTCTAAGATCTCCTTGACAATTTGCGTAATCGAATTTAGAGTAATAAAGATTTTTTTAAACTTTACATGGTGAACATCGTGATTATCGGACGCGTTTTCTTTTCTGTTCAATTTTTTTTTCATACTGATTTATAAAAACAAGAATTATTTTAAAATTATATTGTGTATTTCATTACATAAAATTGGTATTTCTAAATCAGACAAGTTTTTTACTATTTTTTTTTACTTTTTTTTTTATTTTTTTATTTTTTTTACTATACAGTTATTTTATTATACAATTGTTACAATGAAAGACTTTAAAAAAAAATCGATTTTATCTATTTCAAAAACAAATATTATTGAACATAAATCAAAAGTTGGATAACTTTCAATCAAGTTTTCAATATTTTTAACGAGAACTTGATAAACTTAAATCAGGCCTAAACTTTGTCGGCGATGTATTCAACGATAAAGTTAAAGTAATTGAAAAAAAAAAAGTTAAGGAGGCTTCAACAAATGCACAAAAAAGGCAGGGTAAATATATTCAGACAATATTAACTATAATTGATGATCGTAGATATTAAAGACCGCAACAGAAGCAACAATTTAAGACTTGACAGGATTTTTAAAAACAACGAAGAAAAAGATTGGGGAAATAAAATTAAAAAAATAAAGAAAAAAACTTGAAAGTCGGCGAGAGCAACTTTTAAGAAATAAACTTGGCATTGAAAAATATATTATTTTTAAATATGTTCATCAAGTGGGGGTGAATAAAACTAAAAGAGCTAACAGTTGTCTTGAAATTTCGTAATTACAAGGACAAAAAAGTATTTATGGAAGAGAAGTAAAAATAAAAAAAAAACAATACTTACGTAAACAAAGATTTTATTTTTACAACTCAAAATAACTTTTTAATCCTAAAGTATCATCGTCCAAATGTCCATTATGCCTAAGTTGTTTAAAACAAATTTATTTTGCATAAAATTAAGAGAAACAACCGCAGCACCCAATATTTATTAAACAAGCGGAAACGAGTGGGCGGTTTGATTTCTTCTTTGGTACCTTAATAATTTAAATCTTTTTAGAATATATATTTGAAAACAAAAATGACGACGCTTTTTTCAGTTAAAAGTTATTCTAAAAACTTAACTTCGGATTTTTTTGAGAAAAACTTTATAAATAACTTATCAAAAAAACATAAATAGTACGCATGAAACTTATATACTTATATACAAATAGTATACATGAAACTTATTTACACACCAAATATAGAGTTTTTTGATTTTTAAGTAATAAACAATAATTTTTCTTTTTTGTATTGCACATACACATTAGAACCATTTAGCAAAATTTTGAAAAACGTAAAGAATTTAAGTATTTTAAATACCAAGTTTAAATAACAAGTCATATCTTTTTCAGACTTTACAATATGTTATCTAGAACTGAGTTTTAATTATATCTGACCATTTATAAAGCAATTAGTCGACCACGTGGAAATAAAGAAAAAAGGAGCAGGATTAGAAAATAATGTCTTAAGGTCAGCTTCCTCTCCTCCGTTTAAGTACGGGAAAGAAATGGTAAAAAAAACAGTAGTTTGAACACGACAGATAGGATCTATTCATTTTCCACTTAAACAATTTGCTTTAACAATTGTTTTTAATGAATCATAGTTAAATAATTAAAATGGCGATGTTATCGATTCTTAGCAGAAAATCTTTATATATTTCAGTACTGTATTATTTAAAAATCAAAAGAGACAAAGGTATAAAAAAAGCGGGTCAGAAGTTATTTAGAGAAAAGAATACAAAAGGAGATTTATTTTATTTAAAAAAAATGTGCAACTTTTTGATTATGAGTACTTAAATTTTTTAGTATGGCAAATGAATATATGTTAATTGTACCAACGAATACAAAAATCATTCCTTAGACGTAAAATAATTATTCTTCAATTTTACATACATTTATAGAAGCACTTCACAAATAGATCTAGCTGGTATATTTAGAATAAGTCCTTCCTTTGATAAGAAGAATATTAAATGATACCTCTATTGCTATATGAACTACTTTTCTAGCTGGGGAATATATTAGCTTTCTCATCGAAAACGAATGTAGAGCTTTAGCAACGAGTTTGAGAAGAAATGGAACATCTTCAATTATTTATAGGCTATTGATGGGAAACATAAAAAGAACTTTTAAGATCAGACTCATTTAATTTTTATTATTAAAAATCTCACTCAACTCTTTTGATAATTGTTAGCAAAGAAAGTTATTCACACTCGCTGATTTCGGCGATACTGGTAGAAATATTGATGGTGGTGTATTCCAAAATAGTGAAATATGAGCTGCTTTTAAGTCAAACTTATGACGTATACCAGAATCTAATACGCCAACTGTATCGTTTTTATTGGAGATAAAGCATTTTTTCCCAAAAGCTTTTTAATAAAACCATATCTTAAGGAAAAACAGTTATTAATTAAAAGGCAAAATTAATTATTTTTGTGATGCAAAAGCAATGAGGTAATCAGTAAGGTCGATATATATATATATATATATATATATATATATATATATATATATATATATATACACATATATATATATACATATATATATATATATATATATATATATATATATATATATATATATATATATATATACATGTGTAGCATAACATAAATTCATGTGTATATATTATATAAATATGTATATGTTTATATATCTTTCCAGGTCCCAATATTATGATCACCTACAACTTTTAAGTATTTTTAAATTCAAAGCTTTGTAAAAAACACATCAGAAAAATTTATCATAGTGTGGCTGTAATTAAAATTTTGTATAATTGAAACACTTTTCAACATTGTTTTATTTCAAAATTGATAAACTTGCATGTTCTAAATCTCCAACAGTCTTATACTTATAATTTTTTGCCCATTGCAATCTCTTTTTTATTATTGCTAAAAATGGTCTTGGTTTTTTTTCCAGTTTGTATGATTATAAATCATCATCAGCCAGATGTCTCCTTATTGTGCGCTCTGAAACATTGTGCGCTCTAAAGACTCTTGAACAAGTTTTGTCAGGAAAAGGGATGATTTATTTTCTATTTTTTAGACAAATTTCTCCTATAATTCTGTCTGTCCTGTGAGTGGTTTTACGATTTGACCGTCCTTTCCTTTTTAGAGAAAGAGTGATGTGGTTTTCCATTTTGCATTTGACAAAAGGTTACGAAATGTGGTTTTTCGTTTTGCGTAATCACAAAAGGTTACAAAACTTTACAAATTTTAGCAAATTCCCTAATGAACGCTTTGAATGCTGTAAAAGTGCTTTTACTTCTGAAATTTTGCTTGGATTTATTTTATTATGAAAATTTATTTTATAATGAAAATTTGCTTGGATTGTTACTCTTACCCATGTTTATTTTTTAATGAAGATTAAAAAAATGGTCATAAGTTGAACTAAGAGATAAAGAATCAGTTGAATTAGCACTACTGAATGCTCGTAGGTTGAGAGAGAGAACGAAAAAAATTAAAATATTTATGTAAACACTAATAAAACTAGCGTACAGCGAGCAGCAGAAAAAAAGCAGAGAGATAAAAGAAATGAACTAAATGCTAACATGAAACTCCAGGAACGCATAGGTTAACTTTGTGAAATGAAAAAACGGAAGAAAATCTTTTTATGTTGTAAAAAATGGATTTCTTAAAAAGATATCGAAGCAGCTACCTGAGGCTGAAATGCACTACCTCATGCAACAAACTTTACCACTGCTACAGCTACAACTTAATAAGTAATGATCATGCAGAATCTGCTATAAGGCCAAACAAAACTACTCGCAAAAACACAACCAATCAAATTATTAGAATGAATATTATTGAAGAACTAAATAAAATCTTGCTACTTAACTAAGATTAAATTCCACCAAAACTCAATCGCGGTAATATAAAACTTAACTCTAACTTATATCCACCTTAAAATGTTTTTACACAACTGCTTCTGTTGTTAACAAAATGGATGAACTTAAATCTCTCGTAACGGTCTCAAACTCTCCACCTTTTATATCAATTACGGAAACATGGTTTAATATTGCTTCCAATACATTAATACTAAACTATAAATTTGTTCCACAAGAACAGAAAAATTAGAGTAGATGACGTTGCTATTTATGTAATAGAAAATATTAAAAGCATCAAGATAAAAGACGTAAATTAATATTAGTACTGCGAACTGATTTGGGTTCAAACATCTATCGCACAAGAATGAATTTATGTTGAATGTATTTATCAACCTCCGAGGGACTTCAATCATCGAGATATTAAACGGACTAATTATGGTGGTCTGTGTGTACACAGAGGTAAATATACTAATCGTGAATTCATTGATCTTATGAGCAACTTCCTGGTACAACAAGTGCATGGACCAACTTTTGCAATAGTATTGGTCACTTCTCTGCTCCTCTAATATTAACCATATTCACTCAGCTCTACATGGAACTATAACCTCGGCGCATATATTCATAAACAAAAACGCTAACCATAAGATCGAATTAGAGACAAGGTAATTACACTAAAATCACACTAAATCTTGAATAATCAAACTTTTACGAAGATCTGCACCAAGGTCTGTCGACTCTTTCGTTTATACATACTTAAGAGTGTAATCGTACGCGCAATGTATTATGGGATGTCCTGATAGTATAGAAGTTAAACAACATTAAACATTGCGTTTTTCTACAATAGCTAAATATTTTCATTAATCAGAAATGCCTTCATGTTGCGCAGCGATAAACTGCACAAATAAAAGTGGAATAGCTGAAAAAAATGTTTCATTTTTTCGTTTTCCAAAAGACAAAGACAGGTAAGTACTAAGTAATCTAGTAGAGTGCCTAATAAAATATTTTATTCTTTAATAAATAATTCTCTGTATTTTTTATTTTTTTAAAATCTTATCAGTTGTTTTGAACGTTGCACAATTTTATTGGGAATGATACAATAGTTAAAAAGTTATAATACAATGTAAAATTGTAAAAAGTTTGACGATAGTCGTTAAAATGATTAACTCATTACACAAATATATTAGACAACAAAAATAACGTATTATTGATATTATTCTTATTCTACAGGTGCAAGAAATGGGTTATAAAGTGTATAAGAGCAGATTTAGATGGAAAACCTATCAAAACTTTGAACAAAAATTTTCGCTTGTGTACTAATCATTTTGAAAGTTCGATATATTATTTCACTAACAACAATGGAAAACGTCTTCTCTATAAAGCCTTTCCTACTATATTCAATTTTTCAAATCCACCACAATCTATAGGGGCAAAAAGAAAACCACATGCTAAAAGAAATCCTTTGCCTCCTAAAACTAAAAAAATACGTATTGAAAAAAATATTAGTATATTTGAAAATCCCAACATTCAAAACAATCTAGAAAGTGTTGACATTACAAAGTATAAAAAAGTGCATAACTCATTGCGTGCATCTCATGTTACAATAAGCAGGTTTAAAAAAAAATAAAACAATTACAAAAAAAAAAAAAAAAAAGCAAATAAAATATGTCTCAATTATTGATATTTTAAATTTATCTAAAAAACTTCTTTCTAATAACCAGCAAAAGTTTCTTGCAAGTCAATTAAAAATGAATAACCGGCATAAAAAAGGTAGCCATTGCCATTGGTTGCCAACTTTTTTTAAGCTGCACAATCGTGATTTATGTCCACGAAATAAAAAAAGCGATAAAAAGATAAAATGTTTGCTACACAAATAATTTCTATTTTATAATATTGTATGAAAATTATATGAAATTATTATGTTCTTTTATTGTCTCCGGTTTTAAAGATCTTTGGTTTTAAAGTTCTAATGTTTTTAAAGTTTAGTTCAATATTTTTTGATTTTAACAATCATTTAAATCCTTTTCATTAAATATAATTGTGATTTTTGTTTTATTTATTTTATTTATGTTTGTGTTTGATTATGTCAGTTTGAATCTGATAACTTTTTGTTTTTATATTTGGATTTAAATTTATATTTGGATTTAAATTTACTGAATGATAAAATATATCTTGTTAAAAAAGTTTATTTAGACTGTTTATTTAATAGTAAACTAATTTTATGATCCTCAAACTAAGTTTCAAGAAATATTTAATACTTATGTTATTATTCTAAATAATGGTACTTATAGTTTTAATAGGGAATTTCCTATATTTCTAATAAGTGTCGAACCGAAAATCTATTTCATAAATTTTACGCACAAACATTTGAAAGTAATCACTAAAAACATTCAAATCAAAAAGCATCTTTATTCAAAAAGTTGCTTGTTGTTTATTTTTGAATTATGATTCTATCCGGGCATCCCACAATATTTGGCAAAAAAAATTACATGTATTTGCGCTAGTCGACAGGCCTTGATCTGCACATTTACCAAATGGACTTAAAGTTATGTCATGCTTACTCAAATCTAATTAAATTAGACATTCCTATGTTCAAAAAGCCAACAAAGATCCAAGCTAAATGGTTTACCAACGATTCAAGAAAAATTTAACTTAGCTCAAATACAAACTCTGCTTTAAAACGCTCAACTCAGCTGATAAATGCAATGCTCTTATCGAATTTAAAAGAATCTCTAAAGATCTTAAAAAACAACTCAAATTATTCATTAAAAAACTACCAAAATATCTAATCCAAAACTTTTGTACTAATACTTATATATTCTAAATAAATAAAATAAAAAAAAAAAGCAACAAAACTGGCAATGTTACCTTCGACCAACAGCAAATTACAAAACGGCTAAACAAACACTTTTATTCAGTTTTTGATAAAATTTATTCGAATGTCAATCATCCACTCCCAAAATTCAAATCAAGAACATCTAACATCTGCTTATTTAATCAATTTTCACTTTCGATTTTGATAATTGATGAGCAACTAAAAAACCTTGACTCATGTAAGACTCCAGTTAGTGACGTCATTCACTCTTAACCATTAAACAAGTTTCATTTTAGCTTCTTTAGAGCTCTTTTGCTGATTTTTGTTTATACCCATTAAAATGGTACTCTTTCCATTTTCGGAAATCAACCAATTCACTCTAATTTCAAAAAAGGAGACAAACAAATAGCTTCAAGTTTTTAACAAATCTCTCTCACATCTGTACCTTGCGAGATTATAGAACGCATAACTAAAGTAGCAACGATGAAATACCTTATCGATAACTATCTTCTTTTTTACTTGAATTCGGCACAGCACGGCTTTGTTCCCAAAACTTTTGTCAACGAATTTATTAGAATTAATTGACATTAACTCATAAGCGTTAAATGATTATATAGCAGGTTTTATATTTAGATTTTACCAAAGCCTTTGATTCTCTTCTCCTTAAACTCAGTGCGTATTGGTTTTAAGCTTTTCGCTACGAAGTACACTTTTTGGCGTTCTCGCTAGTTCCAAAGTATGCCTATTGGCGTTATTAAACATACATATGCATTCAACTCTAAAACTCAAAAACTAAAGTTTGCATTTTTGACTTTGGGTTTCATATCAATGCTAATCTAAGCTTATGACTTAAAATCTAAAACGTTAGTTACACTTCTTATCTTTTTTTTTTGAGAAATTTTTTAGAGATTATTTTTTAATCTTATTATATATAGACATCACGTATAGAAATAATTTAATATTACTATATACATAATCAGTATACGTATAGACATAACTACGTATAGACTATTACGTATAGACATAATTTAGATATTATTTATGCATAATTATATGTAAAAAGTGCTAAAGAATATGCAATAAAGCTATACCTAATTAAGGTAAAACACAAGTACTCCAAAGAAATGTATTTTCGCGTTCTTAGTGTCAAAATATTTTGAAAGCAAAAAGGTACTTTTTTGGTTTTTTAAATATTTACTTAAAGTTTGGCCAAAACTAGGACTACAATTTTCTTATAATATATAAGAAATAAAAGTGCCATTAGAATGTTTTATATTGAATTATTTTAGTTAAAAATTCCTGTGAAATATTAAAAAGTTTAAATTTATTACCTACACATATGTTTTCGCCTGTTTTTTAACGCCAAATGTTACAATATATATGATTATGCAATACTTGTGGACAATGGGTCTCTATTCGCTAAAAAAAAACTGTTTCTGAACGAGATCTTGGTGTTTAAATTAAAACCTGAATGAGAATGGTCACTTGAAACCTGTTTTAACCAAAGCAAATTTTGTGCTTGGGTCTATGAGGAAGTCATTTAAAACATAGAATATAGAAATTTTTTTGATAATTTATTGTTCTTTTGTTTGTCATCATCTAGAGCACGCGTCCTTAGTTTAGAAACCTTAGCACCTATTATGCATCAAACTACCTATTAAACATTAAAACAAATTGAAAAGGTACAAAGACGAGCTACGAAACTATTTTTGTGACTTGCTTTAAAAGTTTCTTGTTTAATCTGCTATTAATAATCAAACACGAGTGACAAAAAACTTGGTAACTGCAATTGACAATACATTTATTATCATATATATATATATATATATATATATATATATATATATATATATATATATATATATATATATATATATATATATATATATATATATATATATATATATATATATATATATATATATATATATATATTAACCAAATTGAATTCAGGGTCATATATGTTACATACAGTATACTTTATAAGTAGTATGTTACAAGCAGAGTATACACTACATGTAACATACTATAAGTATTTACATGCATACAAATCAATTTATATTTATCTTATGACATTTTATTTGACAACGTGTATTTAAATTCATATATAATTAGTATAATCTAAGAAAATATATATCTTAAATGATATAAGTTATGTATATTTTTAAATTATAAGGATATTGCAAATGCATTTTTTAAGAGATTGTGTTTGAGTTTTATGGTCAAATCATTTTCTCTTCTATAACCATTATAGAAAATGTTAAAAAAAAAATGCTACATCGTCTTAAATACCGTAAAGCATCGATGAAAGCATCTCGTAAAGTCAAGTTGACTTCATTACATAGTTGTGATATTTTAAAACAATCTGATAATGCTGTTGAAAAAAGTTTTGATAATCTAGAATTTTTTTCACAACCTTCTAAAAATGTTAAAAGTTCTCCAACTTTGTTTGCAGAAGTCAATAATAATACTAACGTTTATGACATTTAAGTTGTTGATCAGGAATTTAACTGGGATGAAATAGATTATAACTTTGATAACTCTTATGAATCATCAAGTGAAGAAGTATTTAATGAATCATCACTTAAAGAAAATCTTATAAATTGGGCAAATTCATTTTAAATTAATCAAAATGCCACTGATGCTTTGCCAAAAAATTTTAATAAAAAATGACCACAATGAGCTTCCAAAATGTGCATGAAGTTTAACTACTGTGAAAACTGAAGTCAAGTCTGATATGGAATACATATATCTTGACTTGAAAAAAAAGCCTAATGTAGCAGTTTTTAACTATCCTATAGATAAAATGCTAAAATGCTGATAAAGTTAAAGAATTAACTTTGAGCTTAAATGTTGATGGTATATCACTTTACAGAAGTGTTAACTTTTCATTGTGGCCAGTCTTATGTTCTGTGGCAGAATTGTCACCATCTAAAGATAGTCCACTTATTATTATTATTATCTACCTATTTCCCTTTGTTATAGTAAAACAAAGCTTTCCAATTTGGATTTTTTGTGGGATAGTGTTAATGATGCAAAGTTTTTAATTCAGAATGGATTGGTATATGAAAACAGAGTTTTAAAAGTAAAGTTGAAGTGTATATTATGCGATGCTCCAGCAACGGCTCTTGTGAAAGGAATTAAACTTTACAGCGGCTATTATTGATGTGATAAATGCGAGCAAAAAGGTTTTTGGAATAAAAAGATGACATATCCAGATGTAGAACCACTACTTTTGAGGACAGATACATCATTTAGGCAGCAGAGTAACGAGGAGCATCACAACCAAGTGGCTGGTGTATCACCATTTTGTGAGTTGCCAATAGACATGATTAGGCAGTTTCCAATAGACTACATGCACCAGCTATATCTTGGTGTTATGAAAAGATTACTTTTAGTTTGGATTAGAGGTGAGAAAAAAACTAAATTAGCTGCAGTTCAAGTTGCCCAAGTTAGCAAAAATATACAGTTGTTGAGGCCATTTATCCCAAATAATTTTGCTAGGAAACCTAGGGGCTTAGAAGAAGTAGATAGGTGGAAAGCAACAAAATTTAGGTTATTACTTGCATATTATGGACAAATTGTTCTTGACGGTGTCTTGAATAAAACACTTTACAAACATTTTATGTGTTTGGTTGTTGCAATAAGAATATTGCTATCTCGTTCTCTTGTATTAAAATATGCTCAGGAGTTGTTGACTTGCTTTGTGTCCAAAACTAAAACCTTATATGGTGTTCAGTTTATGGTGTACAATGTACACACATTATTGCATTTGGCTGATGAAGCTGATAATTTTGGTTATCTTGATAACTGTAGTGCATTTTGCTTTGAGAATTACATGCAACAGTCAAAAAAGTCAGAAACAGATGTCAGAACAAGTAACCGGCCGTTGGTACAAGTTGTGAATCGCTTGGATAAAAGTTCAAGAGGAAGTTGTATTCGGACACCGAAAGTCAAGTCTTATTTTGGTTTAGATGACAATTATCCAAATAATGCATTTTTTTTGGAGGATAACACCTGCTGTGAATTAGTAAAGCTTGATTATTGTCATGGCACAAGTGAAAAAAACAATGGCTTTAGCTCGAGTTTGGACTCAAACCAAACCAATTTTTAAGTACCTTTGCGATTCTAGAATAGTTGGTTACTTTAAAGTTTACGATAGATGTGTTAGTATGAAGGTTATTGACAAAAAAAACTATTTCTTCCAAAGCAATTCGTGTTCAACATAATGATTCATATTCAATGTTTATAAGTATATTGCACCAGTTCTGGTGCAACAGATGTGAATTTAACCAATCTATATCGCAGTTGTATAAATGTAAATCAAGTTTGTTTGTCTAAAATATACTATTCAAATTTATTTAGTTTTGTGCTTATTGTTTTTTATATTGCCATATGTTATTACAGTTGAAATTGCTATGGCTTCAATAACTTTCAAGTTTGCTGTTGTAAACTTTATCAAAGAAAATTCAACTTGTGTTGTTTGTTTAAAAAGGCTGGAGCAGAGAGGAAATGCATTTTTCAAATTGATATTTCTGTTTTTTAAATAGACAGATTTAAGTGATTATACTATGGTATAATTAGCTATTTTATAAACTTACTTGTTGCTTTTTTAGCAACTTGTTATTGGCCAAGAAACAATGAGAAAAAGCGTGCTTTGGAGGGGGAACATTCTGACAAAAATAAATGGTATTGTCGTTAGGTACATCTATTTCGGTATGAAGATATGATAAATTTCTAACATTTATTTGATTATCATAAAGTTTCATGCATAATGTTCATAAAATAAATTTTTTTATTTTCCTTTTCTCAGATGATTTTATAAAGGCAAAGTTATATGCTGAAATATATCTTCTAATATAGGTAAATAATAATTAACAGCAACTGATTGACAATAGTTTGTCACTCAGTTGCTGAATGACAAACTGTATAAAAACTGATACTGGTGGAATTTAGGAACATAGTATTTCTCAACAGGTTTTATTTAAGTATAATATATTTGTTATAGTTTCAATTATCAACTATATAGTAACTTTTTATAGTTTGATTTTAGTCAAATGATAAAAATCGCAAACTGCTAAAGCCTAATAAACCTATTGTATTTTAAACCCTGACCTAATAAACCTAAGGTATTTTAAATCCTTTAAATTAAAATATCATCATAAGTTATTTTTTTTTATATAATATTCAACATAATTCGTTTGAAACTCATTGTTTGAAGAACATGACTAAATATGTTTATAGACAGCTGATAATCAGTATGTCGATGAAGTAAGGTTTCCGGTACCACCACATTATAGGGTAATCTGTTAAAATCAATATATATTTTTAAACATCGTTTGTAAACAAAAATCAGTGCTTTTTTTATTATTTTGGAGTAAGTTGTAGTGATAGATAATAGTTTTTCTTTACTTACAAGGTTGGGTCATCATCATATAAAAAGGTAATAATTAAAAGTTTAATTTTTACATAAAATCAATCATTTTTTAATTAATGAAAGCAAAAATCATGTTCAAAGAATATAATTGTTGATGATGAATGTCTTGTCACACTGAATGCTGAGGTAAGTTATGTTATAAATCCCCAAAGAGTTTTTGAGTATTTGCATGTTTTTGGATTCTCTAGATGAGTTTTACAATTTTTGTGATCGCCTTCACTTGTTACCATAAATTATTTTGGTGAAAGTTTACTGGGTTAGCTGACTTGATTTTGTATATATATGTATATATATATATATATATATATATATATATATATATATATATATATATATATATATATATATATATATATGTAAATATATATATATATGTAAATATATATATAGTATATATATATATATATATATATATATATATATATATATATATATATATATGTATGTATATATATATACATATATATAATTTTGTTGGTTGAATTTAAATATATATATATATATATATATATATATATATATATATATATATATATATATATATATATATATATATATATATATATATATATATATATATATATATATATATATATATATATATATATATCTATATATATATATATATATATATATATATATATATATATATATATATATATATATATAAATATATATATATATATATATATATATATATATATATATATATATATATATATATATATATATATATATATATATATATTGTAAATATGTATATATATATATGAAAATGATTTTGATGATGTGTTGCAAAAACAAATGGATTCTATGATGA
>NC_061162.1:50645711-50691002 GCF_022113875.1 Hydra vulgaris | reverse complement strand
AACCAAATCAAATCAAATAAACAAAAAAAGAAAAGAAAAGAAAAAAAAACAAAACATCTAAAAACCAAAGTTAAAAGAAAAACATTGGAAAATGAAAATAGTTAAAAAAAAATAAAATAATAAAAAAATCGCTGCGTTTTTGAAGAAATGAAAACTTTATTGTTTTAATTATTTTTGTGCATTGTTTATATAGTCGTTTATTTTTGTGTATTTAATTTTTTTTTTTTTTTACAATGCTTGATTTATACTTATCTAGTTTTTATATTAATATATTCAAGCTGCCCTATTTTATCATTATCATTATTAATATTATTATTACCCAACGAATACACCAATATTTGTTACATTTTTTTATTTATGTTGTTGAAAATATTTTCTGTTTATTCATTATTATTTTTTAATGATATATTTATAGGCATATTACATTTATGGTTTTTATTAATATTATTGATATTAAGATTATTATATTTGCTAAATCATTGTTATTTTTTTCGCAATAGTTGTTTTTATTTCATGGTCGGTTGTTACGTTTTGTCAGTATATAACTGTTTGTAACTTTACTGTCTGTGTATAAAATTCAATTGTTGTATTGAGATTGATATTGGTTGATTATTATATAATTATCTTATTATTTTTATAATTGCTAATTTATCATCATTATTAACTATATTATTAATAATATTAAATGGTATTTACTTTAGATTAGTTTTTAACTATTTGTAAATGACCTTGATTGTAAGATCTTTTATCGAAATATATATGTATCACTCAAAAGTCAAGTATTTCAAAAGTTACACAATTTTTAAGGTTTAATTTTTGATATATGAAAACGCTATGAAAAGTTGTGATTTTTGATACATTTCATATATCAAAAATCACACCTTAAAAATTGTGTAACTTTTGAAATACTTGACTTACAGAGGCGATTTTTACATTTTAAGAAAATTCAAGGTCAGAAATATAATAAATATATATATATATATATATATATATATATGCATATATATATACATATATATGCATATATATATGTATATATTTATATATATGCATATATATACATATATATGTATATATATATATATATTTGTATATGTATATATATATATATATATATGTATATATAAATATATATGCATATATATACGTATATATGTATATATATATATATATATTTTTATATGTATATATATACATATATATGTATATATATATATATATATATATATATATATATTTGTATATGTATATATATATATATATATATATATATATATATATATGTATATATATAAATATATATGTATGTATATATATTTGTATATGTATATATATATATATATATATATATATATATATATATATATATATATATATATATACATATATATATATATATATATATAAATAAATAAATAAATATATATATATATATATATATATATATATATATATATATATATATATATATATATATACATATATATATGTAAAATAGATATAATAATATAAGATATAATAATATTTAAGACAATGTCTGTAAATGTACAAAAAACATCAAAATGGTCCAGAGCTGTGTGGATGGAAGGAAAAAAAGTTCATGAAGAAGTGATTCTATCCAAATGGATTAATGAATCACAAAAAAAAGTTTTTTGGCCAGTTAAAGTTAATGCCCGTCGTGCAGAGAAAGAAGAAATAGATCCTAGCCCGCACTGGAAAGTATTTGAACTGATTAAAGTAAAGATTTGTAATGGTATGTTGGTTCTCTAGTTTTTTAAGTATGATTTAAGTGAAAACAATTTTAAGAATTTTATTTTACCGTATTACATTTTTTACCATCTGTAAGATTGTTTAAATGTATGTAAATAAATTATGCAAATTACCTCAAATTTTAGATCAAGATTTAGACATCCGCTTCAGATCATGACATGGAAAAGAGTAAAAAGGAACATACACTAACATGTTCAATGGAAAAAAAAGGTATTTTTTCATTTTAAGGCTTGACACAATTAAGATAAGTAGAGCCATTTAAAATGTTCTGTAGCCTACTAATATTAAATTTATATGCTCTTTAGGTCTTCCTTCTGTACCTGAAAAAAAACTAGAGAATTTAAATCAAATACCTCAATTCAATGACATAGATGATTGTGAGTTTAACAGTGCTCATTCTAGTCAAAACACTACATCTTCTATCAAAATACTAAAATCTTCTGATGAGAATCTATCTAGACGTCATGATTTAACACACCAATCTCCTTCTATTCATCGTAACTCAAATTCTTCTCACAGACCCCTTAGTACAACTAATAGAAGCCGATCCATTTTTAGGTCTCCTTCTATTCTTCGTAAATCAAGATCTTACATAACAAATAGTAATAAACACAATAGCAGAAGTAAAAATGCAGATCGGAAAAAATCTAGATCTCCTCATTCTTTTCAAATTTCCAGGTATCCATCTACTTATCAATGCTCAAGGTCAAATAGATCAAGTTCTTCTTCAAGGTCAAGTAGATCAAGTTCTTCTTCTTCATTATCTCCCTCTAAAATATTATCAAAACAGTCATCAAATGCTAACTTAAATGGATTGCAAGAATTGCTAAATGAAGAAAGGTATTTTTTAATAGAAAATTTTATTTTTTCTTCATGTTATTTTATTGAAAAGATCAAATGAAGTCAACTTGTTTCTTCACACAGGGGCCTTGTTAGTCAAGGTTTGTGTTTCAGAGTAAAGAGTTGAGAGAGGTAACACCACTAAAGTAGCCTCCTTGACTATTGTGGTCCTCTCAGCCTTTGGGAGGTGAAACAAAATTTAAAAATATATATATCTAATAGTCTATAAAATTTGTTATATAATTAAAAAAATTATTTTACTATTACTTTTTTGCTTAATTCTTATAATCATTAAATTATTGCAAGCAGGTAGAGAATGAGCATTAAATTTAAAAATTTTATTTAGCAATTTTAAAGACGTTGATCAAAACATCAGTTATCCAATCGAAACGGGAAGTAAGTTTTTAAGGAAATAATTTAACATGGATGATTACATTATTTATATATAGTTTTATTGTAGAGTGCGGACATTTACAATTGTTGAATTAATAATTCTATTTTTATTATTATTTTTTTTTTTAAGAATTCCAAAAAGGAGTAATGAAATTTATGGGAGAAGTAAAGCTTTTCATGAATGACATGAACAAATTTATGGGAAAGGAATTAAGTAGTCGTGTTGAATATAATCGAGAAGAATTAAAACAACTCCATCATATTGATGAATTTTTACAGTTTGAAGAAAAACTTGCTTTACCTGTATTCCGAGCCAAAATTGTATAATACAGATTTTACCTTATTATTATTGTTGTTACTTTTATTAAATAAGAGTTTTTTAAAGATATTGATTATTTATTTAGCGAAAATTTAAGTAATACCATTTTTTTCAACATTCAATAATTTGTATCAAGTTTTTTTACATAACAATTAATTTTGTTTTTAGTTCATTATTTAAGTTCTTTATTTTTAGTGCGTGTATCTTAGGTTGAGCATCTTAAACAAGTTGGGGGAGTTGATGGTAAAGATGCAACTCGAAGAATACCGGATAGACTTTTTTCTGTTGAGCTGCAATCAAATCTTAACATGAAAGGAACGGGTCAGAAATATGGAATTGAAGATAAATTGATATGGAAAATAATGAAAGGTGATTCAATTGTTTCGATTTTTAAATACTTAATAACTTTATGTTTTGTAATAAATATATATATATATATATATATATATATATATATATATATATATATATATATATATATATATATATACATATATATATATATATATATATATATATATATACACATTAAGTTATAAAGAATTGTATTATTTATAATCAATTTAAAATGCTTTTGTTTTTAGAAAGCGTATTGGTCATTTTTCCACTAGTAAGTGAAGCTGAAATTCGTCAAAAAGTCAGCGTTAAATTAAAGAATGCTCCAGGTAGAAAAAGTGGAGGAGGACGAAATGCTAAAAAAATGCAAAATCGTTTATAGTAAAATATTATATGCAATAAATCCATTGTTTACTAGTTACTTCTTTTTTACTTTTTTTAATCACACTATAACATTAGTTTTTGAAACAAGTGTTACTGTGTTTATTTTTAAGTTTGATCTAGTAAGCGGGGGGTAAGCAATCGATTGATTTTATAACTTTTAATAATTCTTACTTAAATACTTTTTAAATCTGAACAGAAGCTTAAGTCCAGTCGTCTTCTAGAGATCTACTTGAAGTCAAGGCATTTCAGTGTAATGACCGGTCTTTATTGTCGAAGCGTTGAAAACCTTAATATAGATACGTTCAAAAATACAACTGCAATCTTGTGTAAATAATGACGCTTTTAGAAAGTATGTCTTTTAAGACCTTTAAAAAGATGTTTAACACCTGTTGAAAATATGTAAAAATGACATCTGCCAACTAAAGTCTTCTAGACGTCTGAAAATAGCAACTTAAACACGTCTTTTTAAAGACATCTACATATTAGAAGATGTCTTAAAGACATCTATTCAAAGACGTCTTTTAGCACTATGATCTAAACGTCTTTAATGCACCTTTTAGACGTTATTTAAAGATGTCTTAAAGACGTTTATACAAAAACGTCTTTTAGCCTTATGATCTAGACGTCTATGAATGCGCCTTTTAGACTTGATTAAAGACATCTTTTAAATTTCTTTTAGACGTCTTTTTGTTTACTGGGAATTAGCAGATTCATAAACTACAAAATAACTAATTGTAGATGTAGTTAAATGTTTTCCCTTCCTCCCTTCTCCCTTCTACTTTGCCCTCTAAATGGACCCTCACTCCAATGAAAAAAAGGAGAGCCCCTTCCCCCATTTTGGGTCCACACCCTGTGTGCTTTATGGGATGTGGGCCCTTTCTTTGCTCTTCTATACTCCATGAAAGCATTATACGATAAATCTAAAAAGAAAAAAATAATGTAAAAATTACATATAAATATAAAAGATGTAAAGACTACGAATTCAATTACCTATTGCCACTGCTGTTGTAATTGCATTATTATCATTTGTTCTGGCTATAATGTATTATTCAATAAATGAAGAAAAATAAAAATACAAATTTATTTATATATAATAAAATTTTATAATTATATAAAATAAAATTCGTATAAAATAAAAAAGATTTAACCAATAATAAAATCACATACACGATTGATTTTCCAACTGTATTAACCTTGTTACTAAAGCAAAAGGAGACTTTAATTTTTAATAGTGTACATGTAGACAGCATACGACTTACAAATACAGTAAAATATTATGACATTAAACATGAGATTATTAGAAAAATCTGTTCCACTAAAAAAAATACATAAAAAAAAGTTATTGATAAGACTCAAAAAAATTATTTTATCCAAACAAAAAAATAATTTTTAAAAAACTCACTGGTTTAACAGCGTAAATGCTAAAATGATACAAATTTATAAATAAATTTAGCACTTTAATATTTAGTTTATTTAATGTTCCACACAAAAAATAAAAATTTATTGAATTTTTGAAATCTTGAATTATTGAAATATATTGAAATTGAATCTTAAGATTATCAATAGGTCGTAACACTAAAGATATAAAAGACAAGATATTTATATAATTTGTATATCTTAACATACATATAAAGATATACAAATTAAAACATTGCTATTGAATTGTTATTTGTTATTGAATTGTTATTGAATATTTTACTTATTTCAATATAGATATATTCAAATATAATTAAGTTTCTTAAGATGACAAAATAAAAATAAACATTTAAAATATCAAACCAATGTTTTCTTTAATACCATTATCTAAATAAAAATAATTTATTTTCAGTGTATATAAAATCCTACATTCCAAATCTAAAATAAATATTTATATAAATAGGTTGTGGCACTAAAGATATAATGATTTAATATAAATATTTAAATTAAATATTTGTATTAAACAGGTTGTGGCACTAAAGATATAAAGACATATTAAACATTGCTATTAACCTGGTAATATTTTTTATAAACGTGATATAAACAAATTTATAAATTTTGTATAAACAAATATACTTTAGATAAACAACATAGGATTAAATAATTCATTACCTGACATATTTGCAATTATATATACTAATAACAACTTAACATAAAACGAATCATTAAAAAATTAAATTTAGAGATTTTGAACAAACATTAATAATAATCCGATTATATAATAGGATATTCTTATATTTTATTATAATACCGATTATAAAGATTATTTAAGATATTAATAAAACACCTAAAAAATAACGAAAAGTAGTAAGAATGCCACGAACGTAAAAAAAGCTAAAATATGCGGCCATGCGATGCCTTAAAAGTACACCTTAGTTAATTGTTTGTTTAAGATTAGGGTGGTACAATAAGGGACATAGTGGGTATCAGAAATTATTAGGTGTCCTGAGGACACCTAATAATTTCTGATACATGAATAAAACAATAAACCTTTGAAAACTAACATCGATACAACAATACAAGTTCATGAAACAGAAATCTAATATTCAAATGTATGCACATTTAATTTTCATCAGATATCTGCTCACAAGCAACAAGACTACAATCACAGCGTTCGTTCCTAAATCGTTTACTTTGAAAAAGAAAAAAACTCTGAAGAACCTTATTTTGTTTTTATCCTATCATTTATATTTTCGTTTCCTCGCGGCTGTATATATTTTTAACATTTCTTGAATACGGAATCTTACAACAGAAAACAACTCACCACAACACCCAGCAACAAACAACATATCCTATAGTAAATTATCTTATATGTTGAACAGCACTCATTATTACCACCACACTGTAACTCGCCACTCAATACACTCACACTTACTATAATTCACTATTGATATCAATTCGTACCACTCTCACACGTTTTACACACTAAGAATTTATCATAGAATCTGGACTCACCAGAAGATGTCTTCATAACACAAGATATCTGAGGAGCGCTAGAAAAAAGGAAGAATTCCACCACTACCAGACTGACCGAGAACGTTGGCACATTAGTATCCATTAAAAACAACAAAGTCTACACTAAAGTTTAATGGTAAACCGGAACAGGATACTGGAAGTAAAAGCGAAGACGGGTCTATGCCAAGAAAAGACCCAAAAACCGAAGAACTTAGCGATAGCCAAATGCTAGAAACGGTAGGATTTAATATAAACCCTAAGATTATAAATTTTTTAATTTTCCCCTAGCACCTAACTCCCTTACCTTACTTTGTAACCTAAAAATGATGTGTATGGATATGTATGCATATATGTATGTATAGATGTGTGTGCGGGTGGGTGTATAATTGTATATGTATGTGTAAATGTGTGTGTGTGTGTGTTTATCTATATGTGTGTGTGCATGTATATATACATGTATATGTGTGTGTGTATATATATATATATATATATATATATATATATATATATATATATATGTGCATGTGTATGCGCGCGCGTATGCACGTATGTGCGTGTATGTATATATACATGTTCTTCACATATATGATGTTTTTGTGTGTGCGTGTTTATGTATTTGTGTGTATAAACATGTTTATGTGTGTCTATGTATACACATGTATAACTTATGCACGCACCCCTCAACCAAACCCTCTAAAAATAGATATTATGTACCACTATATAATGAAAGCACACATGTTATATGTGTGTGTGCTTATATCCGTATGAATGTGTTTAAACATGCGAACATATGTATACACACATGCATGTATATATGAATAGGCACTCTCGTACCCAACCCCCCTCTAGTTTCAATACTCTAATTTACATATTAATCTGCCCTTAAAACACCAAATTAAGCTGTGGGAACATATTATATTGGTCTACACTACGAAGTATCACCATATAATACTCGACACGCACACCAGATGAATTAGGAGACTCCTCGGGTATGAGTCCATCACCCACCAAAACTTCACGTGGTAACTAAGCTGTAGGCCATGGAGTTGTTTTAGTACTTTAACTTCTTCGAAACAAGTTTAGACATTCCGACATGGCCCTGACGAGATAAAGGTTTGTCACATGCCGCAACTTTTGACCATTATGATGACCTCAAGCCCGAACCCCACTCGCGGGGCACCCTTCCCGCGATTTATTTACTTCCAAATTACAATTATTTTTATAAATATTATACACTTTGTATGGCATATTTTAGATATACAGAAATCTCTCTATAAATTATATATGAAACTTAATAGATTACCCAACTAGCATCATACTGCTACGACCATAGCACCACTGAAACAAACTGTCGCTATGACTGTACTGCACTCGCCAAATGGTGCTTTCAAAAATAGCAACAAATCCCACGCCACAACTGTGTTGCTATAACTGTAATCGTCAAATAGTGCTTACAAAAGTAGCAACAAACCCCACACTCTTATTTATCTTATAAGAATATGTTGTAAAACATATTTTATAAAATAATTTTAATACCCCGCAACCCAATCTTTAGAATCTAAAACCCACCTAAAGCCGCCTAAGAATAAAATCCCCTAAGCCACAATAAAAACCAACACAATTTTTACAAAGCCCACCCATACTAACTATCACCACAACAACATAATTATAAGAATACAACCCCTTAAAGCCTAACTAAAATTTACATAATTTACACAAGGACCACCCATGTAGATAAACAACCCCACGTAATTCCATATAGGGGGCACTAAATTTCACAATCCGTAACCCAACTGTTTTGAACATCAATTGTAAATCTATTGCATTTTTGAATTCATCTATTTATAGTTCTTTAAATATAGGTTCATTGTTGACACTAGTTAGTTTTAAATTATTTGTTTGGAAAGTGAATTTTTGAAACCATATTTTAGCTTAAGGTGTCTTAATAAGTCCTTACGGTTTTATCAAAGAGCAACGCGGGAGAGCATTTGTAATATAGATCACGCCTTCTTCCTTACAAGTGTTATATAATATGCCAAGAAATGGCGTTATACTACGGATTTCTAGCTGCTGCGGCAAGCGCGCTAACCACTGTACTACGGCTGCTATTCGAATTTTGGCGTATCTTAACAAAAGAAAGTAGTAAGTTTTTTTGAAAACGCATCAAAGTTGTCACACTTTGACAATTTGAGATAAAAAATTACTTAATATATATATATATATATATATATATATATATATATATATATATATATATATATATATATATATATATATATATATATATATATAAATATATATATATATATATATATATATATATGCAGTGTTTAATATCCGAATAATTTCCTTTACCATATCCCGAGTTTTTTTAATAAAACTGTTACAGTTTTTTATTTTGTTTTAGTAATTATTTGTTTCAATTTTTCAAACAAGTTTTTATGGTGTTTGTTAACATTTAGTTTCAGCTCACTTCTAAAAAAACATAAAAGAAACTCATTAAAGCGGTAGTTTTATTTAAGGGTATTTTATATCTTTGGTAATCCAAAAACATTTAAAATTTTTTTATTATTTATAATTTTTACTTTAAAGTGCATATTACATTTTTTATGTAAAAAATTTCAAATTTATTTTAAGCAGAGTTAGTGCGCAAAAAATTGCATTTTTGTAATATCTAATCCCACTCTACTGCCGACAGTGAGTCTTTAAATTGCTAAACAGTAAATTTGGTATTCTGCATGCTTCTTGAGAATACCACATTTTTGTGAGGCATATCATACTGAATAAATAATCGCTTTTCAATAAGTAAATAATAAGCTTATCATACTATTTATACTTATATTTATGCTATTTATACTTCTTATGGTAATGTGTATTACCTTTAAACTACTTCTTAAGATTTTTAGTTCTTTTTTAAAAGTTTTTTATTTCAAAGATAAATGAACTAAAATTGTATTTGTTGAAAAAATACAAATCAGCCTCTGAAAAATCATTAAGTAAAACATTTGCTGATTTCAAAACAAATAAGTGTAGTTTTCAAAATTTATTGTTAGTCATTATTTAAAACCATAAAAATAGCGCTTTGCTGAATTAACATTCGCGTGTTTACTTTTTGAACTCTACAATTTTATAAAAGTTAATTACTGCAGATTTTCCTTTGTTGCGTAACCATTTAACTTCTTCCGAAGCTTCTTGGTATTTGCACGATCCATTGCAAAATGGTATTTGCATAATCCTTGTTGATATAAGTTCTCTCGTTATTATATTTTTTCTTTACTCAAAATAAAAATTATTTAATCATAATTTTTCTTGCTAAAAGTTTAAATTTTCTTTTAACCCTTCTAGATCTTTTTCGATGATGTTTACTTTTGTTACGTTGTTGGTTTAGTCATGCTTCAATTTATACAATCTATCAGTTATACTTTTTATATTTACGCTTGTACTCTATACAAAATTTATTTGTTTGCAGTATTTCCTGCTCTTTTTACAGTCATTTGTCCTTCTTTAACCCATTTAGACCTATTGACCCGATTTTAGAACACTCGAATCAATTTTTTTTTTATTTCTTAATTTTGACACCAAGGTGCATTCTGATCGCTTTGTCAGTGAGAGGAATGCTGTTGTTTACTTGTGGTCAGTATTTGAATGTGCATAGACGTGAAATTCTATTGCTGTACAGTTAAAAATATTGAATTATAAAATTTGACTGTTTTAGCAACGTTTCTTTTAACTCATGTAAGTATTACTTTTACTTTTTTAATTCTACAACCATATTTTTTGGTCATTACTTATCTTCTGGATATACGCTAGCGTGTTTAAAAAAAGTACACAGAAATTTTTGTCATAATGATGGGTTCCTAAAACGTCCCTAGTGTTCCGATCTCGGAACACTAGGCGCATACAGGGTGGATGAAGCATTCATCTATGTACATATTTATGTATGTTTTTATTTATTTATTTTTTTATGTATGTATGTATTTAGTTGTATGTATGAGGAAACTACCCCCACCCGCCATAGCACTGTCAGTAAAATATACATATTGATGGGGGGGGGGGGGGAGAGGGCAGGTGCAAGGGGTAGAGTCACACACAAATCATTTACACATATGTATAATTGAAAAATTAATTTTATAATAACTTTTTTGTTTCTTATTAGAATAATATGAAACAAGCACATAGCCAGGGAGGAGGGGGCAAAGAACCACGCCCCCCAACCCCTCAGTATTCTCTTTCAGCCTTCTCTTCCTTTCAGCCTTACAAAGTACACAATTTACTTTGTTAGGTTGCAAAAACAACCATAATTTAAAAAATAAAATAAATATACATTTATTCTAATTGAGATTTTAGGTATGGAATTTCAAAGAATCAATTTTTTTTTTTCAATAAATTAAATTTAAAACACTTAAAAGTCAAAAAACTCTTTTTTTATTTATTTTGTTTTTATTTATTTCTTACAGATCTTCCCCAAGATGCCTAAGACCTTATCGTTAAATGAAATCATGGAACTTCTAAAAAAAGATATTATTGAAGCAAGTGCTATAATCATTGAGCCACCTGTAAACGCACATGCGACCAATTCGAACAAAGATTTTGGAGATAAAGAGGGTGGAACTATAAATAATTTACCAGGTTTTTTACTCCGAGTACCTGCTCTTTTAGTTAATGATGGTAATTTTATTTTCAACTTAGATGAAGAAGATGTTTCTATTGCTACTGCGTAGGAACTTCCCAAAGCGGAAAAAATAAAACTCTCTAAAGTACACGCAAATGGAAAAACAAAGACATGAACATCCGACCCATAAAAGGAATAATACCCCAGCAAATATGATCTCAGTGGACCGCGATGCGCAAAGCCGCCGCCGGTAAGTCGGTGCTGGCCCTTTGTGATTTCTAATGCAGCTTGCCGCTGCCGGGTAGCTGATGCAGGACCGGCATGCTATTTTGTGTTGGCATTCCGCCATCGGCTGAAGAGCGATAAAACACTTCATTGCCAATGCGATTTTAAATAGGCATGCTAGCTTTGTTAAGCTTATGACAATACACTGTGTTTTGGCAGCACAATGCCCGAGTTGTCTCTCGGATAGCGGTAAGCTGTCGCAAACTGTTTTTTAACAAATTTTCTGATTATAACTTATTAGTGTTTAAATATATGATTAAAATTGTTATTACATTTATTTTTAACCATATCATTATTAGTTTATTTAATATTTATAACTCTGATAAAATTATATCCTATGCAAAACAGTAAGTAATAAATAATTAGGATTGAAAAAAAATCTCTTATTTATTAAATTTTTTTTTAGTCTTACAATATTGGTTATATATATATATATATATATATATATATATATATATATATATATATATATATATATATATATATATATATATATATATATTTATATTAAATCTACATCTATACTTTATATTATAAAATATAGCTATAGTTATTGCTTTTAAATATTAAAAGTTACATAATTATATAACTTTCTATCTATATCTATATTTGTAATACAAAGTATAAATATAGATATAAACTCTCTCTCTATCTGAGTGTGTATATATATATTTATATATATATATATACAAATTTTAATAAAAATCACAATATTTTTTGTTCTTGACATGTTTTGTAGTCTTACTACATTTTCAAAAGATTTAATTTACAATTAAAACTCTGGTAAATAAATTTAAAAACTGAAAACAATACAGAGAAAAAATTAACGGACAAATAAACTTGTTACAAACCAATTAAAAATTATATTACAAATTATGACAAAACGAACTTCCTAATATTAAAATATTATTAATAATAATAATAGTAATAATATAGTAAGTTAGATAGATAAATTTATAATATAATGAGATGTTTGTTTATTTAAAGAAGGATTTTCCCATTTAATATGAAGTGCTTCTTTTATTTTTAATTTGTTAATTGTAGAGGCAGTATCCCAAATCTGAAGGCAATCATAATTAGTTAGTGTTTTACAGTTAATGGATAAATTTAAATGTTTAAAAATATGCGATTGCTTGTCACTCGTAAAATGCTCATTTATCCATGTTGTCAAATGTCTGGAGGTTTCTCCAATATAACTGGCGTTACAGCCAGCACAAGAAAATTTGTAGACAACGTTAGATTTAAGCATCTTAGGAAGTGGATCTTTTATGCAAAAACTGTTTTTTAATTAATCGGTTGTGAATATAAATTTGATAATTACATTTTTACAATACTTTTTAATAATTTTATCAATTTTAGTTTAGTGAAATTTGAGTAAAATCCAATAAATGGAAGCTTAAAATATCTTATATTAGTATTATCAACAGTATTTATAACAGGTGGATTAATTTTCTTTTCAACATATAATTTAATTTCAGTGTCGATAACTTTATGTGAAAATTGATTATTTTTTAAAACTAAAGAAAGATTTTTTATATTTTTATCAAATCCAAACCACGTGTTGTTAATTTTATATGTTCGATCAATCAAGCAACGTATAAAACCAGTTTTGTAACATGAAGGGACAAAACTAAAGAAATTTTGTAAAAGACCGTGTATGCTTTTTTGTGATAAACTGAATGTAGAGAGTGAATCAGACTTATTAATAAGAACATCCAAAAATGGAATTTGGTTGTCTTTTTCTTCTTCCATAGTATTTCTTAAGTTTTTGTGTTGTTTATTGAGATGTTTAAAGAATTCTTGCGCTTCAAACTCTGAATTAAAAATTACTATTATGTCATTCACATAACGTTTATAAAAAATCGGAATGGAGGATGAGCAATTATTAACCCACGTATGTTCATGAAAACCGATATACATATTAGCTAAAATTGGCGCTAAAGGAGAACCTATTGCAACGCCATCTAATTGATCATAAAATTTTCCGTTAAATAAGAAATGAGAAAATGAGTCAAAAGTGGTATAATATTATTATTATTATTAATATTTTAATATTAGGAAGTTCATTTTGACATAATTTGTAATATAATTTTTAATTGGTTTGTAATTGGTTTGTATTTGTTTATTAATTGGTTTGTAATTTGTTTATTAATTGTATTTGTTTATTAATTGTAATTTGTATATTAATTGTAATTTGTTTATTAATTGTATTTGTTTATTAATTGGTTTGTAATTGGTTTGTAAATTGTTTGTAAAATCTAACGCTTGCTATTTTCACAATTATTTTTACTGTTATCAGAGTATTTTACTACAAAAGAGTATGTGGTGCTATTTTATTTTTCGTTCAAAATTAGCATTGTTGATTAAAAACGAGCAACACCAAACAGTTTTTTTCCCAAAATGATTTGTTTTAGAAAATTAAGGTCAGTTCAGGTTTTCCTGCTACTGGTAACATGTAACCCAGTACAACCTGCTCCATGTCCTGCTGCCTTGTAGGATACGCTTTTTTAGGCAAAGGCTAGGAGAAGTTAACTACGAATTAAAACACCCCCTGCCTTGGGGCTCTTGGTTGAGTAAAGGCTAGAGATGGTGTCTCGATAAAAATACTCATCTTGGGCAGATGTTACATGCATCCAGCTGCTGTCTTGCAGAAGGCCTCCTAGGCAAAGACTTAAGGGGTAAACAGATTGTATCGGTTGACCAGCCTCGCACCCCTTCCACATCTATTTGGCTGGCGCAGATGTATTTTTAATACATTGTTTCCAGTTTAGGATGTTGAACGCTGGATCTTCTTGACTCAATGCGTGGGTATTGCTTGTGTCTCTATTTTTATGACTGGGCAACTCATTCTATTATCTCCTAATGAGGGTACAGCTCTAAAACTCAGTTTTATGGTTCTGAGGCCGGCTGGTAGTCAGGTTTCCCGAACTCTGTGGTAGCTCTCAGAGAGGCTGATTCCATCAACAGCCGAAAAATATCAGAGTACTAACAGTGCCATGTTGCGCATGGATAGTGTCCCTGTTTGTACTTTTGGTGTGCATTGCAGAGGCCACATTTGGAGCCCTTTGCTACGGCTTAGGGTTTATTAATAGTAATGAGGCTATTGCTTAGTTGTTAAATAGTGTACTGAGTACTATCTATACTTGAGTCAAGTTCTTTATAAATTTAAAATGACTAAAGTACCTAAAACTAATAAACACAAAAAACCATCGTCATCACCAAGATCATTTACTAATATTCGTGATCTTCGAAGTAACTTTTCTTCTGTTGAGTCTTATCTCTTGCAAAGTTCACCAGACCTACTTGCTCTTTGTGAGACTAATTTGAGTTCGGCTGTCCCATCTTGTGATCTTAGTGTTGATGGTTATCTTCCTTTAATTCGTAAAGACTCCAATAATCACATGCTTGGCCTGGGCATCTACATTCGTAACAACTCACCCATTTGTCATGAAACTAGGTTTGAATCTCCAGACTATTCATTTATGTTCTTTCGTTTAGCACAACTTCACTCTATCGCCTTTCTCTTTATTCTATATTGCTCTCCTTCATCCCAAGATTGCACTATTCTTGATGTTATTTCTGATCAAATTGACCAAGCCCTCTCTCTTTATCCATCTGCAAATATCGTCGTTGTTGGTGACTTTAATGCCCATCACACCGATTGGCTTGGCTCTAGTGTCAGTGACTCTGCTGGCGTTAAGGCCCTCAACTTTTGCCTTTCTCAATCTCTAACTCAAATAGTCAACTTTCCAACTCGTTTTCCAGACAACCCTAATCATTTACATTCTCTACTCGACTTATGTCTTGTTTTGGATCCTAGTCAGTGCTCAATTTCTCCACATTCACCTTTAGGTACTTCTGATCACGGTTTGATCTCTCTAAAACTATTATCAAATTCTTCTACTTCATCAGAATCCCCCTATCATCGTACCACATACAACTACCTTAAAGCTAACTAGGACTCTTTCCGTGATTTTCTTCGTGATGGCCCTTGGGTAGAAATCTTTCGTCTTCCTGCTGACAAATGTGCTTCTTACATAATTTCGTGGATTCAGGCTAGCATGGAATCTTTTATTCCCTCTCGACGATTCCAGGTCAAGCCTCACTCTTCTCCTTGGTTTTCCTTACATTGCGCTGCAGCAATTTCTAATCGAAACCGTTACTTCCATATCTATCATCAAAACAATTCTCCAGAAAACAGACATCTGTTCACTATCGCCAGAAACCATTGTAAAAAGGTTTTACCTGATGCCAAAGCTCGCTATTCCCAGGTCATTAAATCTCGTATCTCATCACAAAAATTAGGCTCTTGAGACTTCTGGAGAATCTATCAATAATAAGGGCAAATCTGTTATTCCTTCTCTCTTGTATGTTTCAGACTTTGTCACCTCACCTAAAGACAAAGCTGAATTGTTTGCAAAGAACTTTTCATCAATATCATCTCTTGATTCCACTAGTTGCGTTTTACCTGACATAGCCGTCAAACAGGTTGATCCCTTGCTTGACATTCGCATCACTTCAGCTTCTGTATCTAAAGTAATTTCCTGCTTAGACTCTTCAACAGCTTGTCGTCCTGACAACATTCCTGTTGCAGTCTTGCAGAGGTGTTCTCCGGAGCTTTCATCCATACTTTCTAAACTATTTAAAAAGTGCTTATCAGAGTCTTGTTTTCCATCATGCTGGAAAGCAGCATCTGTTATTCCTATTTTCAAAAATCCCGGAGAGCGATCTGATTCATCTAACTACCGCCCCATTAGTCTTCTTCCTGTCATAAGCAAGGTTTTTGAATCTTTAATAAACAAACACTTAATCTCTCATCTTGAATCAAATAACTTACTTTCTGATCATCAATATGGATTTCGGTCTTCTCGTTCTACAGCTGATGTGCTAACAGTAATAACCGATAGGTTTTACCGTGCATTAGATAGAGGTGGAGAGGTTAAGGCTATCGCACTTGACATTTCTAAAGCTTTTGATAAAGTTTGGCATGCTGGTCTTCTCCATAAGCTTTCTTCTTATGGTGTAGCTGGTAACGTCTTTAAGATTATTGAGTCCTTTCTTTCCAATCGTAGTATAAACGTTGTCCTCGATGGAAAACACTCTTCTTCACATCCTGTAACTTCAGGGGTTCCTCAAGGTTCAATCCTTGGCCCTATACTCTTTTTAATTTACATTAACGATCTTTCAGATATTCTCACATCTAAGGTGGCATTATTCGCTGACGACACTACCATTTACTCTTG
This sequence comes from Hydra vulgaris, assembly GCF_022113875.1. NCBI lineage: Eukaryota > Metazoa > Cnidaria > Hydrozoa > Anthoathecata > Hydridae > Hydra > Hydra vulgaris. Next base: position 50,673,889 of record NC_061162.1, on the reverse strand, counting down.
TCATGATAAGAAGCCTACACTCTCTGATTGCTTGGAGGGGGTATCTGAGCTTGAAAAGGATCTCACTTCTGCTACAGCATGGGGCTCACAGTGGCTGGTGAACTTTAATTCAGATAAAACTCAATTTTATTCGGCCAATCGTTATCGTAATAATTTAGATCTTCCTATATTTATGAATGGTAATGTACTAGATGAGTCATCTACCATTCATCTTCTATGATTAACTCTTACTTCTGATCTTTCTTTTAAACCGTATATCAAATCCATTTCAAAATTAGCATCTGCTAAGGTTGCATCTCTTTATCGAGCTCGACACTTTCTTACTCCAGATTCTATTCTCTATCTCTATAAATCTCAAATCCGTCCCTGTATGGAATACTGTTGCCACATCTGGGGCGGATCTTCTAGTGATGCTCTTTCTCTTTTAGACAAGGTGCAAAAACGAATTGTAAACATAGTTGGACCTGCTCTGGCAGCCAATCTCCAACCTTTGTCACATCGTCGTAATGTTGCTTCTCTTTCTCTTTTCTACAAATACTATAATGGGCACTGCTCTAAAGAGCTAGCGTCCCTTGTGCCATGTACTAAAATTCACTCTCGTGTTACTCGCCATTCAATTAAGTCTTATCCTTTTTCTGTGACTGTTCCTAAGTGCTTCAAAAACTCTTATTCTTCTAGTTTTTTTCCTCGAACATCAGTTCTTTGGAATTCGCTTCCTTCATCTTGCTTTCCTGATTCATATAATTTGCAATCTTTTAAGTCATCAGTCAATCGTTATCTTGCTCTACAGATTTAGTCTTTTCTCTTCCAGTAATTTCCAACTCTTATAGTGGTTGCTTGCAGCTTTGTCGGAAGTGAAGATGTAAAAAAAAAAAAAAAAAAAACAAGTTTATTTGTCCGTTAATTTTTTCTCTGTATTCTCTTCAGTTTTTAAATTTTTTACCAGAGTTTTAATTGTAAGTTAAATTTTTTTAAAATGTAGTAAGACTACGAAACATGTCAAGAATAAAAAACATTGTGATTTTTATTAAAATTTTTACAAATTTATTGCTAATGCGATGTTCGATATATATATATATATATATATATATATATATATATATATATATATATATATATATATATAATATATATTCAATATATATTTATAAGACTCAAAATTAATAATACTAATTTGATTTTATTTTAAACATATATAACTTTAACAATATTGTTACAGTTATGTAACAATGTTATTATCATATTAGTATAACATGTTTTTGTTATATTGAAAGTTACATGACTAGTCATATAAATTTTAATATAACAAGAACAATGTTATACTAATATAAAGTTATATATATATATATATATATATATATATATATATATATATATATATATATATATAAATATTGGAAAAAAAATTCGAGATATCAAGAAAAAGGTTGAAAATAAATAAAATTGCCCGACTTTCATTTAAACAAATTATTTTTCTGACAAAAACCATTAACAACAAAAACTACTTTACAACTTTTGGAAAAAATCTGTTATCTGATATTGTTTTAAATAATTCATCTTTTCCATCTTTATTAAATCCTCAAGTTTTAGTGCTAGGGATTGTATTTCATTTTCGTATTTTGAGCTGTATAGCGAAACATTTTGAATCGTTTCAATAACAATTTCTATTTGAATATCAGATGGGCGTGGCGGGGTTTCGACGTCAATAGCTTCGTTAACGCTATCTCCAACTTCATTATCGTCGTTTTCAAAATTAGGGTCTAAAATCTGAGCAATGATTTCAGCATCAGTAGCAAGTGAACCGGTGGTTACTACATCGCAATCTGAACCAATATAAGATTCCGCTGAGAGATCTTCTTGGACGGCACGAGGATCTAACTCTCGCAAACGGTTAAGTTCTTCTGTCAAAAATTTAAAAGGATGATCATCATCAGCTTCTTCAATACTTTTGTTTGTTTTGCTGATACCAGTCTCCTTTGACACAGCATTCCACGAAGAAACAAGATCTTTCATTGCTTGAAGTATAGAAAGTTTTGGCATGGGTTTGTTATTATCGACAGCCTTGATACACAAACGCACAATTTTGTGACGATAATGAGCTTTAGCTGATTTTTATATGTGCAAGGAAGTTGTTTAATGTGCTTAAAACACCGTGGGTTTTTGGATTTTCCAATAACAAACATAGGTAATTTTTCTCCCGTTGCACTCCCTGCTGCTATGGCTTTTAGTCTGACTTTACTATTTTTTCCCCCAAAACATTTTTCTCGTGATAAATAGTATGTTTTGTTTGGTAGGCACTGTTAAAATAGTCCAAACTCATCGGCATTGAAAATATTTTTAAGATTGTAATTCAAAAGCAATGTTGGAAGTGTAGTTTCATTCCACAAAGCAGTCATATTATTCGTCACGGCGGCACTTTTGCCTGAGATTATTTTAAAGCTGATGCCGTTCCTAAAAAAAGGAACAGAATAATTTAATTTTAATTACACGTTTAAAAACTAAATAAATTAAATATAAACAGATACATGTTATTTGTTTATATTAAAATTGAACAAGATTTGACTAAATTTAGCTAACCTTTCTTTCCAATCATGAAACCAAAAATCAGATGCTTTAAAATTCAACTCTCCTAATGCTTCTGCAAATTTTAGTTCCTTTTCTTTTAGTATGGTACCATCAATTGGTACTTGTTGACTTCTTTTTGCAACGAACCACGTGTATATGGCCTTGTCTACATTTTTGAAATTACCACTACGAAGTTTCTTCTGTTTAAATTTTGTGCCATTTTTTTCCAGTGAGGTTGAAAACTTGGTTTTATTTTTAATCCAGGTTGATAATGTGTTCTTTACGACTCCATACTTTTTGGGAACCTCTTTGTTAGACATTCTTGTCTCTAGGTCTTTTAACGTCTTGCATTTTTCTATTATAGATTTGTTCGTGAGTTTTCCTTTAACAAGCGGCATGTTGTTGCGTTTGACAAAAAGAATAAACTAATATATATAAGGAAAACTGTTCAGAAATTCGGTTCTTAAAAAAATCGAATTTAAAAATCAAATTAAAATTTTGTTTTTTCGAAAATTGGAATTTAAAAAAAAATTAAATCTTATTAAAACATTTTTGAAAAAAATGTTGAAAAGTCCGAGATAACGAGAGAAAATTGCCCTGTGAACCGAAAATATTGTTCGAGATATTAAGGTTCGAGATATCGAGAGGATTTTACCCTAAACTAGTTATGTCTATGGGACCGCTAAAAATGTTCGAGATACTCAAAAGTTCGATATCAAGTATTCGAGATATCGAGAGTTGACTGTGTATATATATATATATATGTATATATATATATATATATATATATATATATATATATATATATATATATATATATATATATTTATATATATATATATATATATATATATTATACTTTTATTAAATTTATATCAGCTTTAGTAAATAAAACAATTGGTAAATAAAACAATAGTGAGCTTTTGGACAAAATGGCGAAAAATATTAGCTGATGTTGAGTCTTGCCTAAAAGATCTTACCAATGAATCAAGCAATATTTCACATTCACCAGAAGAAGTACAATTATTGTATTTAAAAAGTATATCAGATCAAAAACTTTTAAAAGAGAGTGCTATTCCCTTAGGTGCAAATAATATTGATTGTGAAGTGAAATCTGACAGTAATCTAAAAATTTCTGATTTTGAATATTGCCCATTAGAGTCATCAGATTCTGAAACAAGTGATGATGATAACGATGAAGAACTAAATGATTTGATGCAGTTGGCAGTTAAGTCTGCTATAACCGATGCAGCATAAGCATGTTAACAATTTTAAGTAAATTGTTTTCTGAATTGCCAAAGGATCCCACGCACTCTACAACAAACAAAGTCTTTGGTACCTGTTTTCATTTTGACAGGACCGTGTTTTCATTTTGACATTAGACAAGGTATTTTAAGTAATATTTCAAGTTTTTTAAGAAAAAGGATTGTATATCAATTCAAGTCAACACTGATGACTATTAATCAATTCAAGTTAACATTGATAAGTGTTTTAATAAATGTTATGCAATATTTAATGGCCTTAACTTGATATCTTTTTTTTTTTTCTTTTTTCCTATTCTTCAGTATTTATATTACTGATGCTTTTTCTGTGTTTTTTTATAGATAATAGCTGTGGTAAGTAAAGGAGGCCAGACTTTAAAGGAGGCTGTCCGGAAAATGTCCTTTGCGTAAATCACGAATAACCTCCACTGTAAACTTAACTGGACTGGTATTACCAGAAATGATTACAATAGTAACTTTGTAAAACAAAGTCTTAAAAACTTACACTTGCTTGAAAGTAATTTTTTTTGGAGGGGCTTATTACTCTGATTTAATAATTACTTGTGTCTAATTAAATTAAATTAGTAACTACTAACCTATTTGTTAATAAATAGTTAAAAAATAAATAAAATTTATTTATTCAGATAAAAAAAATTTGTTAATAAATAAGATAAATAAAGTTTGTTAATCAATAGCTTTAAAAAAAATTCTAAATATTACTGAAATTACATTAAAAAATATAATTTGTTTTCCTGTTGGATAGGTAAATAAAAGTCTTAAATTAATTTTTAGGATCTGTAAAAAAAAAACCTGCAACAACTTCAGCAACCGAACCAGATTTTCATTATAAGGTTGTGCGTTTTTTGCGTGGCGCATTAGACCGCAGTGGCGGACGAAAAGTTAGACAAGACCAAAAAAACAAACAGGCCAAGAAAAAAGTGATGCCTACATCATGTTTTCCAATGCCATTAAATAAAGAGGCATTTTTTAGTTCAGAGTATGAATAACATTGTTAAAAAAAATAAACATCTTTACTTTAAAATTTGTTATCTTTATTTTACAATTTTTAGTATATTTTTAAGTATTTTAACTTTTAAACTCACTGGAGTAAATTTTTGGGCAATGAGTATTACTGTTTCCATGTTTTTCATATTCATTCCCTTTTACAGTAACCTCTTGTATATGAGTTTGTAGATGAGAATTTAAATCATGATATTTAATGTTACCAGTGAATAAAATATGATTAATTTTATTATTATTTGTTTTAATGTTATTTTTAATTGAAATCCAAAATATAAGTCTGGAGTCTGTCTACTGTTTGATTTAAGCTTGATTATATTAAAATATAATTATAAACTTTAAAATATGAAGTTTTGATGGAAAGCAAAATTAACTTGATGCTACTTAATAGATGAATAAAAATCTAACAAAATTTATATTTTACAAGTCATTATTTTAAAGGGTTGCTTTAACGATTGCGTTCAAACATGCTTGAAATTTAATGTTACATTTATGATTTAGTGTTATTTCTTTACAGGAAACCTTTTACCTTGACCAGAGTTATATTTCATAGAATTATGTTGACCATGATCCAAATATTTCCATGGGTATAAGATAGTTGTTTGATTTGCAAACTGGGTTTAAGTCATATTTTCTTTAAACATATTTGTTTGTTCTTTATATGCTTACTAATAATTTATTTAAAAAAATTATATACTTATTTACTAAACCATTTTATTTCAATCAGTTATTTGAGTTTTTATATTTTTTTAGTTTTGTAGTATATTATATCGTGCTATGATTTTTTTTGTATGGTGAAAACTTTGTTCAATTTGCAAACAATATTTTAGTTTATTAAACTATAATTTTATTTTTTTTCTGTCTCTGATTCTTTCTTTTTCAGATGTGCACTTGTGTCTTAGGGTGGAATGCAAGAAGCAAACTTGAGTCAAGTTCAACTTGAACTTTACTTTGTAACCAATAGCGGCAGAGTATTTTTTTGAGGGGAAAACCCATACTCTGTCGCTATTGGTTGCAATGTAAAGTTCAAGTCGAGCTTGACTGAAGATCGTTTCTTGCATTTCACCCTTAGACTTATGGTTTGCAAAAGGTTCACCACTGCCCCTAAGTTACTCTGGGTTTTACAGCTTTACTTCCAACCTGGCATATAAGTATCTCATTTTTAAATACTATTTTATTTGTTAACTTAAAATTAAAATTTAAGATAATTTTTTTAATAAGCTAACAATTTTTTGTTATTGTTCCTAAACCCCTCAAGAATATTTATAGGATTAGGTATACCAGGTAGAGTATTTAAGGTTAATGTATATGAAGTTTTATTTTTAAAAAAAGGCGCGCAATATGAATTTGATTTTATATAGTTTTTTTTTAAAGTTATTTCCATAGCTTTTCAAATTAAGCAATGTTTTTGTTGTTTTTACGTTTTAAATTATGCTTAAATAGTAAAGTTAAATTTATATTAATTTAATGTAGATACACTTAGTATCTGGTGTTATTCGTTAATAACTGGTGATCAGACTATTTCAAACGAAAATGTTTTTAAAGGCTGAGAAGGTTAGTTTATTATCTTTGTTGTAACAGCTCTAAACTTGACTGATTCAATATTTTTATTATATATCATTACCTGCTTTAATGTGAAAGTTAGAAGTCCGCAGACTGCAACGTTAATCGATTTTCAACACATGGTTTTCTGAATATATTTAGTTTTCGATTGAAATGAGAATAAATTGAACTTATAAATATGTTCAAAATAAACTAATTTATATTTAAACGTTTGCTAAACGCATGTGAAGCAATAATCTATAGATGCAAATATATATTTTATATTCTGTTTTAATCTAAAAGTAAATTGCAATCTTAAAATGATTTTTATTATAAATTCTGATTAGTCTTTTTGTTCACCGAGCTTAAGCCTTGGCATGTATGACCTAATGATTTACAGTTGGGGTAGTGCTTTTTGTCAAAAGTCAAAAGGTTTTCATGTGCCTTCCAGGCATTAGCAGGATTTGCATTTTTTATGAGTAAAAATTGAGCTGAATGATATAAAAAATTTTGCGAACGAGTGGTTCTATTCATAAAAAATACAAAAATAATTATATGTATATCAATGCATTCAAATTTTAGTCAAAACTTATTATAGATCCTAAGCAATTCCGCTATGGCTTTATCATCGGTTAGCCGCTGACGGACCGTTGTTCAAACGTTGTGGATTTGCCGCCATCAGTCCGCCTTCGAACCGCCATCAGTTTTCCGCTAATGGGCCGATGTAAATACGATGTGCAAGCCAACGCGGGAACGCAGCGGGCGGCCGACGTCGGCACGGCATAAGTGCTGACAGCGGTCGTTGTCGGTCCGCCTGTTTGATGTTTGCTAGGACCACCTCAACAGATAACAGCAAAAACTCGATGACAAAGTTGTAGAAATTTTTCGATAACAAAGTTGTGGAAATGATTGTGGCATACAAATTTGTACGCTTCTGGAAATGGATTAACTCTTGGCTTAAGTAATTCAGAGCTCAAATGCTTTTTAAGCATAATTATTTTAAGTGGCTATGTCAAGACGAAGAATGTTTTGGGAGCAAAGACCTAATACCCATAATAAAATGATCAGTAGTGCCATGAGGCGTGATCGATTTTAATTAATTTTTACAAACTTGCGTATTTCTTATAATGCAAACTTAGGCCAGGAAGACAAATTTGCAAAAATACGACCTCTAATTTCTTAACTAAATAAGAAATGTTTGAAATTTACTCCAATGGAAACAAACTTTAGTTTTGATGAGTCTATGGTTTCCTACTTTGATCGTTAAGGGTGTAAACAATTTATTCGAGGCAAACCTATTCGATTTGGTTTCAAATTTTTGTGTGGTGCAACACCACTAGGATACATCTGTTGGTTCCAACCAAATCAGGGTTTCAACAATTTCAAGAATATGGTGTCGGTGCATCGGCGGTACTTCAATTTGTTGAGGCACTAACAGAGGAGCATCACATCAATCGGCCATCATGCGACAGGAACTGTGAGAAAAGATCGAATTGATAAACCTCCATTTGATTCAGATGAAATTATGAAGAAAAAAAAAAGAAATGCGTTTGACTACAGAAGTGATGATAAAGGCAGTATTATTTGCAAATGGCATGACAACAGTGTTGTCACTGTTGCTTGATCAGCAGCTAGAATCAATCCTATTGGTCTAGTGAGTCATTATTCACAAAAAGAAATAAAGAGAATTCAGATTCAACAGCCTCACATGATAAAATTGCACAATGGTATGTATATGGTAAGAGTCGACAGAGCTGATGAAAATATAGGGCAATATCGAACATCCATACGTGGAAAAAAAAGGTACTTAAGCCCTCTGTTATTCGGTTCGGAAGTAATTTTACAAAATGCTTGGCAACTACAGAGATCAATAGAAGATAAGTTTTTAGATCTTCTGGAGTTTCATCGACGTATAACATCCAATTATCTGGAAACCTACGATCAACCTGCAGAAACTGGAAGAAAGGGAAGACCATCACAGGAGTGCAACATTGATTCAAGATATGATGGTCTGAATTATAATATAGTGAATTAAAATTAACAAACACGTTGTCGACAATGCCATAAAAATACAACATTCAAATGTGAAAAGTGTAATGCTGCCTTTTCATATCAAATGTTCAACCATAATTCATAATAAGTAAATATTTTTTACTCATAATAAGTAAATATTTTTTTGTCATGGTATTTTTTTTGTAATTTTATGTTTGTGATTATATTTATGGTAATAAATATAACAAGATTTTTAGAGTATCTAAGAGTTACCAAATAATTATGAAAAAAGAGTACATATATATGTATACTCTTCTAATGTCATGAAAATGTAGTCCATAAACCTAGTATTCCGATTTCGGAACACCTTGTATCTCAAAAACTAGAAAAAATTTAAAAAAATTTACTTAAAACAATTTTGTTCTTTCACCATTTTATGCAACATATATGAATATCACGAAAAATTTCACTAAAAAAACCCTTTGGTCTAAATAAGTTAAAATATTGTTAACTTGTTTATCAAACTTTTTTATTAAATTTTTTTTTCTTATTATTTATGTTTACTATAGCCATAGTATTTTATATATATTTGATATCATTAATAAGTATTTTAATTAAGATATCTTTTAAAAACGTTTTATTTTGAGCAGCAAAAAAAGTCGTGCTTTGCAAGCACCTGCTTTTCGTTTTGTTAAATAATTGTATAAATAAATATATATATGTATATATATTTAAACATATACATATATATATATATATATATTTATATATATATATATATATATATATATATATATATATATATATATATATATAAATATATATATATTTAAATATAGACACACACACACATATATATATATATATATATACAAATATATATATATTTAAATATATACACACACACACACACACACACACATATATATATATATATATATATATATATATATATATATATATATATATATATACATATGTGTGTGTGTATATACATATATATATATATACATATATATATACATATATATACATATATATATATACATATATATATATATACCCATATATATATATATATATATATATATATATATATATATATATATATATATATATATATATATATATATAAATATATATATATTTAAATATATACACACACACACATATATATATATATATATATACAAATATATATATATTTAAATATATACACACACACACACACATATATATATATATATATATATATATATATATATATATATATATATATATATATATATATATATATATATATATATATATATATGTATATACACACACACATATGTATATACATATATATATATATATATATATATATATATATATATATATATATATATATATATATATATACATATATATATACATATATATATATACATATATATATATATATACATATATATATATATATACATATATATATATACATATATATATATATATATATATATATATATATATATATATATATATATATATATACGGTCTGTTCTCAGCTAGTTTTTACAAATTTTTATATATACTAATTTTTTATTTTAGGTTCGTCATTTGACGCATTAATGCAATATAAAAGATCAGAGTTTTCATTCTTAAAATATAAAAATTTAAAATTTGTTATACACGTGTTTTATTGTAAATTAATTTTTTTTTGTTTGAAACGCATTTGTACTTAGCTGCTTAGTAGTTCCTGTATAAGTTACCTTCATTTTATATCAACCTCAATTTACTATAAGCCAAGACAATATATTTAAATCCAGACACTGAAGTATAAAAAACAATTTTATTAGCATGCTTAAGTTGTATTTGTGATACATAATATGTATGCTCGGAATACTAATGTCGTTTCGCAGTTTTATAAAATATCGATAGATAAGAAATTATCTAATTGATGTAAATTTAAATACATTTAGATGCAAAAAAGTTTTTTTATATAACATTATATTGTAATGTTATATAAAAAGACTTTTGTAACTAAATAATTTTAAATTTAGATCAGCTAGATAATTACTTTTTTATCGATAATTTTATTAAACTGCGATACGACATTAGTATTCCGAGCTGACGATACATACAATTTTTTTTTCAAGTAATAATTTTTTTAATGACCAAAATGTAAGCGGAATGGGTCTAGCAATTTAGGTCACTAACAGTATGTTTGTACACTAAATTAATAAATTAAGCGAACAAAGCGCAGTTAAGTTCTTAAAAACTTGATATTTGTGCCAAAATATTACCATTGCATAGTTTGGAGTTAAGCTCAGACAGACATGCTGTGAAATTATAGCAGTTAAGAAAACTTTGCTTCAGGAAACTCTACATAAATAAGCAACATTAACTGCACAAATATTTAAGTTGTGCATGCATTACATGTTAAACATCAGCATCAAGCCAGCGCAGCATTTTCAAACTTCGTTCTTCAAGTATCCAAAATTACGGGAACATTGATATTGCTTTTAGTAAAAAATCATCAAAACGTTATATTAAAATAGTAAGACTATCTTTTTTTAATTTTAAATTTGTATAGTTTAATCTGACAAACTTTTTAACGAATTATTTATTAGCTTTTACCGCTCGAGAGCACAATATTATTGATCTGACCCATAAAATTGAAAAGTTATATATATAATTTCTATAATTTATGTTCTTTTTTAACAGATTAAATGCCACCAAAACGCATCGAATTTCAATGTGTCATTTGTGAATAATCCTGTCGTGCAAACACCATTCAGTGTGAGAAAGGATGTGGTCTATAATTCATCAAAAAGGGGTTCCAATGTCAGATCTTGAACTCAATAAGTTTAGGAAAAAGACTTCCTACTTTGTTGGTCTAAAATGTGCGTGAACAACTGACAAACAAACTAAAAATTACACTTCAACTTTATCGGTAGCTTAACTAGGTAATATCTAATAAATATATAAAGTATAAGTTATTGCGGGTGCATAGGTAAACTGCCGATTTACACTTTGGTAAAATCGGGGTTTACAAAATCTTCGTACTTAGTATATTACAAGTCTTAATTAACAAAAATTAAAAAAAAGTCTGGGTTTAGGTTAAAAAAAAACTAAACAAAAACGCCAGATAGAACTATTAATAAAACATAAATAATAAGGTAAGAGTATAGGATTAATTTTAAAATCATATTTAAACGATTTCTGAGACTTTATCCAGCGCAAATTGTTAATTATTATTTTTTCGAATAACTCCTATATTTATAATTTATAGGCTTAAAGAAGCTCCTACATTTGCTTGCAGTATTTCTGAATGTGGTTTGTTACAATTCTACTCTGCTTTTCCGAATATTCCAAATAACAATCAAAATTCCAATTCCAAATAACAATCCAATTTTCCAAAATTCAATAAAATTCCAAATAACAATCCAATTTTCCAAATATTCCAAATAACAATCCAAAATTCCAATTCCAAATAACAATCAAGATTCCAAATAACAGTCAAAAAACTATGTTTGGTGAGAAGATGCAAAATTAGTAAATATTATTCGACGTTTTCATGGCATTATGCTTAGCAGTATGTCTCCTCGAGCAGTGGTTGGAGATGGTAATTGTATATATCGAGCTGCATCTTTAGCTTTATTTGAAACACAGGAGTACCATGTATATTTACGTTTTATTTCAGCAATGGAGTTACTCGAACATAGAGACTTTTACGATAAAACGTCCTCTTGTGTCATTTCTGAGCTGCTTGAAAGCCATTTGACAAATTATAATACAATTGTGGGAGACGCTGTGAAGCTAGGAACCACGTTCTACATGGCTCATATCTATGCACTAAGTGCTGCAACCGGCTTCATAATACTGTCTTATATGCCTCCAACATGCGCAATAGAAATGCGAAATCCATAAACGCAATTAGTTGTTGGTCCTAATATTTGTAGCTCTGGTCTATTTGGCTTCAAAAGCGCCATCAACATTTTTGAAGAGCGGTTTGTCTGTTTTTTACTTATATTACTTTAAATATCTATATGTCAATAACTAACTTTGATTTTTTACATAATAAATGTTCATTTTTGTAAGAGTTAATATGTAAAAAGCCGTGATAATTTACTGCATTTATTTAATAAATAGTTTCCTAAAAATTAAAATTTGTATATTTACAGAAATAGCAGATACATCGTTTCCAATATTATCTGATTCTGGATCTGAATTAGAATCTGATTGCGAGACAGAAGAAAGCATTATTTGATCTCCAACAACCGTCCAAGCAACCATTGGTCTCTATCCTTTACCAAACAGCAATTTTCTTGATAAGCGTACAGTTTTAGAACAGTTATATCATCAATTGAACAATGTTGCGGTAGCTGATAGCATACTACATGGGGATAAAATAATGGGTATTGCCTAGTTCGTAAAAATGCAATGGTTGGCTGTAGTGACATTTCATACAACTTAATAGACAATGATTGTGGTGTTTGGGACTCTAAAAAGTATCAAACAAATAAGTACCCGAATTTCAGATGGCTGTGTCAGAAGACGATTATTTTTGCAAGATGGAAGGTATTGTAAAGATGTATTATCTAACCAAAAACGACGCAACATTCTATTCAATCTACAACCTGAACCGAGTAGGGCCATCACTTATGTACGGACTTATTGCACATTAGCTGGTAACGATCTCAATAAAAGACGAGCGACGTATCTAAACAGCCAAACAGACTGTAATTTAACTGTCATAGAATATATAGGAAAACACGCAACTGGAAAGAAGGACGGGAATACGAAAAACCAAAACGCTGACCCACATATTCGAGCACCAGTCGCAACTTCCATTTCTATAAGTAATATGATAAGAAATAAACCTGTTCATGAAGTCTATACCACTCTTAAATCGTCGTTAAATATAGAGGACGACTCCAAAAAAATTTATTTTATCTCGCAATGTTTGAATCTGCTGCTACACCTTTGAAAAATAAAATTAAAAATATTCTCATACATTATCTTCTTAAAAACACATGTTTACGTAGTTTCCATGTTAATTAAACTAAAATAAAAAATCTATAAAGTGACGTCCTTTTCTGACAACCTCCCCCCCTCCCCTTGTCCTTTTTAACTCGACCCCCTCCCCCCTATTTCGATGACGTCCTTTATGGATGGCCCCTAAAGCCAGCTTATGCTAATCACAGACTAACGATAGACATTTGGAAAGGAATGAGTGATGCACAACGGAGTCGATCAAGTTCAGCGTGCTTTCGCTTAAAATCGTCAGTTTTAACGTTATCATCAACAGACGGAAAAAAAGGAAATTACCGCAACGCCCGGACGAGGCAAAAAGTCGAAAAGTAGGAAGCCTACTCGTAAAAGTAATTAAAAAAAAACCGAGAACTAACATACCTCTGTATTTTTGATACTTCAGGAATTTTTGTAAAATCTTTTTAATGTTTAAGTTCAAATATAAGTATTTATTTTTTTGTTGACTTCATCTTACCGTTGGTGTACTTTTGTATATATATATACTATATATATATTGTATATATATATATATACACTATATATATTTTGCTCTACTAAAATTGTTATTTACACTCCGGTGTGGTCCGGTGAAGTATTCGCATACACCGGCCTTGGCTGCACAATTTTTTTTTAGGTTTGTCATATGACGCAATATGAAAGGTCAAAGTTAACTTTTTTCTTTAAATTTGTTGTACACATGTTTTAATGTAAATTAATTTTTTTTTTTTTGAAACGTATTTCTACTCAATTGCTTAGTTATTTATAGTAAACTTAGTTATTTTTAATAAATTTATTTAGTATTCCAGTAGGAATACCGTTTTCTCTAATAGCTATTGTTTTAATTTATTGTTTAACAATTACGTTATTAAATTATTTAAAAACTTTGGCATATAAAATTCGCCGAATGGTCACACACGAGCAGTGAACGCCTGAGGGAAGAAATGAAGTACATTAGAATAAAGGAGAATTATTTATTAGACAAAGCATTTTTGACAGTTGTCAAGACAAAAATAAAGATTAATAGAGGAATATTTAAAAATAAATAAGACAAGCTATACAACCAAAACAGTACTCAACCATAATAACAATAAAAATAAAAAAATAAAATAAAAAAAAAAAATAAAAAAAAAAAAAAATAAAAAAAAAAAAAAAAAAATAAAAAATAAAAATACAAATAAAAACAAATAATAATAAAATATATATATATATAAATAAATAAAAAAAAAAAGAAATTGTTTTATAATTACCAATATGAACTAAAATATACAAGAAATACATAACGAGTCAAAAATTTGTAAAACAAAAAACTATTCAACAAATTAAAAACATGCTAACGACAATGAAAGGACTAATAATGGAAAAAAACATTAATGCTAATGTGTAAACATAATTAGTGTAGTGATAAGTAATAAACATCTCCTCAGAGTCGCGTCTATTATTACTGGCGTTTCGATGAGGATCAGCATTTATTTTTATCAGTTTATTTTGACAGCGTTATCATCAACAGACGGAAAAAAAGGAAATTACCGCAACGCCCGGACGAGGCAAAAAGTCGAAAAGTAGGAAGCCTACTCGTAAAAGTAATTAAAAAAAAACCGAGAATTAACATACCTCTGTATTTTTGATACTTCAGGAATTTTTGTAAAATCTTTTTAATGTTTAAGTTCAAATATAAGTATTTATTTTTTTGTTGACTTCATCTTACCGTTGGTGTACTTTTGTATATATATATACTATATATATATTGTATATATATATATATATACACTATATATATTTTGCTCTACTAAAATTGTTATTTACACTCCGGTGTGGTCCGGTGAAGTATTCGCATACACCGGCCTTAGCTGCACAATTTTTTTTTAGGTTTGTCATATGACGCAATATGAAAGGTCAAAGTTAACTTTTTTCTTTAAATTTATTGTACACATGTTTTAATGTAAATTAATTTTTTTTTTTTGAAACGTATTTCTACTCAATTGCTTAGTTATTTATAGTAAACTTAGTTATTTTTAATAAATTTATTTAGTATTCCAGTAGGAATACCGTTTTCTGTTATATTGTTTAACAATTACGTTATTAAATAAACAAATACGTTTTTATTAAAAATTACTTTTATTTTGATTTTATTGCTTAAGTTTTATTTTTTAGACTGACAAATAATTCTCAGTAAGTTTGTTATTTATCTCAGCTTTTTTCATTGAAATAGCATAATATTATTGAATATGATTTATATTAGGCAAATATTCATTTTTTCATTTAGGTATTGTTTCAACAGCTTTTACAAATGGTGATGTCTTTTATTCTATTAAACAAGAAGAGAGATTTATTTGAATATTTATTGTTTACTTGAACATTACTTATTATTTGTTTATTTGAACATTACCATTTATTGTTTATTTGAACATTACAAAAATAGCTTTTTTTTATTTAATTTTTTTTTATTTAGTTATTTTTTCTGTAGCATCAACCTCCCCAGGTTAATTTGTACATTTAATTTTTAACAATAAAAAGTATTTATTACCATCGTGCTTAAATAAATTATCTTTATTTATTTCTTCATTTCATTTAGTTGTGTCTTCTGCAGCATCGACCGTCCCAAGTAACAATACATTTATTTTTATTAACAATACATTTATTTATTATATATACCAATTATTATATATATATATATATATATATATATATATATATATATATATATATATATATATATAACAATACATTTATTATACTTGCAATAAACATTCTTTATTCGAACATTATCTTCAGGATTTAACAAAATATATATATATATATATATTTAAATATTTAGATATTTTTTATTTAGTTGTTTTGACTGCTTTTTTTTTGATTTGTTACTTGAAAAACATTTTATTTCGATTTGTTATATAAAAAAAGACAAGTAATAAATATTGTTTATTTGAACATTATAATCAGAATTAAATTGTCTTTTTTTATTATGTTTTTTATTTAGCTGTTTCATCGGCATCATTAGTCTCTTCAGGTAAATTCTTTTTTTTTTTTGCTTGGGTCAAACATTTTCAAATCTTTATATTTTAGTATGTCAATATTTTTAGATATCAATGTAAGTATCAAGTAAGTTATGTTAGTATTTAGATTTCACTTTTTACTTTTATTAAATAAAAATTAAATAAAAAAATTTTTTAAATATATTTCAGTTCTAAGGCAACAGATTGGTAAGCAAAAATATGTCATATGTTTTATCTCCCCAAAAATTGGTAGGCTGTTACAGTTAAGGATGCTACTTTAATTGTGGTTGCAACCCTTTCTTAACTAAAAATTAAAATTTTGAAACGCAAACATTGTAAAACAAGGCTGCTGTGCTAAGAAACGAGTTAAGTGCGGTACTACCAGGTACATTTGACTCAATAACTACTCTACCAATATGCACAATAACCATGTAAAGTAATTATATTTACCAATAAATAAAATAATGTACTTACCAATATATAAAATTATATATTTACCAATGTATATCTCATGATGAATATTCTAAAATACTAATATAAATTCATTCAAGATATATTTAAGAAATTATGTTAAATTTTTAAGTTTTTATTTCTTAAAGTTCTTCTGCAAAGACGAGATGGTAAGTTGTACATACTGTTTCCATATTTTTTAAAGATAATATTTTTTCATTTTACTTAATATTTTAAACATTTTTATATAGAGCTTTATTACATATGTTGGAAAAAAAATTCAAATGTTCGTTTAATAGTTTTTTTATCGAGATGAATTGTCAACAAACAAATCTTCCAATGGTAAAATTTTATTATATCGTTTCTAAATATTTTTATTTATCTTTTAGCAAGGAAGACGAATCTGTAGATATATGTGATGATGATGTATATCAGACTCCTTCCGCTTCCAGCACACTGAGCACAAGTGGTTCAACGAAAAAGATGAAAGTTCTAACAAATAATGTTGTATCATCTCTTGATCGTGTTAATATTTCTGATCGCCGTGCACTCTTCGTGGTTAGAACGTGTCTCAGGCTCTTGGTCACTCGGTAAAAGATTTATCATTGTCGTACAGCACAATACGCAGAAAAAGGCGATCTGTTCGTGAAGCGGTGACTACAGCTGATAAGGTTGATTTCTCTCCTGATGATCCACTTCTTCTGCATTAGGATGGAAAGCTCTTACCTGATATCACTGGTGGTCAAAAAAAAGTGGATAGAATTGCCATCCTTGTGACTGGTGGTGGGGTGGAAAAATTGCTGGGCGTTCCAAAGATTGATCGAGGTACAGGTGAGCAACAGGCTGATGCTTGCATGAAGGCTCTTAAAGACTGGAAATTGAAAGAACTTGTTCGGGGACTGGTTTTTGACACTACTTCATCTAACACTGGGTTGAACATTGGTGCCTGCACAATAATGGAGCAGAATCTTGACCGTAATCTTATATGGATAGCATGCAGGCACCATATGTTTGAAGTCATGCTTTCCACCATTTTCACGACTGCATTTGGAACCAGTGGAGGACCTGAAGTTGGAATTTTTAACCGTTTCCAGAAACAATGGCCAGAAATCAACAAGGAGGTGTTCACTATAGGGAATAAAGAATTTTACAACTGCGATTTTTTTCTCAAACTCTGTGAAGAAATGGTAGTATATTATAGTGAAGCAATTAAAGGTCAACAACCCAGGGATGAATACTTAGAACTCTTGAATTTGTGCCTTATTTTTCTTGGAGGATCAACTACAACATCGGAGTTCAAAGTGAAGTTTCGGGCTCCAGGTGCAACACACAATGCACGTTGGATGGCAAAAGCTATATATTGTATAAAGATATATTTGTTTCAGGATCAATTTGTTATTACTGCAAAGGAAAAGAAAGGAATAACAGATATAAGTCTTTTTGTGGCATTTGTATACGGACAGTTTTGGAATGAAGCTCCGTTAGCTGAACGAGCACCATTCAATGATGCCAAGCTTCTTCAACGGATTCAAGAATATCCAAATCGTACAATTGCAATTAATGCAGCAAAAGCTTTTCATCGCCACCTCTGGTATTTTTCTGAACATCTAATAGGATTGGCTTTCTTCGATTCCCGTGTCGACAACAACACCAAGAGAGACATGGCAAACAACCTGAAACAACAGCCAAGGCAGAAATATCTCAAAAGACTTGATGCTGCCACATTCGATTGTCACAGCCCATTGCCTTCCTTCGTCACACAACGCACCGCAGAACTTTTCGATCTAATTTTGAAAAATGGAAAAGAAAAAGCTGAATCATTTTTAATGAAAGAATCTTCAGAGTGGGAAATGGATTCAACATATCTTGAAATGAAGCACAAGGTTGGTCAAATGAAAGTCGTCAACGATTGCGCGGAACGAGGCATAGCACTTATAACATCCTTTAACTCAAGCGTTACGAAAGATGAAAACCAAAAGCAGTTTCTTCTTAGATTGGTTGATCTTCACCGGAAGGAATTTCCAGTTGCATCGAAGTCTACCCTGATGAAGATGACTGTTGAATGATGAAGATGATTGATTTATTATAGCCTAGTGCAATTACATAGTAGTACTATAGTATTGATTTTTTTTAACATTGAACATCCACAATCCACCACATAATAATAAGAAATTGATAATAAATAAATCAGTAATATAATATAAAAAATGTAAAAATAAAAAATATTTTTTTTACTTTTTGTAACCTTATACCAAAATGTGACAAAACATGGCAACCCCTAAATAGCATTCGATTTGATTCAAATTTTGGCCAATAACTACTATTGTCATATAGAACAAGGGCAAGCTTGAGGACAACTAAAGTTTTGAACCTACAAATTTTGCATCACCCTAATATATATATGTAAATATATATGTATATATATATATATATATATATATATATATATATATATATATATATATATATATATATATATATATATATATATATATATACATATATATATATATACATTCTATGATTTTGTTTGATTTTCTGACTTTTTCAGTTAAAATCGATTTAATTTTTTTCAAACTTTACTATACTTAATAAACAAATTTTTATGAAAACTTTTGATTTTTAATAAACTTTAATTTCTTCACTTTCAATTCGGTTTTATTAAGATCAGATAAACATGCTATTACAACTAAAACTCTGTGTCTAATGTGCTTTCGTACATAGGTTTCATTTTTTTCTTATTAGTCTATACATTGTTCTGTTTGCACTCATCAGCTAATGTTAGTGGTGATTTTGTAAAACTGTAATCAGCTTGTTACATAGTCGCATAGAATTTCAAACAACTATCTAAGAAAGTTTAACACACTTTATTGTTGTTTTTGTTATTAGAAGGGTTAATTATAACAACGTTTTTAAAAAATGTTAAACTGACATTGATTTTGGTAAGTTTACAAATCAGTTTTGTATTTAGTTGGAACTTCGTTTAAGTATTTAACATGAAAAATCTCAGACTGTTATACGTTTTCATTTCAGTATATTATATACTTCTCTGTACTAATAACTATATTTCCTCTTATTAAAAATAACAGAAAAAATGAAAAACTTTTATTGGAAGTTGTTGAATAAAAAAGATTTTACTTCTTTATTTTTCTTAGTTTAAAGTGTTATGCTTCGCTTTACAAAAGTATTAAAATATGTTTAATACTTTTTCAAAGCGAAATACGTAATTTGTAAAAACTGCTCTCTATTTTTTTTTTTTTAATTGTTTACTTTCCTATAACTTCCTACTAATATGGAATCACGTAATTTTTTAATATTATATATTTAATCGTTGTCCCTATTAGAAATAAATATTTTTAATTATTTTAACATGGTTTTTTGTACAATAAGCTATGCTTGGCTCTTCAGTTCTGTAAATAGCAGCTGTTATAACTGATTTTAAAAAGTGCCTTCAACGTTTACTGTTTTTTTAAGAAAAATGAGTTTTATATAGGTTTATATTTAAATATTTTTGTTACATATTTAACTATATATCATGTAAATAAATTTGTTTTAAAGATATGTAAACGTAAGACTTGCTATTTTACCGATTTTTCAAAAAGTGAACACAAGTTTAAATATACATATTTATATTTTGACAACTGTTTTAAATGGTTTTAACATCTGTTTTATAACCTTTTCAGCTCATTAGGGATCGTCCATAAAATACTCTGAGGGGTAGAGGGGTCTGCAAATGGCGAATATGGGATGGAAGGGCTGTGGGTAAATTATATAAGAAAGGCGACAGTAAATTTAAAAAAAATCATAAAATTTTGGGTAGGTAGGTCAAAAGCTTCTATTCACGTAAGTTAAGTAAGTCACCTAAGTTAAATTAGCTAAGTTAAAAGTTTGTATTCGCGTAAATCGTAACAATTACTTCAAAAATGTCGATTAAAAGCAATTGTTTTTTCATCAATCATCAAAATTTATTTCAGTTGACCTATACAAAATATAATAAAAAGGTAAGACAAACTCAAAGCGGAATATATTCCCAACTTTCGCTAAATATTTACTGCGTTAGTATAAATTTGGATCGGATGAATGCTGAAATAAATATATATGTTGATATACGTTAACTATGAAGTAAATAGATATATTCGCTTACCGTATTTTGAAAGTTAAAGTAATAAGCATTAATATTATGGGAGCCGTATACAGTGATAAGTTTTTTCCGTAATTTCTGATATATTTTTTAATTTATAGTCTTTCCGGATATCCAAAACAATTTTTATACGTTGAAATTTAGGTATATTCTTGTGATATTTGTTTTTTAAGCTTTACACTCATCATATTTATAAAATTTGCGAAGAATTCTTTTTGTAAAAAAGAATTATAAACTACTAAATTTTAATATAAGACATGGATAATTTTCTATGCATATAATTTAAGACATAATATATTTAGTTTGTTGTGATTAGCGCAAAATGTTCGAACATTTCGAAATAAATGGTTAATTGTATTTTTAAATGAAGCTAAAAATTATGTTAAGAAGCTGAGAACAATTAAAGTGAGCAGATCGAAAAATATATATAAAATAAATATATATTTCATTAAATAATAAATTGATTTTAATGATACTAATAACCGTATTATTAATAATTTATTAATAACAACCCGTATTACGGGCTAGTTGTAAATTACTCCAATAATTTAGTTAAATAATAATGGACCTTTCTAATAAATCGGCAAATGAGCAATGCATTGTGGTAGTTGTATTCATTTAAATCAAAACAATCCGATTAAAGTATTAGGAATTAAATATTATTATAATGATGAGTTCTTTTAATGCTAACTTAGAAAATAAAATTGATGCTAGTTCTTTTCAGAACTCTTGCCAGGCATCTAAAGCTGTGTATCGGGAACTTAAGCATAATGAACTTATTTCTGTTGACGAAGAAGAATCTATAAACAAGAGCATATCAACTTGGTCAAGAGACATTTCACTTGTACCAAATATATGTCACAATTTTATCAAGAAATATCTTGTTAATGATACTATATATATTGATAATTGTAAAAAAGGAGCCAATAAACACCAAACTCTTGGCTATCGTTTATTTAAAGAAAACTATGTCAAAAATGTATGTGTTAAAGCAAATGTAACAGCATCCATATATTTGTTTATTGTAAAGTCTAATGCTGCTTCTATGAAACGTAAACAATACAAAGTTTTTGTTTCTAATTCTTTTTCCAAAGTAAGTTGAAAATCGCCTTCAAGAAATGGTGGTATGTTGAGACTTATTCCTTTTGCTAAGTCATTTATGATATCGAAACCTCTATCTGCCATCAGGCTATCACCTTTTTCTAATAATTTTAGTATGCCACAGTGATTTGTTATCTGTTTATCGCTTGATCTTCCTGCATACAAATCAGAAACAAATGTAATGGCACCACTCGGTGCAATACCAATCAAACCTTTTGCTATGTGATGATGTTTATATTTTGAGAACATTGCTGATTGAGTGCGATAGCTAGTTGGCATTACAGTAAATATTTCTGTACAGTCTATAATTACACGAGTATTAGGGTATACATCTTTAAAGCAACTAGGCATTGTTTCATTAACTAGTTTTTTTGTTGGCCATATTGGAATTAATCTAAATTTTATGTGCAAAAAATCATACCAAGTAATTATTATCCTACTGGTAGTGCTCGATGAAATATTAAACCGTATTGCTAAATCTTCTATAGGAAAGGCGCAACGTAGTCGAATTAGCACCATAAAAAATTCCTCTTCAACATTTAATATACGTGATCTTCCTTTTGTTTTAGATGAAGAAGTTTCAGATAAATTGTCAGCAATAGTAGACATTGAACCCCAATAATTTAGTCAATATGTTTATGGTTCTAAAAACTTCATACTACTTTAAATAGTTCAAAATTTTCAAAACCTGTGTAAAATTTGAAATGTTCTTTGTTATGTTTAAACCTTTTAACTGTAAATTGTGATAGAAGTATTTTGTCATTGAGCTTACGTATAGCTTCTTTTTGAGTGTTTACTAACGCTTGCTTTTCTTTTATAATGTTCTCAATTTGATCTTTTAGAATTTTATTTTCTTGTTTTAATTTTTCATTGTAGCTTAAAACAGGTGTCGACAGTTCTTCACTACAAGGTGTTTGTGTTGTTTTATGTAATAAACCAAGGCTATTTTCGGTTTTCCTTGGTACATAAGCAGTTAGTTTAACTGTTTTTCGAATAATTGTTGGAACATTATTCATATAAGTTTTTTTGTTCCCATGAAAGTGTGCTGAACAAACTCTGTGTGAAGAAGAAGGAGTGAAGTCTTTTCTGCTAATTTTGGCTAACCATAACTTTCTTAACACTTTTTCCTTGGGTATAACATAAAATGATTATTTTTTATTACGCTTAGAATTATTAAAACAGTTTAGTACACAACAAGTACATCCACCCTCAGTGAGATCGAATTTTGTTCACTGTTTTCACAAGGTTCAACTTCTCCGTTAAAAGTGAGTTCAGCTTCAGTAATTTCAATATCATCTTCACTGTTTTCATAAAGTTCAATTTCACTGTTTTCACAAAGTTCAATCTCACTGTTTTCACATAATTGAACATCACTGTTAAAATTTATTTGGTTTTTCGACATTTGTTTTGATTTAAATGAATACAACTACCACAATGCATTGCGTTTTTGCCGATTTATGGGAAAGGTCCATTGGTAAATTATTGAACTTCCTCATACCTTTTATATCAACTTTACAGATATATTAACTTTTCCAATTGTAAGGCGTTTTTTTTAAAAGGTATTAGTTAAGAATTCGCAACTTTAAATTGCGCAAAACAGACACTATACATTAATTTTATAACAACCTATCCAATACCCGCATTGCAAGTTACTATTTGCTAGTTAGCAAGTATTCTTAACTATTTTAACAAATTCACTATTCGAACAAAACCCGACAAAAAACAAAACACACGAATTTAGATATTTTAACGAATGAATGTTTGCGTATCAATTTAATACTTTAATGTTTAGAGGGATTTTGCGTAAGGAAGAAATCCTCCCGACGGAAACATTAGCCCGTATTTGACCTGCATAAAATTCGTCGCTAAGAAAAATTATTTGCTCAATTTTACAATAAATTTATCGTAAAATTATAAAAATAAATGATTTACAAGCTTAGTGTCAAGTTATCATCTGTTAATGCTGCAGAAATGTATCCTAGTAAAGGTAGGTTTTTTAGTTTTTTGAGTTCTTGTGTTATATCAATGGGAGGCTCTCTTTGAAAAAAAACTTAAGAAATAATATTTACTTTTAATTAGACTTACTCTCTATCGAGAGAGTGTTAGTCTCATTAAAAGTAAATATTCTCACTTAATTTTTTTTTTTACAGGAGAGTAATTCTCCCCTTTTCAAAATTAAATAATCAAAAAGAATAACTATATTGATAAAGTTAACCTATTTGGCGGTGTTTTGTGGTGAGAGCAATTCTCCCCTTTTTAAAGTTTTTGTTGTAAGAGTAAATTTTACTTTTGTTCAAATGACAAAATTGACAAAACTTGATCAAGTTATTTGAAAGAGTAAATCTCCACTCTTTAGTTTTTATTTCAGATGAGAGTAATTCTCCCCTTTTTTTTAAATTAAATAATAAAAAAAAAAAAAAAATTTATGATAAAGTGAACCTATTTGGCGGTGTTCTGTGGTGAGAGTAATTCTCCCCTTTTTAAAGTTTTTGTTGTAAGAACAAGTTTTACTATTTTCAAGTTATATTTAAGAGTAAATCTCCTCTCTTATTTATAAGAATCTTCTTTTTTAAAGATTTAAACTAGATAAGTTAGACTTTAAAGAAAATCAATTTACATCAGGTTTTTTTTAGCATTGTCATCAATCAGTCCATCGACTAGTTTAATAAAAATTCGGTTTAAGAAACCTAGGTTTAAGAAACCTATTCGGTTTTAGAAAGCTTCAAATACTTAATTTATATCAATAATTAACTAAAGTATATAAAGACCTAACTAAAAGTTGTTGTTTTTAGTTTTACGTGGTCTGCTTGTATGATGTCGTTTACAAGAAAAGATAACATGAAAAGACATGCATTACAGGCACTTAAAACCATTTTTAGAGATAATCCAAAAATAAAAGAATGCCACGTCATTATCAAAACTGCGGCCAAGTAATTTTTTTAAAATTCAAACTTATTAAACACATAGAGGAGTGTCATGAAGGTATATTTATCAAAGAATCTTACAATTTTTTATCAGAATCTAAATTCTTAGCATTGAAGGAAAAAAAAGAACTCAATATTTCTGTTTTTTTTCAGTAAACAAACTGGTAGTTTTTTCACTAGAAAAAAAATAAATAAAGATGTAAAAACAAGTTATTATATTTGTTATAATGATGGTCATTCAAAACCTCATCGCTCTGTTAGTGAACCAGCAAGAAAAACTAATAAAAGGTACTACAGAAGGAGTGTTAAATCAGGTGCTTTCTGCCCTGCAAGGATGATTGTCAAAGTAAACAATAATGGTGTCACTAATGTGCAGTATATTAAAACTCGTAACCACAGTATTGGTAATACAAATACCATGTATCAACCTATACCAGGTAATATAAAAAACTTTTCTGCTTAATTATCAATAGGTGTGCCTCTAAATACAGTTTATCATGATCTTAGAAAAAGTTTTGGAGACAGACAAAATAGAAATGATGAAAAGACTGTTTTAACTAAATGACACCTTCTTACAAAAAAAGAACATTTCTGATATCAGCAGAGCAGTTTAAAAAGGATGTCGGCTTCACCCTGATGATAGCGTTTTAACTTTTTTACTTGTTCGAAAGTTGAAGTCTAAAGATTTTAATAGCATTCTGGTTTATAAGCCACAAGAACAGCAAACTATTATTGGCCCAAAGGCGTATGATGACATTGACCTTAATAATGATTCCTTTGTGGTTGGTATACAAACAAAGCATCAACAATGTTTGAAATGCATTCATCTCAAATCGTTTGTATTGATACTACACATTTTACCAATCAGTATGCACTTCCTCTTGTAACTTTACTAGTTCGAGATGAATTTAAAAGGGGTTATCCAGTAGCTTTTCTTATTTCCAATCATGAAGATGAACAAACCATAGTACCATTTTTAGAGGAAATAAAAAGGAGATGCACTAGTTCTGTAAAAGTTAATGCTGTTATGACAGATGATGATATGTAAGGGTGGAATGCTTTTACTAATGTTTTTAGAGATGTGCGCCACTTGCTATGCAAACAGCATGTAAAACGTGTATGGCGCAATAAACTTCCTTTAGTTGGTCCAAATAATTTACAAGAAGAAGTTTATAGGATCTTAGAGACAATCAAAACCCTGATGTTTTTTCTTATCAACTATAAATGGTTTTGTAAAGGCATATGAACATAATTGTCCTAACTTCATTAGTTACTTTGTTACATACTATGCTCCACCACATCTAAAATGGGCTTCTTGTTATCGCAACTTTCATCATGCAGACACTGATACTAATATGTTATGTGAATCATTTCATAACAAATTAAAAACAGTTTATATGGATAAACGACCTAATAAAAGGTTAGGCGATTTAATTAATTTACTTTTAACAATCGAAGAAGATAGTTATTGGCGCCACAAAAGAGACACTATTTATCTTGGAACAATATCTCTCCCAAAAAAGTATAAAACAAGACATGAAAAAAGAATGTTGATTTCTGATAAATGTATTAGTAAATGTTCAATACACAGTTAAAAGTCAATCAAAAGATGTAACATACAACGTTGACATTCTAACTGAAGCTTGTAAGGAAAGTTTGTGCTTTGAGTCATGTATAAATACAGCCTGTAATGGTTTGTGTGAGCATTTATATAGGTGTAGTTGTAATGACGTTGTAATCCTTTGCAAGCATCTTCATAAGTTACAATCATTTCTTCTGAGATCTCAAGAAAAAAACTGCTTAAAAGATTCTTTAGCTGTTGATACAGGTAATAATCAAGTGAAGCAAAAATATCAAACATTTATTAATGAGTCTAAAAGGTTTCACATAAATATTGATGAACTATCTCTATTAGTTTCTCATCCCATGATAATAAATTTGCAACTTTCTTCAATAAACAGACAACTGGAAGACATGATAAGGCAAGCTGAAGCCATCAAAAATATTAATTTAGTTGAGATACCTATAGAGCCAACATCACACAATAACCTTATAATTTTTAACCAAATAAGAAGTTGGATAATCAACGGCAGCCTAATAAATTTAAGAGAACAAGAAAAAGAAACAGGAAAAAGGAAATAAAATCATATCAATATCCTGCACAAAACCAAAAATAGGAGATAGTTCTGAAATTTTCTCAGCAACATGTTCATCTAATTCATGATAAGCAAAATACAAGAATATGCGATAACATTGAACCAAGTTTCACTAATACTCTCATTACGAAAGCTTGTTTAAATACGTATTCAAATATTTGTTACTAATCAATTTATCTCCAAATATTTAAGCTTTTAAACAAGTTGGTTTATTCAAGTTAATTGGATGTGATGGATAATATATTAGTAGGAGGGGGGGGGGCATAATCGTCTTTTTTAAGATTTTTTATAGTTTAACCAATTTTTCTTAATTAGTTTTTTATGCCGATTCTGAAAATCATAATCATTTTTTTTTTTCTTTTTAATTATTTAGCCTTCTACTTCGATTTTAATAAAAGTCAATATATTGACAAAAAAAAAGGTTTTGTTAAAAATGGATAAAATTATTATTATAATTAAATATAAAAATAGTAGAAAGTTAGAAATCTTTTTCTGTTTAATTTTTCAGTAATATACCTTATCATTTATAAGAAACAAAAAAAATTAATCATTATATATGAAAATAATTCATACAGTTTGTTATTTACTATTGAAAAAGGAAAATAACTACAAAAGTCATCATATGTGATAGAGATTGCTGCGTGAACTTTCCTTACAGAACACCTAGTTTATGGGCGTGTTCTTTGGTAGACATAAAATGGAGGTTTGTATTTTTATATCAACAATCATGTATTTAAACAGAATAGACCTCCGCGATATTGACCTACATTGTATCCCTAAAATAAAGAACCTCATTTTTCAAACTTTTTTTTTTCATTTTAACATATCTTTATCTACTTCAATAATGTCTAGTTCACAGCTAAATGGGCTGCCTTGTAACTTTAATCAAGCTAAAGCAGAACTCATCTTGCACACCTGATGTAAAGTTTGCTGCTCTTCCATTGTTTTCCATTTAATTTTGTAGCTGATTTCAACTATATTCCATAGTTTCAACATTTTGGACAAATAATTGG
>NC_061162.1:50635711-50643211 GCF_022113875.1 Hydra vulgaris | reverse complement strand
TACATTAAAATGCTCTTAAAGCTACACTATATGGGTATATATATATATCTATATATATATATATATATATTTTTAGATGTATATATATATATATACATCTTAATAACATTTTAAAGTTTATGTTTACCAGTGTTAAAGCTAAATAACTGATTGACTTGTTTAAGAGTATTAACAATGGACTCACCGTTATTAATGAATAAAAGAATTAAATGTCCATTTTCACAGCGTGTAGGTGTTTCGCCATGCAAAGTATAGTTTACAGCTAAATCCTTTTTCACTGCATCTGGAAACATAACTCCACTTTTTTTTGGACCTTTAAATCTTTTAAAAATATAAATATAAAGAGTTAATATACAATAGTTTTAATCAAAATTTTTGAAAAGTAAACAAATATAGATTAATTTGTTAACAATTAATAAAATAATAATACAACATGTAAAAAAAGTACTAAACAATATAGACTTAAAAAATCTCATACATACCTTCTACAAACAAGTAATGGTTAAGTAAATATAATATTTAGAAACTGTGAACATAAGTTAAACTGGTTTGAAATCAAATAGTTAAACTAGTTTAAAATCAAATGATATTACTTAACTCTAACAAATAGTAAATTAACTAAAGAAAAAAAAGATTAGTAATTAAGTATGCAGAAGATATTTCACATTAATCAACTCAATAAAAAATTGCACATAAATTTAAAGCATTCAATATGGGCTATGAAATCCTAAAAAAATTCTAAACACGTTTGAAAGTCTATAACTATTTATAGTTAAAACTTCAATACTTTTTACAGTAAAACTTTTAATCACATTAAAAACATAAAAATTATTTCCCTTGTAAACTTTATTACACCTAATATTACACCTGTCAATGCTTCGTTTTTATATTATTATGTGTAAAAATTTAAAATAATAATTCAAATTTTATTAATTGTAAAAATTGTAAACAAATGGAAAAAAAACTTGATAATGTCATATATTTATTTTAAAAAAAAAACAGAAATGGTGGCGCCTAGTAATAGTCTATGCCACCATTCACGACGAGGCCGCCACCATTTCGTCTTCGCCCACGACCTCCACCATGGCTTTCTCTTCTGCTGTACCTCCCAGCACCCCTGTTAGGAGGATGATAGGCCCAGCTGAATGATTCACCATCATTCCCTCCTAACCGGACCCATCGCAAATATGACCGATTGCTAATCGGTCCAGGGTGCTGGTCCCTATATCTCCTATAGGCACCATATGTTGTCTAAATGACAATAAATTGTAACTACATTAGTGAATGGCATTACATGAAATTTAATATAAACCAATAATTTGATTGGCTGCATAAATAAAATTAAAATAATAAATCAATGATAGCTTAAAAAATGTTGATTAAAATAAAAAGTTAAATACTGCTCTGGATTTTACTTCTACTGTACTTTGAAGGATAACATAATGTAAATGTATTAAATAATAAATATAAATAAAAATATTATGAATTAAATAATCATTTAGAAACATTTCTAAATCATAAATTTACCAGCAGAAGATTGCACATCTTGTTGTGGAGGTCGTGGGACTAAAGGTAAAAATTTTCTAAAATCAAATTACAATTTATTTGCAATAGATAAGATAGGCATACACATATTTGAAACAATACTTTTACACATATATTACACATATATATTATGCATACACATATCAGAAAATAATAGTTTATAAACTTACCATTTGTAGCAGCTGAAGATGTAACTAAAGATTAATAAAGTTGAAATAAAAATAAATATTGTGAAGAAATGCCAAGAAATGCATAAACAGATTGAAAAGTAAAAGTTTGTATATGTAACATATCATTTTTAAATATGTAAACATATCATTTATAGCAGATGTAGATGGAACTAAGTTAAAAAAAATTGTAAAAAAAAAAAATATTGCAATTGATCCGAAATACATACATATATGAACAGGTTTTTTGAAGGATGCTACAAAAATATTTTTAAGCTTACCACTCAATGCAGTTGAGAATGGAACAAGAACAAAAAAGTTTATAGAATAAATAAATTTGCAATTGTCAAGAAATTCAAACATTAAAATGTAGTAATTGTTAAACTTACCACTCTTTAAAGATGAAGATGTTGCTAAAAGTAAAAACAAGTAATAAAAAATAAATTATGCATTTGACGACTTTGAAATTGGTATTAAATTTTTTTACAGATTAAAAAGTACAAGCTTTTAAAATAACTAACCGTAGCAACTAATAAAGTAAAGATCAAAAATAATATAATTTAAACCAAGATATACATGCTAATATTTGATATTCAAGTTTTACTATACAAACTTACAAGTGGTAGGCTGGGTAGATCGAACTAAAAATAACAAAAAGAAGTGTATAGTTGCAACAAAATGCTTGTTCATATCATAGTTCTGTGGAAGATGCAACAACTTTATTAACATAATGAAAACTAACAGTGAAAATATAAAGAAAATATTTTAATAAATAACAAGCTAACATTAGGAATGGTTATTCACTTTGTTTATATATTAATTACGTTATATTGGTTGTGGTTATATATAAAATATGTGATTTATACTTACGATATCTCAAAAAGGCTTCATAATGTGCAGCAGGATCTAAACAACATGTAAACATTAGGTATGCTAGTATTGTGATTTAAATAATAATCCACAGATAAAAACGTATACAATCCAAAAATAATAAAAGATGATAATAAGTTTATAAGTTTTATCATATTTAAAAAATACTAACAATTCTTTTGCAAGGAATAAACCAATGAAGTAACTGATTTGTATTCTTATTTATATGTTTGTATTTATAAAATTGTCAACAGATACTATTAGTCAACAATCCATTTAAAAGCCAAAGTTTTAAACTGAAGCATTAATCTTCCTTTTTATGTAACATATAAAAACAGATTACGAAGTAATCTGTTTTTATATACTACGTTAAAAATCAAAAAATATTCATAAATAATTTATGTATATTTTTTGATTTAAAATAGTTATTATTGATATTTTTATAAAAAAAATTAAACTTACTACCTGTTAGGGATGCAAGAAAAGTTCAGCTTCAGAGCTCATGCTTTATTTTATTCTAATAATAAAAATCAAAATAATACAATATAAGGATAAATTTTTTTTGTACAGTCGGCCCCCCTATCCGCCCCCGTATTTCGCTTAACATAAAAAACAACAAAAAAACCAAAATTAGGTACCAAAAGTTCTACACTAAATAAACTATCTGCGGAGCTTTATTTTTAGTTGAAAGTTGGCATGTGCATAGAGAACGCATGTAGAAAATTATCTAAATAATAAAAAAAGGGGGATCAATACTTCCACTACTAAATATTCATGTGAGAACATCAGCCATATTTTCACGAGCAAAATAATCCACAAAAATGTTAAGTAACCATACATAAATGTCATATATAAATCAAGATTAACTTTTCTTCTTTCAAAAAAAAAGTATTTATGTGCATATATGTTTCTAAAATGAAACTCCATTAAATTACGTCTGCCTTATGCTGCCTAAAAAAGAGTTAAAAAATCGAGAACCAATATTTTAGCATAAAAATCGGTTCCGTAAATCGCGATATCCGCGTACCTACCTACATACATACATACATACATACATACATAATACCTACATACATACATACATACATAATACCTACATACATACATACATACATAATACCTACATACATACATACATAATACCTACATACATACATACATACATAATACCTACATACATACATACATACATACATACATAAATACATACATACATACATACATACATACATACATACATACATACATACATACATACATACATCAAACATAGTTAATATATGTATTTAATTATAGTTTATATATTTTAGAGTTTGACATATATATATATATATATATATATATATATATATATATATATATATATATATATGCATATATATATATATATATATATATATATATATATATGCGTGTGTGTGTGTGTATTTAATTATAATTTAGATATATTACAGTTTGATATATGTATATGTGTATATATATATATATATATATATATATATATATATATATATATATATATATATATATATATATATATATATATATATATATATATATATTTATATATATATATACATACTAGCTGTCATGATCCGTGTGATACGGGTTGTGATAATCCTCACCCGACCTAAACTTGTTCCTGATTTTGTCGTTATACTTTAATTTATTTTACCGGCAAAAATAAAATTAATTTAAAGTTCTGTTAGTTGGTAAAATACGAACTTATTTGCAAACCATAAATCTATAGCTTGTTAAATTATATTAAATACAAAAGAAAACAGTCTAATTTAAATAAAATAGATCGAATACCATTATATGTAGTTTAAAAAAGTGTTGAGCTCATTAAAATGTCTTGGTTCGCTAAAAAGTACGCAGTTTGCATATTACTGAGTACCTGGCTTCTGTTTAATTTTTAATTTACTATACCTTATAATTATTTATTATTTTCACTTATTACATTAATATTTTCTACATAATAAAAGTATCTATAGAATACAAGACAGTTGCATAACAATTCTTCAGGTGTTTTTGGAAACATAGGCTATAATAATAATATTTTAACTCTCTTATAAGGATTTGTTTAAAAAGCAAATTTGGACATTGAAAAATGGGCTAAAGTTTTTCAAATAACTTAATTTCAAGTTAAAATTCAATCATGTTTTTCAATTAAGTTAGCTTCATCTGCTTGATATTAATTATAAAAGCTTTTCTTTAAAAAAAAACACTTTAAAGTTCATACAATTAAGATGTTTTTACTGCGGAAAAATGATCATAATAAAAAATCTAACCCAATAATCTAATAAAAATCCTACCCAATATTCATTTTAAATTAAAGACCCCGGCGTGAAAGTAAACTAAGTCATCTAATCTATCAACACAAAACCACGCAAAGCCCTTTAACCACTTTGGCATGTTTTTAAGGAATAAACAATAATCTGTATTTTATTAATGTAATTATTGTATTAACTGGAAATCAATTTCTTTATACATAATAACAAAACAAAATATATATATAAAATAAATTAAAAAAAAAAAATCCAAATAAGAAAAAAAAAATCCAAACAAGTTTACATTATCAATTCAGGATTGGTAGATTAACAAATATTTGTTTTAATTTGTAGAATACTATTACTTAAATGCTAATTATAGATGCAGCGTTTTTTTATCTACAACTGACTCTCCTCATCGTATGTATATATAGATGTATAATATAAATATATATATATATATATATATATATATATATATATATATATATATATATATATATATATATATATATATATATATATATATATATATATATATATATATATAAATATAGGTGGGGGTTGGTTTTGCCCTAAAATTGAACCCACAGCTTGGGAGATGTAGGCCCTCAATTTTTTCTGCAAAATGTTAAAAAAAAGCATTGTAAGATGTCTAAAATGAAACATAATTAAATTAAATAATGACATGAAAAAAGTAAAATAACACTGCAAACCTCTTGTTAATTTAACAATCAAAATCTGTAAGAAAAAACATTACTTTAAGTGTAACAGAAAAAATTTCTTTTGAATAAAAAAAAGAATAATGTTACTTGACCAGAAATTTTGATGATGTTTAGTGTAAAACAAAATGTGCAACTTTTAACTTTTTTTTTTGTAAACATAACTCAATTTTTACCTAAATTAATATTGAAAAAAAAAAAATTGGAATTTTTGAAAGAATATATTTATTTACAAACAATATTGAAAAAAAAGATCATTAAAAGTATACATATATTTTTTCTTATTAAAACAATATCAGATATTGTATCAGTTTGATACAACATGTCGTCCTAAGTTGAAAAAAGATTACGTCCTGCGGTGAGTTAAATCAATACTTATAAAATGTCAATTTAAAAAACAATTATTTAATTTTAATTAAAAAAAGCAAACCAAAAAAGAAGCTATGGGGCCATCCCTAAAGGCCATCGTTCAAAAAGGTGAGGGAGGGGGTCCGGATTAAAAGGACAAAAAATTTAAAAAAAGTTGTGAAAAAGGACGTCACTTATAGATTTTTTTATTTTTTTGTTTTAACTTTATTTACATAGGACACAATTTTTTTTGTGAAGTTTCTGTTTAATAATACTTTTTTTATATATATTTTAAGAGTGTGGCGGCAGTTGTCAAACTTCGATATTGTCTGTTGTATTTTTTAAAATTATCTTAGAATCATTTTTATATAATAATGGTGATCTGACAGACTAAACTGATTGTCAAAAAGAATTTCATAAAATATGGAATGAGATTAAAAAAAAGATTTCTTTTTTTGTCAAATAAGATAATTCCAATTTTATGACATCCTTTTATATACTCGGTAAAAATAAGGCGATATACAAAATATTTGAATATTTTTATTTGGAATTAGCATGGTTCTGTCAGCATATTATGCCCAAACAATATTTTTAAATGTTATAATTTTTTTTGCTTAAAGTTTTTATAATATTTAAATAAACTTTTCTTTTTTATATATAATTTTCAAAATCTTTTTACTACCCGTAATAATGTATCTAAAGAACAATATTTTGGAGTCTTTAGATCAATTCCGCTCATCGACATTGACATGAATTTAGTTAAAATCTTGTAAAAAAGTTCCTTACTTTACTACTGATCCTAGTTCTAATCGGTTCTGTTTTATATTTCTATCAATTTTCACAAAAAATACTAAAATTCCGACCAAGAAAGAGCTTATAGTTATGGAAAATTGCTAATAAACGATCAGAACAGATTATATTGATAAACTATAATGTTAATTTCACCTAAAAATCGTATTAATATAAAATCTTATTTGAATTTGGACGAGCGATTGTAATTTTAAGGTGATTTAAAAAAAAAAAAAAGTTTCAATGGTCTGGATTTTTTCGCTACAAACATTTATGTTTTTATGTATTATGTATGATACCGCAAAATTTATTATTTTAATTTTTTTCGTCTTTTTATAATTCACAGACCAGACCATTTAACGGAAATCTGTCGTAGTCAACAAAATATACAGACGCTATAATATTTTAAAAATGCTTTAACTACACCGAGTAGGTGAAAACGACATACGGTGACAAGGGGTAGGTCCTTTAAGGACGACCCTTGTCTTTATTTTTTGTTGGTATTCTTACTGGAATACAATATGTATACACTAAAATACAATATATATACTAGATATACATACACTAAAATACAATATGTATACACTAAAATACATCCACATAATAAGCAGCAATACACATGTGGTATTTTTGTCTTCTTCATTAAAGTAGCTATATTTGAAGCCTGTATTGTCTTGTGTTTATGTTATGAAAAGTGTTTATGTTATGAAAAATAAATTAACTGAATATTTGTTCTGAATTTTTTTGTCTTTTAGAATTAACAAAAAATAATGATAAAATAAAATATCA
>NC_061162.1:50598211-50633211 GCF_022113875.1 Hydra vulgaris | reverse complement strand
TATATATATATATATATATATATATATATATATATATATTAAATTGTAATATATTACAATTTATACTAGCAAAAGGCAACCCGTAATACGGGTTTTGGTCGGTCTGTTACATAATTAATTTATAGTGGCTGTTTTCCACAATTTAATGTTTCAAAACCTTAACTAATACCCTTTTAGAAAATCGCTTTCAGCTTGAAAAAATTAATCTATCTGTAAAATTAACATAAAAATTATGAGGAGGTAAAATAGTTTACCAACTACTACTTAACATTTACAAATACTACTTAACATTATTTAAGTAATTTACAAATGGCATAGGTCATAACAGTGTATGGCAGAACCATTTTCATCGACCTTTCTAAGTTTAACACAATACGTTTTTAGTTACTGACACAAAATAATAATAAAGCTTGGTCATGCTTTAAATTGACGAAAGTGTCAACTAAATCCTTGTAATAATTTTTATAACACGAACCATTAAGATTAAAATGAAGTTAATCTATATTATACAGGAGTTATCAATTTTTTGGTATCCCATTGATTAATTGTTCTTTAGAAAAGAAGATTGTTAACTTAAAAATGTTAAATGCACACATTTAAATAAATTTATAAAAAATAACAAAGTTTATTATAACTACGCAACTGAGTACAAATACCTTTCAAACAAAAAAAATTTAATTTACGATCAAACATGGGTATAACAAATTTTTTAATTCATTAATGCATCATATGACAAACTAAAATAAAAATTATAAGAGATATGTAGACATAAAAATTTGTACACCAAGCTGACCCGAACCGGGTCTTGTTAAAAAAAAAACCATTTCTATATTAATTGTTTGGCCTCTTTATTTCATTAAGTTTTTAGTAAACGGTAATTTGCCACCATTTACTAAAAATTCCTTTTGTAACTCGAAATTTAATTTTCCTAAATATTTTGACTCTAATATAGAGGTTCCTTCCCTCTCTTTGCTTTAATGGTAACCAGGTGAATAAAATAAAATAATAAAATGTAAACAATGATCTACTTATATAAGAATGTTTTCTTTTTTTCCTCAAAAGTGTTGCAAATACAGACTAAGCTAACTAATTAGTTAAATACATAAATAAAACTTAGGTAACTTGATAGTAAAGCGCAAAACTTTAATATTCTCCACATTTTTAAAGATTTTTAGTTACGACCCCCCATTTACAAAGATCCCCTTAAAATACGTATAACAAATTATTAGGCATAATAAAATAGATAAAATATAAAATTAACTAATAGCATATATTTATATCTTTTTAACTATCAAAAATTTTCAATAAAAAGCAATCAGGTTTTTTTATTTTATAAATCTTATAAATGCGTCATAACGTAATTCTATAATAAAAAAGTAATGAAATTATGATATCATAATTACGAAGAAAAAAAGCTAACAGAAACCACCACACAATTACCAAAAATCGATTTACCTATTTATAGTAACCTATTTTGAAATTTCAGTTAAAGATTTATCGAAAATTTAACTATAAAACTTGTTTCGAAGTACCAAAGCATTAACAATACTAAAAAAAAAAATCAAACTAAGATATAAATTGTAGTTTTGGCTTTTATAATTTAAACATATATATAACTATAAACAAATATGACTTTATGCAACACGTATAAACACATTTTATAACTAGTGAATGATAGATATATTTACCAAAAACTATGGAAAAAAAAAAATAATGATAAATAAAGTTATATATACAAAATGTGGTCACAACCTTTAACAGTAAATTTTAGATATGAAAATCTAAAGACTATAAATTAAGTACTTTAAAAAATATAACAATATTTATGATACATTTTTTTACCTACTATACCTTGAATCAGATATTTATCAATTTTGAAAAACAAACTACTAAATGCTACAGTTCTTGAAAATGCAGCATATAGTTGACCATGAGAGAAACACACTTTGAGATATTTCTTTTGTCTATGTTTAATTTCGTGTTACGTAATATATAGATGATCTCTAAGAGAAAATACTTGAAACTAAAAAGATTTTATTTATAATAATATTTGAACAACCAAGGGACAATTTAAAAAATTATATCTTTAAATAGCAAATTATCAATTGCAGTATTAAAAAATACGCAAGAGCTTAGTAATTACAGAGTTTAATCAGAGCTCAGTAATTACAGAGTTTAATCAGTTCTTTCTCTACAATTCTCAATACTAATTCTTATTTAAGTCTCATCTAAGAGAGAGAGGAAGTGTTTTAAAAACACCATGTTAGAAAAAGTGTAAAAGTCATGCAATAAATAACAGTAACTGGTTTTATTATGCTACCAATAAACAAAATTATTTTTACCTTTACTAAAAATTAATTTCTAGCATTTCTTAATTAATGTCCAGCTTCTCTCTAACTGTTGACAAATGATTAATATTGTAAATTTCACATCATATTAAATTTACAAAATTAAAACTGTTGACCAGCCTCGCACCCCTTCCTCATCTATTAGGCTGGCGCAGATGTATTTTTAATACATTGTTTCCAGTTTAGGATGTTGAACGCTGGATCTTCTTGACTTAATGCGTGGGTATTGCTTGTGTATCTATTTTTATGACTGGGCAACTCATTCTATTATCTCCTAATGAGGGTACAGCTCTAAAACTCAGTTTTATGGTTCTGAGGCCGGCTGGTAGTCAGGTTTCCCGAACTCTGTGGTAGCTCTCAGAGAGGCTGATTCCATCAACAGCCGAAAAATATCAGAGTACTAACAGTGCCATGTTGCGCATGGATGGTGTCCCTGTTTGTACTTTTGGTGTGCATTGCAGAGGCCACATTTGGAGCCCTTTGTTACGGCTTAGGGTTTATTAATAGTAATGAGGCTATTGCTTAGTTGTTAAATAGTGTACTGAGTACTATCTATACTTGAGTCAAGTTCTTTATAAATTTAAAATGACTAAAGTAACAAAAACTAAAAAACACAAAAAACCATCGTCATCACCAAGTTCTCTAAACCTATCATTTACTAATATTCGTGGTCTTCGAAGTAACTTTTCTTCTGTTGAGTCTTATCTCTTGCAAAGTTCACCAGACCTACTTGCTCTTTGTGAGACTAATTTGAGTTCGGCTGTCCCATCTTGTGATCTTAGTGTTGATGGTTATCTTCCTTTAATTCGTAAAGACTCCAATAATCACATGCTTGGCCTGGGCATCTACATTCGTAAGAACTCACCCATTTGTCGTGAAACTAGGTTTGAATCTCCAGACTATTCGTTTATGTGCTTTCGTTTAGCACAACTTCACTCTATCGCCTTTCTCTTTGTTCTATATCGCTCTCCTTCATCCCAAGATTGCACTATTCTTGATGTTATTTCTGATCAAATTGACCAAGCCCTCTCTTTTTATCCATCGGCCAATATCGTCGTTGTTGGTGACTTTAATGCCCATCACACCGATTGGCTTGGCTCTAGTGTCAGTGACTCTGCTGGCGTCAAGGCCCTCAACTTTTGCCTTTCTCAATCTCTAACTCAAATAGTCAACTTTCCAACTCGTTTTCCAGACAACCCTAATCATTTACCTTCTCTACTCGACTTATGTCTTGTTTTGGATCCTAGTCAGTGCTCAATTTCTCCACATTCACCCTTAGGTACTTCTGATCACGGTTTGATCTCTCTAAAACTATTATCAAATTCTTCTACTTCATCAGAATCCCCCTATCATCGTACCACATACAACTACCTTAAAGCTGACTGGGACTCTTTCCGTGATTTTCTTCGTGATGGCCCTTGGGTAGAAATATTTCGTCTTCCTGCTGACAAATGTGCTTCTTACATAACTTCGTGGATTCAGGCTGGCATGGAATCTTTTATTCCCTCTCGACGATTCCAGGTCAAGCCTCACTCTTCTCCTTGGTTTTACTCACATTGCGCTGCAGCAATTTCTAATCGAAACCGTTACTTCCATATCTATCAGCAAAACAATTCTCCAGAAAACAGACATCTGTTCACTATCGCCAGAAACCATTGTAAAAAGGTTTTACCTGATGCTAAAGCTCGCTATTCCCAGGTCATTAAATCTCGTATCTCATCACAAAAATTAGGCTCTCGAGACTTCTGGAGAATCTTTAACAGTATCAATAATAAGGGCAAATCTGTTATTCCTTCTCTCTTGTATGTTTCAGACTTTGTCACCTCACCTAAAGACAAAGCTGAATTGTTTGCAAAGAACTTTTTATCAATATCATCTCTTGATTCCACTAGTTGCGTTTTACCTGACGTAGCCGTCAAACAGGTTGATCCCTTGCTTGACATTCGCATCACTTCAGCTTCTGTATCTAAAGTAATTTCCTGCTTAGACTCTTCAACAGCTTGTGGTCCTGACAACATTCCTGTTGCAGTCTTGCAGAGGTGTTCTCCGGAGCTTTCATCCATACTTTCTAAACTATTTAAAAAGTGCTTATCAGAGTCTTGTTTTCCATCATGCTGGAAAGCAGCATCTTATTTTATTATTTTTGTTATTCCTATTTTCAAAAATTACGGAGAGCGATCTGATTCATCTAACTACCGCCCCATTAGTCTTCTTCCTGTCATAAGCAAGGTTTTTGAATCTTTAATCAACAAACACTTAATCTCTCATCTTGAATCAAATAACTTACTTTCTGATCATCAATATGGATTTCGGTCTTCTCGTTCTACAGCTGATGTGCTAACAGTACTAACCGATAGGTTTTACCGTGCATTAGATAGAGGTGGAGAGGTTAAGGCTATCGCACTTGACATTTCTAAAGCTTTTGGTAAAGTTTGGCATGCTGGTCTTCTCCATAAGCTTTCTTCTTATGGTGTAGCTGGTAAAGTCTTTAAGATTATTGAGTCTTTTCTTTCCAATCGTAGTATAAAAGTTGTCCTCGATGGACAACACTCTTCTTCACATCCTGTAACTTCAGGGGTTCCTCAAGGTTCAATCCTTGGCCCTATACTCTTTTTAATTTACATTAACGATCTTCCAGATATTCTCACATCTTAGGTGGCATTATTCGCTGACGACACTACCATTTACTCTTGTCATGATAAGAAGCCTACACTCTCTGATTGCTTGGAGGGGGTATCTGAGCTTGAAAAGGATCTCACTTCTGCTACAGCATGGGGCTCACAGTGGCTGGTGAACTTTAATTCAGATAAAACTCAATTTTATTCGGCCAATCGTTATCGTAATAATTTAGATCTTCCTATATTTATGAATGGTAATGTACTAGATGAGTCATCTACCATTCATCTTCTTGGATTAACTCTTACTTCTGATCTTTCTTTTAAACCGTATATCAAATCCATTGCAAAATTAGCATCTGCTAAGGTTGCATCTCTTTATCGAGCTCGACACTTTCTTACTCCAGATTCTATTCTCTATCTCTATAAATCTCAAATCCGTCCCTGTATGGAATACTGTTGCCACATCTGGGGCGGATCTTCTAATGATGCTCTTTCTCTTTTAGACAAGGTGCAAAAACGAATTGTAAACATAGTTGGACCTGCTCTGGCAGCCAATCTCCAACCTTTGTCACATCGTCGTAATGTTGCTTCTCTTTCTCTTTTCTACAAATACTATAATGGGCACTGCTCTAAAGAGCTAGCGTCCCTTGTGCCATCTACTAAAATTCATTCTCGTGTTACTCGCTATTCATTTAAGTCTCATCCTTTTTCTGTGACTGTTCCTAAGTGCTTCAAAAACTCTTATTCTTCTAGTTTTTTTCCTCGAACATCAGTTCTTTGGAATTCGCTTCCTTCATCTTGCTTTCCTGATTCATATAATTTGCAATCTTTTAAGTCATCAGTCAATCGTTATCTTGCTCTACAGATTTAGTCTTTTCTCTTCCAGTAACTTCCAACTCTTATAGTGGTTGCTTGCAGCCTTGTTGGAAGTGAAGATGTTGAAAAAAAAAAAAAAAAAAAAAAAAAAAAAAAAAAAAAAAAAACATGTTTCAACAGTAAGCAAAATAATCAAGTGATGACAAAGACAACTAAAAAAAAAATGAACACAATTATGTTTAAAATTGCAAAAAAAAAAAAAAAAAAAAAAAAATCATTTAAAATTGAAACTGTTATTATTTGTTACTATAAAATAGTAAAGTTCATACTTTGCTTTATTTTAAAGTGTCTAATGTAAAGTCAAATAATAGACATCAACACCGCTTGGCACTGAATTCTGCCAAGTAAGTTTTTGGTTCAAGCAAAATTTCTTATATTTCAACGACAATTAATTTTATCACGCCTAGATTTATTTCTTTCATATGACAACAATTTTAAGTCACCTATAACCATTTACACTTATAACTTCTTCGAACCTAATATTATACATCTGTTATCATTAAATATATATTACCAGGGATTATACTACTGCTACAACTGAATAAATGAACGTTTTATATTTTTACAACTGAAAAATATAAAACAAAATTTATTGAAATTATTTTAATTTAGCAAAGAATTTAGAACACAGTGCAAAGCTATTTGCATTGTGTTCTATATTCTTTGCTAAATTAAGAAAGCCTTCAGGCACAATCTTAATGCACTAAAATAATAAATGCAGAATCTTGTATAAAAAATGAAGCAATGTCAGTCTAAATGCAGAATCTTGTATAAAAAATGAAGCAATGTCAGTAATATATTATGTATGTATATACTAATATATTATATAGTAATATATTATGTATGTATATATTCAAATTTTTTCTATTCTTTTTAATTTTTTCTTTGAGATAATATTCATATAGATTAAGAGAAATATAAAATATTTTGATATATAAGCACATTTATGTATATAAACTTACCTGTCAAAAATTACAGTCAGTTTTCCATATTAAATACATAAAATATATATCTAATATAAAATTAAACAAAACATTAAACTTACTCAAACCAGTAACAGTTCGACTGTCTAAATATTTTTATTATTAACCTTTCTATTTAAAAAAAGACACAAATGATTTGAAGTGACTAAAGAGCACTTTAGCTCTTTTTATAAAGTAATCTTTAGCTCTCTTTATAAAGCAATCTTTTTTTAATCAATTAATCATTACCCCTATCGTAACAGAAAGCAAAAAATCCTTTTTTGTTTTTTTTTGTTTTTTTTTGCCGACCTGACGTTAGCGAAATTCGATGGATTTCAGATCGACCTGAAATCCTTCAAATATCGCTGACTGCACAACTAAGAAATCAAAAGAACAAAATGGCATTTATAAACAAGATTACAATGGAATCAGATAAACTCGCAGAAAGATTGAGTAACTTTATTGGTTTCGGTTTGGATATGCAGAACAATCCAGAAACTTCTTTTAGTAATGAAGAGGTTATGGTGCTTGTTAAAAATATGACAGATATGATAGGTGCGAATGTAACAATGAAAAAGGTTTTTCGTCTAAAGTCACGTGATGCTAATCATGTACCGATTGTTGTAGAATTGAAAAGTCGTGTCGCTAGAAATCAAGTATTAAAGTGTACAAGAAAGTTAAAAAAATTTAAGAGTACAAAAACGTTTATTTAAATGCTGATCTAACTGAATCGGAAACAATATTATCTAAACAGCTTATTAGCTGAATGGCCTAACAGGTTAGGGAAAAATGTCGAAAAACACAGCAAATACGGACACGTGTATTTATTACGGAATACGCAAGAACAAAGTAGTTAAATTATCTAAGCAAAAGCAA
The DNA here is from genome assembly GCF_022113875.1 of Hydra vulgaris. Taxonomy (NCBI): domain Eukaryota; kingdom Metazoa; phylum Cnidaria; class Hydrozoa; order Anthoathecata; family Hydridae; genus Hydra; species Hydra vulgaris. Next base: position 50,625,531 of record NC_061162.1, on the reverse strand, counting down.
TTAAAGAATAGTTACTCTAAGATTAATAAAATCTTTGAGTTTATTAAAATACAAAAAAGAAATTAAGTCTAACGACTGATAAAATCAAGGAAAAACCTACGTTATGCCACTTACGATGCTACTGTATTATCATATGCAGTCTTAGTAGTAATTTTGAATTATTAAAAGATTTTGTTTACGTTAATGTTGATGCTGATGTAATTATTTTACAAGAAGTATGTCAAACTAAAATACTTATATACTATAAACTAGATAACTTTACTGGTCCGGTTTTATTCCAAAGAATTTTAAGAGGTGGTGGTACTGGAGCTTATGTTAGATTCGGAATTATTTTTAAAGTAATTAATACTAGCTTTTATTAAAAAAATCGTTAAATCTATGGGAATTTAGTTTCGGGGAAATAACAAGTAAAAAATTGTAAAAATTTATAAGTCTCCAGGTGGATTAGAGCAAGAGAAACTAAAGTTGATTAAAAAAATTACTTTAGAAAATAATAGTATCAGCACAATATTCTGCGGTGATTTCAACATCGATATACTAATTCAATAACTTTTCTAGATTACTTGAATATCCTAAAAGAGTACAATCTCATAAATATTATGTATGGACCAACTATACTAATTTCTGGTAAATGCCTTGATCATGTTTTGATTAGTAGAAATCAAACAAATGCTAAAGCATTAATTCATAATTATGGAATAACGGCATAAATAGGCGACAGTAAGAAACATGGATTGTTCTTAACAAAGCTCTTCAAAGATCTTGTAATGATGATTCGATAAAACTTGAAAAAAATAAATTATTTATTGGATTAGAACTTGAAATAGCTAACTTATTTATAGACCACTTTACAAATACTTCACTTGAGCTAAGACCAAGCAACTTTATTCCCATAAACCATTACAATTCTTCCGCCTCACAATGTTACTTGCGCCTTAAAGTCAGTATCTAATGAGTCAATTATGCAAATTCTTAATGATTTAGTTCCTAAAAGTAGTTGTGGTTTTGACCTAATTAGTAAGAAATTTATTAAATGTTGCTTATCAGGATGCACAAAAATTTTTAACAAAAATGATCAACGAATCGATTAGTATTATATTAGATTATATCCCCGAATATATCGTCAGGGTTAGGGTCAGGGTTAGTATTCGATTAGTATTATATTAGATTATATCCCCGAATATATCATACTAGCAAATATAAACCTGTTTATAAAAAAAGAAACAAAACCGTTATGCGTAATTACAGACCGATAAGTGTATTACCAGCATTATCAAAATTATTTGAAAAAGCTGTACTTGAGATGAATCTTGAGGATAACGGAATCATTCCGATAAACCAATATGGCTTCAAAAAGGGATGCAATTTAATCCATACAAACTTGAAACTTTTCAATAACATAACAAGTTATAGAAACAAAAAAAAATGTAGCAGTCATATTAATTGATGTAAAAAAGCTTTTGACAGTTGCGTGCATGCCATTATTTATAAAAAACTCAAAAACATTAATACAAGTGAAAAAAGTTTAAAATGGGTTTCTTCATACTTAGCTACCAGGAGCAGGCAGTAGTCATAAGAAATTGCACTTCTAAAGAAAGAATTGTTTAGTTAGGAGTTGGTCAAGGAACATGAATGGGTCCTTTGCTTTTGAAAATTTATATTCACGAACTCCCAAGTGCAAACAGAGTTTGACACTTATTTTTTTGCTGATGACACAACAGTGGTTGCAAAGGCTCACTCGATCAAAGGCTGAAGAATCGGAGAAAGTCAGTAATTGGTTTGTAGCTAATGAACTTACACTTCATCATGAAAAAACAAAAATAATGATTTTTGGTAGCAAAAACAAATTAGAAGTAAAGTTGCAAGGTCTCAAGGTTACCCAATGTGGTGAAAAATGTATTATGAAAATAAAAGCGTTAGGGAATACTAAATGGCCATAATAGTCCAAGCATGGAAGTTATGTAGTAATATATAATAGTCCAAGCCATAATAGTCCAAGCATGGAAGTTATGTATATTGCCCCACTATCATTAATTAATGATTATAAATGCATTGAAAATCTGAAATTGCTAAGAACCAACAGAAGAATTGCTCTTAAGAACATAAAGAGTTCGGCGTTGGTAAAACAAGCAACAAATAAAACTTCAATCAAAATCATTCGATTGAAAAATTCGGATCTGATTTTTAGCGCTAGAACATTTAAGGACCAAGCAAAAAAAAACCTTTTTGCTCTCAACGCAACTACAAAGTGCTTTAATAAAAGTTGTGAAGAATGTTGTTCTTAAAAGATTATTTTTATTTTATTTTTGGATTTATAGGAAATAAGGAAGACACCTTTAATTGGGTACTATTCCCTTTTTAGTTTTGTAGTTAAATTTCATTTAAACATGTCAATTTAAATTTTAATAAAAAAAAAATAATAATAATTTAACTAAAAAAAAAAGAACCAACCACATTAAAAGTATTTCTTTAACAAAATCAAGTATACCTTTTGATTTCGTAAAAAGCGTTAAAAGTTTTTGAACATGGTTGGGTCTCGGTTTTTAGCTATTATAATAGTCACATTATAAGAGGGATTTTAGTACATACATTGACAATAAAAAAAAATTCATGCATTGCCAATTAATAATGCTTTTTACTTGTTGGCCTGTGAGCTTTAATTATAACCAGAATCCTTCATTTTCGGGTGTGAATGTGATATTAAGACGCCTACAATAGAAGGGTTCGCATAATCTAGGGTTTCAGTTTCTAAGGCTTTCAGTTTGAGACCAAATTGATACCCGACCCAGATCCGACCCATTACCAGCCTTAGTTATACAACATGACAGTACTACAGTTATAAATGATTTTCGGCTTCGTTCTGTATCCATTTCATTATACCTCATTGGTTCTACAAAAATGAAACGCGATATAATATAAATCACCTTTCAAAATGTGTATGCGAATAATGTTGACAAATTTTTTATTTTTTAGATCATATTTATTTTTGGGCTTTATTGTATACAAATTTTAAAAAGATTTAGAAGTTAAGTTTATCTTATATTTGTATTTTGTGTTATATTATCTTACATTTGAAGTTTATCTTATATTTTAGTTGGCGTATATTAAAAACATTCATTTCGTATAAAAGAGGTTTTGCATTAGTAAAACGATCTTTAAAATTTATTGGTCTTTCTAGATGCTTCTGTTACCAATGAAGATGATAGTTAAAAAATAATTAAAGTATTTATTTGGCAGCAGACATTTTTTGAATTTTAGATGAAATAGGGTCCAATAGGTTTTTCTATGTTAATGGTTAACTTATTTGACTTGAACTTTTTTGAAACTTTAATTAGCTACATGTCCATGTCATTATATAGTGTTATGATATTATTGCTAGACAGATATTTTGTTTTAGTAGCGAACAATAATGTTTCCTTATTTGAGGTATTTTATAGATCTTTTATCTAAACGAGAAACAGAAACGGTCCTAGTATAGACCTTTAGATATTACATGTTATATCTAGTAAAATTAGATACATCAACTCGCAATTACTCTTTTGCCACCTATTGTTTAATCTTGAGCCACTCTACCATCGTAATAAAGTTACTTTAATTACTTTTTTCCCCAAAATCAAAGTTGCTGCCAATCGAGCTAGCAACGTGCTACTCCAGCTGAATCTTATAATTTTACGTTGGCTTGAGCCGGTTTTGTTAAAAGTCTCATTTTAGTCTACTGACCATAGAATTTTGTACTTGGATGATTTGCTAATGTTTTGAAATGTTTTGTAAAATGTTTTTTGTAAAATAAATATTATTTCAAGATATTAATATAATTATGCTTTAATTTGCATACTGCTGTACTTGCAGTACTTTTAAAAGCGTTTTTTTTTTAATATTTTGGGAGCCTTTCAATATCTAAGGGTCTTTAAGGCAACTTCAAAAATACTTTGTGTTCAAAATTGTTTCGGCCCACTTTACGGCCAACTAGTAATTAGATATTTCATTTATTACAATTAAAAACATACATCCGCAATACAACTTTGAGCATCGTTATTCAATGTTTCTTTTTTTTTTTTAATTAGAAGAACTATTAAAAATTATAACAACATATATACATGTTCTTTGTAACTCGAGTTAGTGCTCGAGTTACAAAGAACATGTATATATGTTGAAAAAAAAAAACGAAAAAAAACATCTTAAACGTTAAATAATCTTTCATTTTCAATTTGATGACATAATATGAAAAATCATTATTACTAATACAATCATTATCTTTTCTAATAAATCCATAGAGTACTTGTAAAACACACTTCAAAACAATTTCTCCTGATACTCAAAAAATTACCAGAAAACGTTTTGAATTAAAAAAAAAAAATTACCATATAAAATTTTAAAAATTAAAAAAAATTTTTGCTGCTTTTTCACATTTTCATTTATCTTATTCTTAATCACACTTTGAAATTGTTCCTCATTTTAAAATTTCCTCTATAAAATTGATTCCTCATTGCCTAAAATAAAGATAATGAAACTTACAAACAATATTTGAAATATACAATTTAAAAATAAACCATGTAAATATTTTACTATTAACTAATTGCGATTAAAAAACTAATAAAAAATATCTAGATAATGTATATATAAACAATAAATAAGTTTATAATAAACCAATAAAATTATATTTAACTATTTAACAACGTAAAAATCCTTTTAAACTTTCACACTGCAGGTATTTGTATACCTGCAATATAAGAAAATGAGGTATCTATTTTTATATAAGGTCTTAAAACTCTTAAAAATTTTTTTTTTTTTTTTACTTATACTCTTAAAAATTATTTAAAGTCTTGGGCCTCATAGTCAACCAATACTCTTTCTTGAAAAAATAAAATAAAAACCTATGAGAATTCATAAAAATATATATATATATATATATATATATATATATATATATATATGTATATATATATATATATATATATATATATATATATATAATTTTATGAATTCTCATAGGTTTTTATTTTATTTTTTCAATTAACAAAACTTTGTATTTATTTTGCAGTTTACGTTGTTTGGTTTTTTCATTTTTATATTCGACTAATTTTGCTTTTTCAGTGCATATCTGAAATGTACAAAATCAAAACATTCTCAGAGCAATGGCCAGATTGTCAAAACAAAACATTAAATGAGTGTGAGGCAAGGCATGCGGTTGCAGGCCTCTCCTAGGGCTGATTAATTAATGGAAAAATTGAATTAGTTAAATGACATGCCATCTTTGAAAAATTATTTATATAATATCAAATAATTTAGGGGTTCAATAATGATATTAGTTTTTAGTATAAAGTAATTTGGTCCATGGTAAAAACTAAAGACATTCCTTTATGGGCTAATTTTATGCTTTAACAGTATAACAAAATATTATATATGGGGGCATATTGTATTTTTTAAGGAATAACAAAGTTGGTCTATTGCTTCAGCCAAACACATGAAAACTATTTATTTCTAGTTAAATATGAGCTTAAAAAGCATAACGTATCAATCATTTCATAACTTAATGATGTTCTATGTTTAGTAATGAATAAGCCAGCCCTGCTGAAGCATCTTTCAGCTTCCACAGATTAAAAGAATGGTAAAAAGAAAGAGCTGAACTAAGTTTTCCTGAATCTTTTGGTCAATTATTAGATGCTTCAAACAAGGGAAACACTTCTTTAGTAAATCACAACAGTTTCAGATTAATATTTTAAGTTTATCATATAGATTTATCATTGTTATTATAAGTTTATCGCTTTTAATCTTATTTTGCAACAATTCCTTAAATTCTGGAACAGCACTTTAGTAATTTGAACCAATTGATGAGCTACTTTCAATTGAAATTATTTCTTTCAAAAAAAAGTCTTTTATATAGATCCTTTGCTATCGAATGGAAATCCTTCTTTTTTGAATAATAAATGTAAATATGGTGCAGAAAGTTCAAGAACATTATATGACAATTACGCGGTTTCTTTTTCTTAGTAGTTTTAAATTATTTTAATTGTAATTATAAAAATTAAAAATTTTTGTGGTTTTTTTAATGATGATCTTTGTGGATAGTTATTTGATATAAATAAATGTAAAACGTTTGTAGGGTTGAGTTAAACTTAGATTATTAAATAAATATTTGTAAAGAAAGAAAGTTACAAGCTAACCGGGGATGGATTGAAGTATTAAAGTATTAGATATGTTTGAAACGTACGATGGAACTTCGGGCATATATACAGCGAATTATAGTGATTGCAGAAATGCAGAATGTAAAATTGAAGGTACTCTTTCCAATTCTTCTAAGAGGAACTGCTTATTTAGTATCGATGCTTTAAACAAGCAAGACAAAAAAGAGGTTGAGCGTGTCTTGTTAGCAGAATTCTCTGTAGATGCTTATGCGACATACGAACTTTTGCTAAACGAAAATTAAATGTTGTAGAGTAAGTTGGTGTGTTTTTGGCCATCTTGAAACGATTGGTTTATCTCGCTAAGAGTCAGTGCGATAAGCGTTTGAGGTTGGATTGCCGGAGGATTTATCACCAAGTTTTCAAGCCTTTATGGATCTAATCGATGTTATGAAACCCAAAGTAAAAGTTGCTTTGAATTGTGAATGCGTAGATGATGCTGTTGGTGCTGTTTCGAAATCAAGTTACAAAAGTTTTGTTGGTGTGTTACAACCTCAAAGGGTTAAATCGTGTTGCGAAATATTTTTCCCTTGCAAAGAATCTTGCTCTGAATAACATTTTTCGATGCTTTAAATGTGGGGATAAAAGACACGTGGCTGCACAATACTTAAAGACGCAGGGAAACGAATACAGGAGCGAGGAATGTATGCTACCTCGCTCCTGAACAATACTGGAATTAGCGCATTGTCTATTATTCATCTATAAGTTAATGGTATGTTAGCGACAGGTATAGTAGACACGGGATGTTCAAAGACCATTTTAAATCAAAAATTGTTGTCAAGAAGTTATAATAAATCCTAGAATCCTTGAAAGGTAGTAACTTTTAATGCTTAAGTTCATCAATAAACTTTAGCGTCAAAAGTTACTATCTTTGGAGACAAGTACGAGACGAAGTTATTTTAGTGTATTTTTAACCATTTGGAGTTGATATAAGGGCAAATTCTTTTATAATGTTTGGAACGAGTTTCATTAAATTGCTAGGATGAGTTTATGTTTTCCCGTTTGAAATGGCAAAGTTTGGTTTTAGCTCGTGTAAAATAGCAATCTTAAAGAAAGACAGCGTCAATAAACTTGAAATTAAAAAATAAGATCATGAAGCAATATTCAATAGTGTCGAATAAGAAGTTGAATGGAAATGGAGAGGATGAGAAGGTCTACAGCAACAAAGCCCATTTAATAAAGGCCCATTTAACAAAGTGTTTGAATATGTAATACCAAAAAATGCAAGAGTAGAATATGAAACCGAACTGCGGGATTGGATCGATCGTAAATTGTTAATTGAATACGACAAAAATAAGATAGGACACCCAAAGGGCAAATTCTTTTAATGGTTGTAATCCAACGAAATATAGATAATAAAGTCAGACTCGTTTTGGACTGGAGAGAAGCAAACAGTTTTATCGAGACGCATACAAGAGATGCAGATGTGTGTTGAGAAGCTGAGGGAAAGGAGAAAAATCGGAAACAAACCAGCAATTATTAATTTACGCAAGGCTTGTCACTACTTAAAAACTGAGGAATCTCTTTGGCCATTCCAAATAGTGGTTTTTCAAAACAAAAGCTATTCTTTGACACGGCTTAGTTTTGAGTTTGCTCCAATAATCATAAAATCTTTGTGAGTACCATTATTGATTAAGACGAATTGGTAAAGAGGGTAGCATCTGCTTACGTGGACGACGTTTTCGTTAATGAGAAAGTAGTGAGCCTTGATTACGTCTTAAGTCAATTCGAAAAATATGGTTTGGAGAGTAGTGGTTCGTATATTCGTAAGTTACATGTGTACAACGTTGGTGGCAAGATGATGTGGTCCAGAAGGAATCGAGCTGATGTTAAACTGAAGAGTAGTGTTTTCCGTTTATGGGGAGTTGGTAGGTCACTTGCCACTCTGTATTTTTTAGGTGTAGTTTGCAGCCATTTGAAAAGAAGTGTTAGTTTGACAAGAACTTAGTACGATGAAGATTGCGATAAAAATTTAAAGTGTCTACTTCAAGAAGTTTATGATGAGGTGGAATTGTGCGATCCAGCTTATAGTGATTGGACTGTACATAGTGACGAGGGTAATGTGTGGGTGACGCTAGTTCTTTGGCGATTGTTGCTCTTATTCAAATTGATAAAAATACTGTAGAAGATGCAACATGGCTAAGAAAAGATATGTTTAATGATCACATAAACATGGCGGAGCTGGATGTTGTAAGGCGAGGAATAAATATGGCTTTAATGTGGAAACTAAAAAAAGTGACTATTTCCACAGATTCTACGACAGTGTTGCGCTGGGTCTCTAACGCTCTCATTGTTAAGTCAAGATTGAAATCAAAAGCAATGGGCGAAATGTTAGTTTGAAGAAGACTTTTGCAACAATTTAATGAAAAATATGGTCTTAATTTTAACGTAAAACTTGTTCTTTCAAAAAATAACTTAGCTGACATATTGACAAGAGTTCGAAGTAGATGGTTGAATAAATTAACTGAGGCTGAGCGTTCGATTAATTCCGTTGAAATAGTAGTTTTCTTAATGGTTGGGCAGTGCGCATTACGTTTCAAGCTGCCTATTATCTGGAAGAAAATGGAATTTTGGAAAGAATTTATCGCACAATTAAGAGAATTGCAGAGAGATTGAAAATGTCAATACCAGAAGCAGTATACGGGTACAATGTTTCAACCGACAAAAACAATGCAAGTCCGATGGAGAAAATAAATATAGGTATCGAATTGACGTAAAAGGATTAAGAGAAAATAATTTTTTGGCAAAAGCTGACATGAACGAAATGTTTAAAAATGGTGATAATGTATGGTTGAAACCGCCGATTGAGAAGTGCCATACAAAGTGGCAGCCAGCAAATCTAACTGGCATTATTTCGAAGCAAGTTGTTGAAGTTAATGGAGTCCGGCATCATGTAACACATATCCGATACCAAAATGACACTTGAACATGACACAAATGAACATGCAAAATTGAAAATGACACAAATGAACATGCAAAATTGAAAATGACACAAATGAACATGCAAACTTCCTAAAGTTGAAAAAGAAATGAAAACAGATAGTGGTCATGATAAAGCAGAAAACGATGTTGCGCAAATTAAAAGTATGTTGGAGACAAAAACGCACTACAAACGAACGGTGAAGTCGAAAATGGATTCCAAGAAACAGAAGTGCCGTTGCCACTAAATACTCGAAAACGGCACATGCCCTAAATGAATGACGATTATTGTTTGTATGATCCTTAAGGACCAAGGAGGAGTTGAAGTTTGGTGCAGAAAGTTAAAGAACATTCTATGACAATTACTTGGTTACTTTTTGTTTAGTTTTTAATTATATTAATTGTATTTGTTTGCTCAATAATACCAGATATTCTTCTTTCATTGATTTTTTCTAACTCAGCAGTATAAAAATCTTTACCAACAGCACTTTTTTTTGATTTAGTTTAGAGAAAGAATAAATTTAAAAATCTTTTCATTGGTCAAGATGGTAACATCTCTTTTACAAAGAGCAGGAGCTTCAACCTCAGTTTTTTCATAACACTGAGCTAAATCGCTAATGAGATCAACTCCTGATTTAGTGAGTAGTAATTTACTGCGAGAGAAATCGTTAAAAAAGGGATCTTAAACATTTTATATCTTTAGATATCTTGAAAGTATTTTGATCAAAGAATTCCATCTTGAATTTGTGTGAAGAATAATTGATTGTTGTTTTCCAAGCTTTTTTAAACAATGCTGTTGAAGAATATCATTTTTGGTTAGAGATCAATTGAATAACTTTTTCAATTTTTCTCATTTTTATTGTAATTTTTTTAATTCAATTTCATCGTTTTTGCTCAATTCTTCCCGCCGTTGCACATATAGTTCATCATTAGAATCCTAATCAGTTTTATCAACTTCGCCATGTTCATCATCAATGTCAAATTCTCAAATTTTCATCATCAATGAATGTTCATCATCAATGACAAATTTGTCGAGGACATCAACACAAGCAAGATGAATACCATGAGAGAGACAAAGTTGGTGAACAATTATTAGATTTTTTTTTTATCAGACTGGCATCAGCAATCAATATAGCAAGAAAATATTAATCAATGTTTAAATTAAAATCTTTAAGCATTTTTATAATCATCTCAAATACTTTTTCTGCTGTCGATTATTATTTTACTGTCCTTTCAAAAAATTTTAAACACATAACTCACATGAAATGAAAAAGAGAAAATTTACGTTCACCTTTTTTTTTAAACTATTTATTGAACAAAATTATTATTATTTGAATTATTTAAACTATCAAAAATTTATTTAAACAATTTCTAATTAAAAAAAAAATTTGATTATTTAAATAGATACTTGATAACAGTCCTAGTGTCTCCTGTGAAAGTCTAATTCTACTATAATTATGTGTTCAAGCTAAGAAAATTGTCACTAAGAATTAATTTTTACAGTTGCTAAGAACAATTTTGTTTGAAAATGAGCCTTTAAAACATGATATAGAAAAAAAAAATTAAGGAGTAGCATAATAAAAATGAAGTTAAATTCGAGACTTCAGCATCGGTATAACGACCAGTATATGAGCTTATAAGAAATAAAGAAACGAATAACATGTGTTCTAAAACTTTATTAAAATAAAATACAAAATAGCTTAATTAAAAAAAAAAACTTTTTTTACCTGAACAAGAAATAATTTCCATACAGTTTCGATTTTCGTGCAATAACGAATCTCTATAACATTGTTTATTTAAAGTAACGTTTAAACAATTGCGACTTCTATGTTGATTAGCTGTAATACCACGTTCTCTACAGGTGACGGTGCATTGTGACCATTCTGCCCATTCACTTAAAGCACCTAATCCGTGCAAAGTAAAGCAAATATTTAAAATTAACAAATAGTTGAGGTATGTAAAATCAAAGTAAAAATGTTTTTTTTTAAATAAAATAACGCACATTTAAAATTAATTATGATTTTTTTTAAACAAAAAATTTTAGTTTATTTTTTTGTTTGTTTATTTTTTTTTTGTAATGTTTGTTTATTTTTTTATCTGCATCACAGAATACTGATCACATACTTGAGTCTACTAAAATTAAAAAAAAAATCTGCACAGCATCTAAACTGTTAAGTAAATAAAGAAATAAGAAAGCAACTAACTATTTAATTTGAACTAAATCAAATTTAAAAAACTTTATCAATAAATCTTAAAATATCTTAAAGACACAAACCTAAATTTATGCCGTATTCTCAATAGCAAAAGCTATTGCTGCTTTTTTTAATGGCTGGAGTAGAGAGGCTGTACACTAGGGTGGATCATTAAAAAAATGACTTCGAATGGTGATAAGCAGATTGGAATAAAAGTATTACTTAATTATTTAGTAATTAGGTTTAAAAACTTAACTTTGAACTTTGTAAACTGTTGCTAGTGGGTGTTTTAAGTTAAGGAGAAAAAGGTGAAAATCAAATTGTTTTACTTTACTATACTTCAGTCCATTACAAAAACAACTTCGATTGCACGCCATTATATGAGCATGCAAGTAATATTTATTGACAATACAACCACAGCTTTTAACATTTTATCAAAATTTAAAAGTGCGCTAAAATTTTTTTACATTGCAACATTTAATATTTGTTTGTATTGTATTCATTTAAATAATTGCACATATCCGTAAAAATCAATGGTTCCAGTTCTTAAGCATGATTTTTTAATGGATTAATGAAATGAAAGAATTATGGTTATTGGTCCTCTATCTGATGTACCCAACACCGCTGGAGCTGCTAACTCTAAAGCTTCAATTTCAGATTATTATTATTTTTAAAATATTTTTTTGCACTCTTATTTTTCACATTATCACACTTATTTTTAAATTATTTTTTAACCTCCCCAAGGCCGAGAAAGCCACTACATATGAGGAGGCTATTGGTGGTTATAACCCTTTCTCAACTCTATAACTCCGAAAACGAACCTTGACTAACAAGCGCGGAGAAACAAATTGAGAGCGGTACTACCAGGGACGTGGTGGTAATTGAACTCGAAACCTCTCACTTATGAAGTGAGCGTTCTACCACTACACTACCGCATTTAAAAAAACACGGCAGAAAAAAATAGACAACTGCATAGAACTACATAGTCACTCAAAGCAATCTTATCTTTGTGTTCAGTTGTCTTTAATGGACAAAAAAATAAAACTCATTGTTCATTTTAAATTTTAATCAAATTGCATCACAAAATTGCATTTTTAATGAAATGCTCATTTCATAGTGTAGAAAGACATGTTAATTTGGTTACGAAAGCAGCGGCTATATTTAGAGAAATAAAAAAAGACGGGAAATATATCTTATATCTTAGATGAAAAAAATTTAAACTTAAAGTTTTCATTCTATATTTCTATTTTAATTTTATTTTAAACTCTTTTATGTATTTTGCTGTTATGATAAAAGATGTTAATTAAAATTTTAAAAAATCATTTAATCAATTGCTAAATTTAATTCAGTAGTAGGAAAGTAAGTAGGAACAGGGAAGAGACTTATTAAAATTTTAATATTAACTTTTTTTTATGAAGTTATGTTTTTATAAGCAGCATGATTGTTTTTATCAGCAACAAGATTAGCTAAAATGGATTTAACAATATGAGAACATTGATTTTAAACTCATTGTAGGAAACAAGCCTTTCTAGTTTTCAAAATATTTAAAGAAAAAAATTTATAACAACAATGTAATTCTAACAATTTATAAAAAAAGTATATTTTTTTAATATGGATTATCACAAAAATTGATTGTAATAATGATTTCTATACAAATTCAAAAAAAAAAAGATTAGAATGTAAGAAAATTAAAAAATAACACCTTGACTTAAAGCTTTTCAATATCAATTTCTACATATTTTATATTTATTTTTTTATATATAACATCAAATTTTGTAATTCCATGAAAAGTGAGTTTTGGCAATTATATCGCTTTAAAGATTATATTGTAAAAAAATTAATATTAAAATTAATTGTAAAAAACCACGACACATTACTTCAATCAAACGCCAAAATTATTCTAACCTTCCTTTTACAACTTACAATGTAACTAATACAAAATACAATGTAAACCATTTTTTAGGTAAATCTTACCATTTGTAATTGTGAGACATATTAAAATCAACAATTTTTTCTTCTTGCCGGTTTTAAGTAAAGCCTCGACCTACTCTATGGGTATTACCATCTTGTAAAAAAGCTATAATTAATGGTATACATTTTTTAACTGTTTAATTAGTACAACTCTCTTAAAAACAAAAATGTCTTTTTCTAATTGCAAGAAAACATATAAAAAAAAGATGCTGTATTATGCTAAGCTCAATTTACTAAATTTGGTAGCTTATCGTTAAAGTCAAACCTATTTAATTTACGTATTATCTTATTAGCTCTCATAGATATATGACAAGATTTGACAAGGAACATTTCCTCTAATTTCTAATTAAGTGGTCATTTTCTTTTTTGCTGTTTTACCTAAATTTGTTAACCTATTGTTAGACAAGTCATCAATCAAAATCATTCTGACTTCCGTCACTAAAGTCATTTCTTAAATATATTGTTCCGTTTTCTGTCACAGCCTAAAGAAGTTGTTCTCTAGAAGTCTCTTTTAGAGACCAATTTTTTTTATTTTATTCAGTTTTTCTATTTTATTCATTTCTTAAATATATTGTTCCGTTTTCTGTCACAGCCTAAAGAAGTTGTTCTCTAGAAGTCTCTTTTAGAGACCAATTTTTCTATTTTATTCAGTTTTTCTATTTTATTCATTTCTTAAATATATTGTTCCGTTTTCTGTCACAGCCTAAAGAAGTTGTTCTCTAGAAGTCTCTTCTAGAGACCAATTTTTCTATTTTATTCAGTCTTTTAATTAGTTTAGAACTTCAAACTGACCAGTTTAAAGTTTTAAACTAATTAAAAGACTCTTGCGGCTTCAACTTTTTAAAAAATTTAGAGAACATTTTTACTCCGCTAACTATCGTCATAAAGTCTACTTTCTTTCTTATTAGCAAGGTTCTTAATTTTTTAATAAACATATTTCTAACCTTTTATTTTATGTCTAGTAACTTACTTTCTGACAATCAATACTGATGTTAACATTCTCCGAAACAACTCAACAATTTATATTAAAAATATTTTTGCAATTTTGTTGAAATTTTTATATTGCGAAATAGCAACCCATTCACTGAGTTTTCTACTTTACGCCTTGTTAGATTATCTATTCCGGAAACCATATATATACTTTTTTGCAAAGTTAACTCAAACAGAATACTTCTAAGTGCTATTTGCATATGCGTACTATAAAAAAAATACTTTTTTATTCTTTAATACTAATCTTTTGATACTTAAAAAAAAATATATATATATATTTATAACTTAATAGTTTTAGGTGATTAATTTATATTATTAAAATAGCTCTGTGCAAATGAATTTGCAAAAAAAAAAGAAAAATTATATTAAAATTAATGTTAAGAAGAAAATGAAGCAAGTGAGAAAAGGAAATATAAAAAAACTTATACAATACATACAACATATACAAAAAACAAAAATCGATCTAGTATATTACTAAAGATTAAAGGGAAAAAAATTACTTGTTCAAATAACTAAAAGCGTTTGTTTGAATGTTGTTTTATTTGTTTATTTTATTAATGTCTCTCCAATAACTAGTTGTTAATGTTATGATCGATATCAATTTCTTTAGTTATTCAATTACAAAAAAAGTTGTTTTTTTTTTTAACTTTGATTTTCAATATTATATATTATAAACTTTTGTCTGAAAATTATGATATATTTAATTTTAGAGTGTTTTTATAACATTTAAATAGTTTCATTTTATTACTAAAGTCGTGTTTATACGTGTTTATACGCTAAAACTTTATTCTTTTTATTATCTAATTAAAAAATATTTTTTATATAATCATAATTATTTTTTTATTTATATATTATGCTAACATAAATTTATGATCTGAAAAAAATTATTTCATTCATGAAAAAAAACGGTTTTTACCTTATGTTATTCATTATTCAAATTAAAACCATTTGTCTTTACAAATGCCTTATAAATTTTATATTCCTTATGAAACTTGAATAAATTTTCTGTGGTGCCTTTTATTAAAGGTTAAAAACATATCTTTTTAAATATTAGATTTTACATTTTTGTATTTTTGTTACACTTTGATTGGTCAACATAAATTCAATAAAGTTAAGATGTCTTTAGGCTAGTCTTAAACTACTTGTCTCTTGATGCAAGACATCTTAAAAACGTCTGTGAAAGATGTCTGAAAAACGTCTTGAAGCAGCTAAAGGCGTTCAGATAATAATGTTAAACTCATCTAGACATTTGTCAGACAAATGTGGTTGTACATATTCCTATTGTGGATTAGAATCATATATTACAAATAATTTCACAGGTTCTGAAACACCGCGTAGTTTTAACATTGACTGACTGTCCTTATTTAAATCATTTTAAACTCAGAGGTGATACTATATACATAAGAGAAGTTTGGGTGCGTTTTTAAATGATTTTTGTAACGCATTATATGGTTTAAAGTTATCCGGTATTACAGTAAAATAAGTTGTAAACACTGATAAAGTTAAAACTTTCTCTCTGGTTTCCATTTCTTATCCATTTAACTGTTTTATTAAATGGTATTGTTTGTCATGCAGGATATTATTTTTGTGAAAAGTGCATTATCAAAAGTTCCTATAAAAATTAGTTAAAGGACACCCAGACTTTTTTTTATCAGCTTGTCAGTCTTCAAAAAAAAGTTCTTATGTTGCCCTTAATTTATTACTGCGTTTTATTATATTTTATTGTATTTACTATATTTTATAACAACATAAGTAAAAAGTCAGATATTTTTCTTTAATTATTTAAAGAAAACTATTTCAGTTTTAGAAGGGGTACATTTAAAACTATTAGTTAAACTCTTTTGTTGTTAATTTAAATTCTTGATCTATTACTTGGGCCTATTTCTAGTTATGCTAGTTTTAATAAAAAATTTAACTCTTTGCAATTTAAATTTTGAATACTAAGAAACTGCAAGGTATTGCAGCATCTCCTCCATCAAAAAAATATAAAACATTGTTAAAAAAAATTGAACTAAAAAGTTAAAATATTTTCTTTTTTTACTTGCATTTTCTTTTTATTATTATATTTTACTCATACAAGAACTGTGTTTTGTCTAATCGGATAATGGAATTTTTAGGTATAAGAATAACATTCTTCTGCAAGAGAGCTCTATCCTCAGTGTTTGTGTATGTTGAAAAAAATTGTTTTTATTTCTTTCTGAAAACTTTTGAAAAACAAACATTTTTGAAAAATTGCATGTGCAAGAAAAATAATGTTATTTTCACATGTTTGTTTCCAATACGACTTTATAATTTTTTTACTTTAAAATGGTTTTAAAAAGATTTTTAAAGTTTTTTCTGAGTTTAGTTTTTTTCGCAAAAGTATTGCAAATAAACTGCTTCTTTGCACAGCAGCCTTGTTCTATAAGTTATAAATTCTATGTATAGGCCTTTAAATTAAAAAAAAAAAACAGAATTACTTTCACATTTTTTGACTTTGTTTTAGCATTAACAAATATAATTAAAATACTTAAGTCTTATATAAAAACATATTATAAAATAATCTTGACATAGTTCCTGCAGGTTTAGTCACTTCGCCTCAGAGTAATTTTTCGATTGGATCAGAGAAAAAAGTATTTTTGCATCATTTAATCCCTTTAATAAGGAAAATAATAGTTATTCCCAAAGTTCTATGTGAAGATGATAAATTTATGTCTTCATCAGTGATGTTTATTCTTAAGAGACTGAATTGTAGTAAATAGCTTGCCAATATGAATATAGTAACTTTAGTTGCCTTATAAAAGATGGGGATATTTATTATCTTTAGCTTCACCCCTTCTTGTATTAAGGACCTGAGAGTATACTAATCATCACATTTTTTAATATAGAGTTCCTAAAGACAGTTTTATACAAACAGCCGAGGATGTTATACCCTTAAAAGTCCGTATTGACACCAGACCTATTCAAGAATTGGTGCAGATGGAAGTATGTATTTATTAAAATAGAACATAATTAGTATGGGTGATTTTAATGTAATAAAAGTCACCTGGCTTAGAATTAGGGTTAAAAAATTCGTGAAACAGGGTTTGGGTTAAAAAATTAGTAAAATTAGTAAAACATCTACTATCAATTAAACAACGCCCAAAATTAAAATAAAATAAAAAATTCACAAATATATCATTTACATTACTGTTACTTGATTGTTTTACTCTCCATAAAACTAAAAAAACTATTTTTAAATTAAAGGTAGTATAACAAGAAATTTTCAGCAATTTTGCTTTTGGTTTAAGACTCGGTAAAATTAAATGGCGCCAACATTGGTGGCTGTACGATTATAATGATGCAACACTACGAAAGATTTGTTCTATATTATTATTATTAAAAGATAATATATTATATATTAATAATTTGCTTGTTTTAAAAAATTTGTTGAAAAACCATACAATTTTAAGAGAAAACTAAATATAAAACATAAATTTAAAAAACAAACAAACTTAATGATAAAATAAAAACAAGATAAACCGGAAAATAATAAAACCAACGTTTTTTTATATTTAAAGTGTCTCACTAAATAAATCAAACATGATTAATTTAAAAGCGTTTAAATTATTAGTTAAGGCTAATAACTTTTCTTGTATTGCCATGTTGTTGTAGGGTATAGGTTGATTTATTGAATCATTAATAAAGCGCTGCTGTCGTATAGGAATTGGCCTTTGGTTCTAATCCTAATATAAGAATTTTGTTTTTAATGTATTATTTGCTTTATAAGACAATTGAAGATATCAAAATTTCAATTTTTTAAATACTTAAGTTTCAAAGTAATTAAGCTTGGATTAAGTAATTTTAATTTTTTTCTTTTTCTAGTATAAATTCTTTGTGGTCAAGCACTATTAAATTAAATTAAAAACATTGCTTTTATGATTTCAATTTTTGTGGGTTATTTTTTATAAACTTTATTATTAGCTAAGATTTTTATTTTTTTAATGTATTTTTATTTTTTATTTTTTTTAGCTTTTATTTCTCTTTCCAGTTTATAGTTAATTTATTTTTAATTTTAGTTTAAATTTCGTTTGTTTATTTATTCCATATTTTAAACGTGCTTGACCTTTTCAATAATATCTTAATTTCTTAGTCCTAGTTCCTTTTTCCACTTCTACGATTATCTTATTCGTCCCGATATTGAATAGTGTTGTAATACTTGGGCTTGTTCTTCTAATGTTGCTCCTTCTTTTTGACATAAGGTCTAAAAAGGCATTGTAAACATATTTGGAACAACTCTATTTGGTAAGCTTGAGCCTCTTAACCATCGTCATAAAGTTGCATCTCTTTTTCTTTTTAACAAATACTATCATGGACGCTGCTCAAAGGTGCTATAATTATTAGTTCTGTCAATTAAAACTCATTCTCTTTTGACTAGTCAGCAAAAGCTTATCCTGCATGCTTTAAAAACATTCGCTCAGTTTTTTCGATGCACTTCAATCCTTTGGAACTTGCTCTTATCTTGATGTTTTCCTGAGTCATTGAACCTACAAGTCTTCTGTCAACCATTTCCTTGCTCTATAACTCTATTTTTTTGCCCTACTAATTCACAACTTAAAAGCGGTGGCTTGCAGCTTTTTTCTAAGTGAATTAGAACCTTTATGTCAAATTTAATGCATCTTTCAGACAATTTCTTGCTGGATTAGAATTTTTTTATTGACTTAATAAAAAGCAAATGTGAAACCTAATTTTTTACTAATTTTTATTCATATTTATGTTTATTACCTTATACGTTGCTTCTATGCATTTTCTGTTTTTAAATATAGAAATAGTTAATTTTAGGTAAAAATAGTTAATTTTGTTTTGAAATAACCCTTAATATAATGTTGCCAATACGCATTTCAAAATTATGTAGTTCAAAAAATAATTCTTAAGTATTTTGTTGTTTTCCTGCTTGCACTTACAGGTTGTGTAAAATTGTTCTGCAATTTTCAAAAAATTGAATTGCAATTTTGTATTCAGAAAAGATTATATAAATTAAATGACTAGGATTTACTATATGATCAAAAAAAACACTGTCCAAACGAAAAACAGTTTATTAAAAAATATTAAAACTGTTTATATGACTTGATCATATTGATATTTTGATTCTTTATCAAATGTCCAAGATTTAATAGTCCTGCTATATCCACTTTAGTGGTTTAGTTTTAGTGTTTGTGTACCTTAATATTGTTATTATTTACTTTATTAATATTTTAATGATTGATAATAATTGTTATAAACCAATTTGGTAATAAATTACTTTGTTGTTATGACTTTAGAGAAATTACTTACAATTAAGATATTTACAACTGTCTCCTTTTTTTAAGTACCTTTTTAAAATTGCTTTATTTAATAAATACTTCTCCTAAATCCTAGTATGGGACTGTTTTGGATTTGGTATGCAAAAAATTTAATGATAAAATAAAAAAAGCATTAAGCAAGAAATTAAAATTGAAAAAAAACTAAAGATATTTAACAAAAATATAACTTACAACAGTCTGCATTAGCCACATTAAGATATGTGACTACTCCAGGTTGTGAAGCATATTCAACATCAGAAAATAATATATCAACATACTGTAAATCTTTTGGGTTCAAGTTTGGAAAATTAAACAACTCTACATTATCAACTTTAACTATGAACCAATAATACCCGTAAATAAAGACCTGTACTATTTGAAACCGTTTACATCCTGGATTAATAGATAAATCTTTTTCGCTGTATGTCCCATCCAGGCATTGACCAAACTTTATATTTATTCCATTTGCTACCGTGGGTCCAAAATATGCAGTTAAATATCTTGATTCACATCTTTTCCAAATTTCACAATCAAAATCACAAAGCTTAGGACGGGCTTGTTTGAAGCGAAACAAGTTGGTCATACGCTTATCAAGGTTGTTGCTCTCGCCAATAGTTGTAAAGCAAAATTCAAAATCAATTTTAAAAGCTTTTGATAAAAATAATGTAGCGATATTCAAACCTTCTTTTACTTCGAAATTTTCCTTTTTAATCACTTCGTTGTAGTCTAAAATATTATAAAAAAAAATAATTTGCATTTTAAAAAAATTTTAATAACTATTACAAAATCCTTTATAACTAAAAAAAGATTTAAATATAATTATTAAAGTTGTAAGTAAGTTTTCTTTAAAGAAAAAATAAAAAATACAAAGATTTAATAATAATTTATTCTTAAAATCAGAGACACAACATTTAATCACAATATTAGAGACACCAGTAATACCTAAAAGACAAGATATATATAAAACAAGAGTAAATATTAAAAACTGTTTTTTTTTTTTTGTTTGTTTTTAAAAAATATGCATTACCTTAACAACAAAAATATTTTATATATGTTGTTAATCAATTTTATAGTTACTTAAAAAAGGTAAAATCTCATATTACATATTCAATGCAAAAGCTACTTCGAGGTTAATGATGTGCGGTAACAAAATTATTACTAATATTTACAGTTATTAAAACATGTACCCCATGAAATTCTTATAACTTATTAAATGCTCTTAATCTTTTTTAATATTTAATTTAGTTTTAAATTAATAATAAATAATATAATTTTATTAATATAATACCAAAGCCAAAAATTTTCTAGATGGACTGCATCTAGGAAATTTTTTCATAGGATTTCCAAGACTTAGGAATAATAAAGAAACTATCAAGTAGTAGTTATATAAATATAAATGAATGAATTAAACAAATGAAATCTTTAAAATCAAAAATATGGTTTCATGCATGCATCTTGCTGAATAAGAAGCCGAGCAAGAATAAGTTGTGGTTTACGGTAACAGAGATGAAAGTTTAAACATTGACTATAAAAGCATTTAAAAAAAAAATGAAAGAAAAGCAACTTTATGGCAATGGGAGTGTAGCTCAAGCTTAGCAGATAAAGTATAATTACATATACAATGTACTTTTAAACTTTTTCAGAGAGTAAGAGTTGTTGTTCTATAATATAGGAATGCCAATAACATTGCAATTTTTTTTTCGCAGTAAATAAATGATATTTTTTGTCTCGTTTTTTTACTGGGTGCTTGTTTTAAACAATCAAAAAGTAAAGACTTTTTGTAAAGACAAGAGTTTTAAGTTGATTTGTAGTTGAGCCACTTTAGGTAAAATTTTCATGAAGATAGTTATTGCAGATATGAAACAATACAGGAGCAAAGATAGAACATTGTGGTACTCCTAAAGTTACTCATAATGATAAAGCGTGAGGCCTTCAAGAATCACTTTAAAGGGATCCCCAACTGCCGAAACAAATTGAGTATATAATAAAAAAGTGTTTAAAAAATGGGCTAAATTTTTTTGATTGAAACAAAACAAAATTTAAATTATCGTTTTAGTCAAAGCTCGCCTTTTCCATTTTTTTTTTTTTTTTTTTTGGTTCTCGGAGTCTGTATAATGTCAGCCGCAATCTGTAGGCTTGAGAATTTATTCCATACATGTTTAATTTATAACAGTTTTGGTGTATGACGTCATCGCAATATTTTAAGATACTCAATGCAACTAAGGCATGTTACACGTATTTTTGAATAAAAAAACAAGTTTTTTCAATAACAATATATGTAAGTTTTTCATCAAAAAGTATGACATATTTGGTATGTATAGAAAGATTATTTTAACCACTGTTATATTCTGATAAAAGTAATATAGGAAATCGTCAAGTAATTTTGTTTAGTAGAGATTTAATTTTCAACATAAAGTAGCTTGGGGCTTGGCTATATATAAGTCTATGTATTTGATTTTTTCATAAAAGCACTTATTGGTGTTTATTTTCAATAAATGTAACGTGTCATTTATAATCAGACATTATTTGCTAAAATTATCCATGAAAAACCTTTTTTTTTTTTTATGAAAATTGAAATTATTATTTTCAATACCACACCAAAATGAGTACGTTTACTAATTCAGTCACGTTAGATTCAGATAAACTATGGTAGTGTTGATTTTTCTACCTAAGTCGTTTTTGCATGAATAACTAAAACTTTTAGTCCCATTCAAAAAACTTTTTTCGGTATTTAGTATCGTTTTTTGAAATACTCAGGACTTATTTGGTCATTTTGACAAAATAATTAATTCCATTCAGAAATTCAGAATGCGTAAATAATTAAAAAACAGAAGCGGTAAACTTTATAAACAAATTAGAGTGGTGTGAAAAACATTAGGACCATATTAGTAAAAGTGAAATTTTTTAATATTTTTTATAAAGACACAAATACACTGTCATAAAATGAACCTAGTTTAGTATTTTTTTTTTTTTTTCTTTTTGTATGAATGCTCCTTTAGCTGCAATAGATTTTTCAACCTTCTTAAGTATACCATGAATCAGTCTTGGATACATTTCTTGTATTTCTAGATCATGCGTCTAAACCTCTATGAGCACCTCAATCAATGCAACTTTTGTTGTTGGCTTTCTGTCGGCAGTTCTCTTTTTGACTATCATCGACAAGTTTTCAATCGGGTTCATATCAGGTGTGTTATCAGCCCATGGTTGGATAGGAACATTATTACGGTTCAAAACAATTGTAACAGAGCGTGCCATATGACACGATGCGCCGTCTATTTGGAAGATGAAACCACCATCAAGAAAAAATGATTTGGATCTTGAAGTAAAAGTTTTTTCTCTAATATGTTGATATATTGATGTTGCTATATTCTAACTTTAACAATTCTAAGGGGTTCTACACTATGAGAACTTTTCATCGACCATATTATTACTTAGGTAGGATACTTTGACGGTCTTCATCAGACATTGCGGGTGAAATTCTTCACAAGACGACGGCGCACGTACTGACATTTATCGTTGAGTTTCTCGAACATAGACTCGTCACTGAAGCAAACCTAAAAATACAAACGCAGTGTAAAAGCCTTGAGCATACATTAGATTAACATACTGTAATCACTGGTTACATGTTCACTTCATTTTGCGTTCATGCAATAAACATAGCCATCGCTATTTCGTTCGATACCTATGGGCATAAAATAATTGTATTAGCGGGTAATCTATGCTATCAAACATCATTACTGTATGAAAAAATGTGTTATATTTTGCTTCAATTCAGAATACATGATTGTAAGCTCTTATATAAAAAATAGTAAAGGGTACAATACCTTTCTCCAATGTTCTGTGATTCAATCTTTGTGATCCATGGCCCACTGCAATTGTCGCGTTTGTTGAGCATTGGTCAAAAGCGGTTTTTGCGAGGTCGACGTGCTACAAATTTGTTTTTTATCAGATCTTTCTAAACACAACTTGTTGAGACATTGATCTGGTGCTCCTGCAGCACATCTTAAGGTTGCTAGCTGGTCATTCTTTTGTTTTTTTTTTTGACAGTTTGCATGCAAAACCCGTCTTACGCGTCATGACTTGTTTTCGGCCTGAAGTGGAGCATCTTGGAGAGGACGTAAAACCAAAGTCCAATTGTTTCTTGATGGTATAAACTTTTGTTTTACTTAGTTCACATTTCTTGGAAATTCCTGTTGAGAAAGTATTTCCAACTTTAATAATGCTTTAACTTTACCTCGCTTTCTCGGACTAGGGTAGGCAACTTCACCCATAGTTTGAAAATATATTATATTCTGATAAAAAAAACAACTCTTAAATAATCAAAATTACATATTTAGAATCAGAAAAATATTAAACTGTATCGCTATCAGCAGCAGTAGTCTAACAAATATTTACTCAAAGGTCGTTTGAATCATAAATATTCACGTGTCCGCAACTTACATTTCACAAGACAAATGTTCACTAAAACACATAGTTCTACAACAAAAGTTAGCAAATTCAAATTCAAATCAATAAATTCAATACTCAGCTACACCTACATGATGTTGATGATAAATAAAGCAGTACTGCCACTATTTTAAAATCTAAAAAGTGGTATCATTTATACCGTATAACAAGAAATGACATTTAAAGATATATATATTAATATTTTAAAAATTTTTTTACTAGCTTTATTATTACTTTGTTTTAGAAGCCATCCAAAATCATTACACAATTATACATATTTTGTGTTTAATTGAGTTGGAGAAAATATAAAGGCAGCATGCTGCGGTTTCTCGTTTTGTATTTAGTTCATACGGTATAATAGAGTTGTTCGTTTTATGTTTAATTTACATTTAGTTATGGTTTAACCCTTTCATAACCGCAAGCTTTTGGTAGCGGCTTTCAAGTATGCTAATCAAAAAAATTTAGTACAAATTTTTTTTTAAACATTTTCTTTATTATGAACACAACTTGTCTTGGCAGTTAGAGATCCCTTTGAAACTACAGTTAGAAAGAAATGAATTAATAAACTCAAAAAATTTATATAAAGAAACTAATAACAAAGTGACGGCTAATCGTAGGATATTAAGAGAGAGGTTAAAGTGTTTTCTAGAGTTTTTAAAAATTAGATCCACTTTAGATAGCACTTTTTAAAAGTGTAACAAAGATTAAAGAGGGTTCTCGAGAACCCCTTATTAAGAGTATAATGGAAATCATTTCTGAAGCACAAACTGTAGAAATAATTATTGAGAATTATCTTTAGCATTAGAAGCCCGATTGATTTAGCTGTTTAACAATTGGTTTATCTGTTTAAATGACATTAAAAATATGGCTATTTGATTCACAAAACAAGTTATAGAAAAAGTTCTTTCCAAATAATTCGGTCCTATTCTAAGGAGAAGTAAACTAGAGACTAAATATTAGACTTGCTTTAGTTAATGACACTGTTGAAGACTTTTCAAAAGACTCTAGAATCTGAAATCTGAAATAAGAAACAAGAAATAGTAAACTGAGAACAATAGAGCTTAACATCAGACAGGCCCTTTTTACTATAAATATATATACATATATATATATATATATATATATATATATATATATATATATATATATATATATATATATATATAATATATATATATATATATATATATATATATATATATATATATATTTGCATTTATATACAAAATATAACATGACTATAAAAATATTTATACGTTAGGGTGTATAAATGATTATGCAGCCCCAATCCCAAATCCGATCCGAATAATTTTTCAAACCCTGCCCCGGCCTCTATTAAATTTTAAACCTGGTTGTTTACTTGCTACTGATATCGATTACATATAGATTTATAGTTATGTTTTGGCAAGCAACAAAGATATGATATGGAGTTATATCACTACAGTAATAGGTGCTTAAAACAAATAATGGCTTTAAAATTGTGGAGTTTTTTATCATTAGGTTACAATATTTCGATGTTATCATCGACTAGTTTTAATTTTGTCAATTTTCTATAGTTAGTAACATAATGATCGTAATGTAGTTATCTATATTTTGTAAATATATTGCTAGCAACAAAACTGCAATATATAGCCATTGACTATCTACAGTTATTATGTAGTTTTATATCTGCTTGCAATGCTACGTTCTGCAGTTAAAAATGTATTGTAGTAAAATCGATATCTACAAATATGCGGCATCATACTCTTCAATTACAAATTCCTCCATTTTCAGCGCAAATAAATCTTTATTTGAAGAATATTTATACCATTTAAACTCTTTAGCATCGCTTAAATCAGGAATAGAAATAGATGTTCGAATCAGACTGTTTATACAGCTTCCTTTTCTTAAATTTTTTTTTCTTTTCAATCTCTTTTATTTTCTCTTTTTTTTTTTCCTTTTTTTTTTCCTTTTTTTTTGAATTAGATTTTTTTCTTTTTCTTGTTTCAGTCTTTTTTTTCTGATTTTTTTTCTGATTTTTTGCAAATACAATCGGCCAAGTTCCCCATACACTATGGGACATATGGGACAGAATGAGTAACATGCTTGTCCACTCTTTATGCTTGTCCAACACAGAATAAGTAATATGATTGTCCACTATTTCTTTTAGCAGTTTAGCAAAATCTTTTTTTCTTCAGATGGTCATGTAAATGTTTGCTGTGCCACTTATGAACATGTTGCTTCTAATTCTCTTTTAATGTTCGAAACACTGCAACATTGATAGGCTGTAAAATGTGCGTCACCAAAATACTTCACTGAACTGACTTGTTTGCATATATAAATAGGAAACATGTCCATCGACAAAAAAAAAACAGGAAGAGTTATATTATTTACTTTAGGAAAAGGGTGAAAAGAGTTTGCTAAGAGTTCGGACAACATCCAACCGGAATTACTTTTTTCTAGTGCCCAACTGGAGAAAGTTTAGGGTTATTTCCGTAGGCGGTCGCTCGTAAATCACTAATGGTGTTACAACACTGCCGTTATTAATTGGTTGATATATTGTCTTATCACTTTTTTAGGACTTTAGTTCCTTTCGTGTTAAGAAAAAGGGTAGTCGTGAGGGGTCCATCAGGACTTGTTAATTATCTTCTTTATTTTTAGGTATTCCTTAACTTTTGTTAACTACCATAAAATAATTTCTTGTATCACTGATGCACGAGAAACTGTTAAGTTTTTGGTTTAAACGTTAAGATATACTTTTTTTTTCTTCCTAAAAATCCGTGGATCCATGTTCTCCCAGGTCAATTGTTAGTAAAAGGATTATCTCTGCTAAGGACAGTCACCGACTGCTGTACACTATCCTGAAATTGTTTTATAGCTACATCCTGCTTCGGCCATTTTTAGCACCCAGTTAGCAATAATTGCTTTCTCTTTATAGCTTTGGAGTTTGAGGTCCTATTTTTCTTCAATTTTTAACTATTTTTTTAGCAATTATTAGCTTAGTCTGAGGTCTTATTTTTCTTTCAATGGGTGGCTTGCCTTCTAATTTTTATTTTAGAGTAACTCTTAATACACCATGTTTCTTAGTTGCTGTCTGGACTTGTGTATTCTTAGTTCTTACATCATATATGTAAGCCATCTTTGTTCAAAATTGCCTAATGTTTGTCGCGTATACGTATTTACGCCGAAATGGTAGGAGAATAATTTTCCACCGTCTTTTGAACGTTGTTCCATAGTTGGGATTATTATTTCAAATTTTTTTCTTAATGCTCAAGAACTGATACCTTTCTAAATGCTCAATAACTGGTATTTTTCTTTTGAATAAAAGGTCAGAGAACGCA
>NC_061162.1:50590711-50593211 GCF_022113875.1 Hydra vulgaris | reverse complement strand
ATATATAAGTTTTATTTTGCAAAATACAATAGTTTATAGTAATAGCAAAATACAATAAAAATATAATTTTATAATAGTTACATCAGCTATATATAATTAAGAGACTGTGCGTTATCAAATAAGGAAAATAAAAAATTTCCTAATTATGAGGTAAGCCTTTGAAATACAAAAGGCACTTAAATTAAAAAAAAATAGTTTTTCTTTTTAGTTTTTCTTTTTCTTTTATTATTTTTTATAAAAAAATAAATTCCTTGTAAAAGTTTTATAGCTTATAACACTGCATCACGAATATTTATAAAGTGTACGTGTAACTTTTTTGTCTTAGAAGCAAGAGAAAGCGCAACGGTACATATCTTTAAATAAATGATTAGTGGAAGCTTAAATTTTTCACAAAAAAAAGAGCGCTGGTAAAGTAGTTAACTTGACCATTTTTCTTTGCAACAAGTAATACTTTTTGTTTTTAATAGCTTTTTAAAAGTAAAAAATCATTTTTTGCGAAGCCGCAATTATAAGAAACAATGGAAAAAAAAAACATGTCTAAATATAAAAAAAAAACATAAAATTATTTTAAATGATAATAAAAATGTATTAGTAAATTTATTATTTAAAAACAAAAAATGAAAAAATGAAAACAAAATAAGCATTTAACAATATGTACATTTACAAATTACCATATCTTAATTTGATATTCTTAATTAGGAAAATAAACTTGTTTAGTTGTATTTTGTTTCGTTGAGGTAGTTTAAAAAAGTTTTCATAAATATATTTAAAAATAAAGATAATTTTATGAAGTTAAAATTACGACGAGTTATTGTGCTAGGCCGTTTCTTATTTAAAACAAGGCCTGTATCTGCTTAGGTTGCATCTCAAAATGAAAATATATCATTAAAAAAATAAAACATAAACAAAATAAAAGTATAATATAAACAAATTGATATTTAACCATAAACAAACAAAAAATTGATTAAACACTTATTTAATCAGTTTAATTTATTTATCGGTTTTTTTTTTTTTTTTTTTTTTTTCTGTTTTTTTGATTTTGTTTTTTTGTTTCTTTTATTAAAGATTAAAAGATGATTAAAGATGATAATAAAATAAATTGAAAAACCTAAGGCATTTTAAAATTCAAATTATTTTTAAAAATTAATTTAAATGATATCTACAAAAGAAAAATAACTTATATACCTGTACAAAAAACCAATTCATTACAACTTTGAAGTTGTTCTAACGATTCTCCTTTACAATTACTACCATTTTCTAAACATGTGCGAGTCCGTTTTTGACGTGGTACAAAGAAAACCATATTACAAGTAGAAGAACATTTTTCCCATGCTGTCCATGCACTTAAAGTACCTAAAGCATAAAGCAGTAACTAAGACTTATAAAATTAAAGTCAAACTAGCATTAGGATGGTCATTATACATACATCAAAATATTGTTAGACCATTCCTTTATAAAAAACATATACTATTCACATAATACATTATGATAAACAAACATAACCAATCACATCAAGAAAAAACATACATTATTCACATTGAAATAAACAGACATTTTTAAGTCAAAATAATTATAAGATTATAATATATATATATATATATATATATATATATATATATAATATATATATATATATATATATATATATATATATATATATATATACATACATATATATATATATATATATATATATATATATATATATATATATATATATATATATATATATATATATGTATATATATATATATATATATATATATATATATATATATACATATATATATATATATATATATATATATGTATATATATATATACATATAAATACTATATAATATATAAGACTATCATTATTTAGACATCAAACACCAATAACACCAGTCACGATATATATATATATATATATATATATATATATATATATATATATATATATATATATATATATATTTATATATATATATATATATATATATATATATACTATATAATAAATAAGACCATCATTATTTAGACATCAAACACCAATAAGACCAGTCACGATATATATATATATACATATATATATATATATATATATATATATATATATACTATATATATATATATATATATATATATATATATATATATATATATATATATATATATATATATATATATATACATATATATATATATATATATATATATATATATATATATATATATATATATATATATATATATATATATATATATATATATATATATATGTATATATATATATATATATATATATATATATATATATATATATATATATATATATATATATATATATATATATATATATATATATGTATATATATATATATATATATATTATACAAACATCAAAATATTGTTAGACCATTCCTTTAAAAAAAACATATACTATTCACATAATACATTATGATAAACAAACGTAACCAATCATATCAAGAAAAACATACATTATTCACATTGAAATATA
>NC_061162.1:50582686-50589711 GCF_022113875.1 Hydra vulgaris | reverse complement strand
ATATATAATATATAATATATATATATATATATAATATACATATAATATACATATATATATATATATATATATATATATATATATCAGGATAATATTGTAAATTATAGAAACGCTATATAATAATAATATTGTAATATATATATATATATATATATGTACATATATATATATATTTATATATATATATATATATATATATATATATATATATATATATATATATATATATATATATATATATATATATATATATATATATATGTATATATATATATATATATATATATATATATGTATATATATATATATGTATATATATATATGTATATATATATATATATATATATATATATATATATATATATATATATATATATATATATATATATATATATATATATATATATATATATATATATATATATATATATATATATATATATATATATATATATATATACCGTAGCGTGGGGTAATCGCGCACCCGTTCACATATTCATTTTAATGGGCGAATGATATATTTAGTGTTATTGCTTAGTTCATTTTGTAGTTAATATCGCATATTGTGCCTTAAGTAAAATATAAGTTGTTTGTTACAGATCTTTTGGAAGAAAACAAATAATCAATAACAAGTTAACTTTATCACGGTGTAGGTTCATAGAATTCCGTAAAAACGACCAACTGGAAATTCTAAGGGTAAGCATTTGTAGTTAAAACTTTCTTAGAACTTTGAATTTTTCTCAGTGTACCTTACATTTATTGAAGTAAACTCTTACAAGTTTTTAAGTCTTATGAATGAACTGTTCATAAACTTTAAGTATTTAAAGTAAGGTTGGGTAATTGAGCACTTTTATATGGGGTAAATGAGCAGCTTTTGAATTGAGTGGTTTTTATTCTTATAATATTTTTGATAATAAAATAAATATTTAAAGATACAAATAATTTGAGTTTTTATACCATATTTACTTTTTTTTAACCTTTTTTTAACAGATTTGTGGAAATGGTGAGAAACTATTTAAAATCAACTCAAAAACAGTCAAAGACTTACTTAGAATGTGAACTTAAAAGAGTTATCGCACTTGTTAATGGTGAAACCTTGGAAACTTGTGGCAAAGCTGTTAAACATACCACACATAACTTTAAGGTGTCATATTAATGGTTTATGCAAAAGTAGTGTGGTTGGTCAAAAGAGTTTTTTGCTATCAGACGAGGAGATGTCAATTGCACAATACATTGCAACTTTTAGTGATTTTGGGTATGCATTTGATAAAATAGACCTCAAATTATTTGTACAATGTTTTCTTAACAAATCTGGAAGAGAGTGCCTGTATTTTAATGAAAATTTTTCTTGTGATGAACTGGGTAAGATCATTTTTAAAGCGGCATAAAAGTCATTGTCTTATCAAGCATGTCAAAATATTTGTAGAAAGCGTGCTGCAATTTTATGTGACATTTTATGCAATTTCATTTCTGGTTGGTTTGATGGCTATTGTTTTAAAAATTGGATGCAAACATTAATAATAACTTACTTTAGAGATGTTGATAATAACACAACAAAACTTCTTATAGGTGATAATTTAGCATGCCTTTTATCTATTGATGTTATTGAAATTTGTGAAGCTATTAGAATGTTTGTGAAGATATTAGAATGGTCTTCTTACCTCCTAATAGTACACAATAGTGCACATGGAAAAAAGATACCATATCATTTTGTAGGCCAGGTTGTAAATATAGATAAAAATAACAATACGAAAACAAGATACTTTAGACGAGATTTAGATGTTTTAAACCCAAGAATCATCTCCTTCAAAGACCCACAAGTTCCTGATTACTTTGTTAGAGAAAAAAAATCAATCATAAAACAGCTTCCTTGTCCCTATATGAGGAAAAAAAAACAAATTTTTTGAAAAAAACTATTGGTGACTTATATATATGTTAATATTATATTAGTGTGTTTTTCATATATTTATATGTTTTTCATATATTTATATGTCAAATGAATTATATATTTAGCAAGGATTTTCATTTAATTATATATATATATATATATATATATATATATATATATATATATATATATATATATATATATATATATATATATATGTATATATATATATATATATATATATATATATATATATATATATATATATATATATATATATATATATATATATATGTATATATATATATATATATATATATATATATATAAAACGCGCATCCGTATATATAAAAATATGTAAATATATAATCTGTATATATCAAAATATATATCATATATATATATATATATATATATATATATATATATATATATATATATATATATATATATATATGTATATATATATGTATATATATATATATATATATATATATATATATATATATATATATATATATATATATATATATATATATATATATATCCATATAGTGTAGTCGAAAGAGCGTTTTAATGTAAAAAAAGTTTGATCTTGGTAAACAATTTGAGTAGAGAGTATGAATCTTTTGACTTGAAGTTATTGATGCATAAAGCAGATGCACAATACAATTTAAACATTTTAAAAGTCTAGCTATAAAAAGTAGAAATAATAAGATGCAGAATACTTTTTGATACTTTATCAAAGTAAGAAGCTACCATATTTATTTTTTTCCTTACATAAGGGTGCGGACCGCAACAAAACAATTTGGCTAATTGTTGTTTGTTTAAGTGTTTTTGAACCGAAATATTGTTATTATTTATTGTTCTTTACCAGTTTTCTAATAGCCGTTTAGGAGTTACTTTGATGATTTGACTTAAAAAAAATCATTTATATTGCATAAAATTTCTCTTTTTTTGTTTGGGAAAATTTTAAAAAAACTTTTCTTTTTTGCTCACAGGCATTTATTGATTTTATAGGACTGTTTTGCATTTTGGTATGTAGAAAACGTCAAATATAAAATAAATAAAAAGCATTAAACAATAAAATACGGTTATTAAAATCTAAAGAAAAAAGTATATCTTACAACAGTCTGCATTAGCTACTCTAAGATATTTGACTACTCCAAGTATTGAAGGAATTGTAGGTCGAGGAAAGTCAGAAAAAAATATATCAACAGACTCTAATTCTTTTGGATTCATGTTTTTATATTTAACCTCTGTTCTATTAACTTTAATAGTATACCAATAAGTCCCATCAACAGGAAGC
The DNA here is from genome assembly GCF_022113875.1 of Hydra vulgaris. Taxonomy (NCBI): domain Eukaryota; kingdom Metazoa; phylum Cnidaria; class Hydrozoa; order Anthoathecata; family Hydridae; genus Hydra; species Hydra vulgaris. The sequence continues at coordinate 50,586,514 of NC_061162.1, read as the reverse complement.
TGTGTTATTTGAAACCGAACACACCCTGGATTAATAAGAAAATCGGTTTGGCTGAACTCCCCAGCCAGGCAATTTCCGAACGATAATGAAATTTGATTTCTTGTCTCTGGTCCAATATATGCGTTTAAAAATCTTGATTCACACCTAAGTTCACATTCAAGATCACAAATCTTAGGATATGCTTGTCCAAAACGAAACAAGTTAGTCACGCGCTCATTAAGTTTGTTGCTCAAACCAACAGTTGTAAAGCAAAATTCAAAATCAATACTAAAACTTTTAGATAAAAACATCAATGTAGCAACTTTTTTACCTTCTTTTACCTCGAAATTTTTCATAGATAACACTTCGGTGTACTCTAAAATAATATGATATAAAAAAGGTTTAACAAATCATACAAAACCTGTTTATAAATATTTTAATAAACTAAAAAAAAAAATTTTAATTTTAAAATTTAATTAAAAAAAAGCATGATTTATTAATAATTTAATTACAGTTTCAGAAACTTCATCTCAAATTCAGAAACACATCATTTAATCTCAATTATGAAAATACCAGTTATACCCAGCACGATAACACAAACATAAAACAAGAACAAATATTAAAAACTGTTTTTGCTTTTTAAAGAAAAATAAATATCACTTTAACGCACGAAATATGTTATACAAGGATATTGTTTAATTTAGGGACCGGCGAAGTTGACTTTTCAAGACTCGAATTTATATAAAAGGCGAATTTAGATTATATGCGTATACTGAATTTAACTGAAAGACGAATTTGGACTAACAAACCAAATTTAACTGAAAGCCGAATTTGGATTTTAAAAACACATTTAATTGGAAAAACTTTTATAAGAATTTTTACAAGTTTTATAAAAAAAAAAATTTTATTGCTTTGAATGTTACAAAAATATCTAACGTTTTGCCACGGAATACATTCTACCATGAATTTCTAGTTACTTATAAAATGCTCCTAATAAACATTAATGAAACTTAAATCTAAACAAACATAAATTAAAGATCGTTATTATAAGTTTCGTTAAAGATTTATATCTTCAAAATTCTGATTGTTTTGGGTGAACTGGCATCTTTATCGTTTCATTTCCTTTATAATTTTTTCCTTTCATATTAAATATTTTTTTGTAAAAAAATAATGAAAGCTGTACAGAACCAGTAAAGAAAAGAGTTATGAGTGAAATTGCATTTTCTATTTTTAAAACTAAAGAACTTAGTTAAATAAAATTATTGAGCATGATGTTTAATAATTTTAAAACCATACCGTAGGTATCCTAAATATATTTTTCTAATATGAAAATAAATTGATTATGGATTGATATTCATTTAAATAGTTTTATTAATCTGGAAAGCAAAGGTTTTACGATGGTAGATATTCTGATAGACTTCCTTTAGAAATTATATATATAGGGTTTCCTAGACTTTGAAATATTAAAGAAACTATTAATTAATGGCTAGGGTCAACCAGTCATTAGTTGACATCTCCTCTAGTTGTTGATGTTTTGTCACTAAAAAATATGCTGAGCTAACACTATCTGAAATAGTGTCTGAAACAAACGTCTATCATATCATATCAAACATAAAAATGAACACATACGATGATTTCCAGCAAAAAGGTTCTGTAAATACTCATAACACTTAGGGATCATTTTCATAATTGTTTTTAGATAACCACAAAAAATGCATGACTAATGAAATGTAATTAAAATTTTTCTTTTTAATGCTCACACGGAAATTGATGATATAAATGTAAAAAACCTTTGAAATAAAAACATTGAAAAAGAAGTGGGGGTAGAAGGGGTTTCAATAACAAGAAGATATCTATTGTGTTTTCCAGTAATCCACAAAAAATATATAAATAAAAATTTACCATCGTAATTTACTTTATCGTAAAATAGGATTTTTTATACTGTTTCAACTTGCTAGGGTATTTAAAGAATTACTTTAAAAAATATTGCTTTGTTGAATGTTATGATTGTTACCCAACACTTTTTTTTTAGATATTTATTGTTTTGTAAAGTTCTATTTGCACAACCATTAATGGTTACAACACAGGAGTTCCCTTTTTTATTATTATTAAATGTGTTTATGTTCCTCTTTATCTTAAAATAATAATTAAATTGAAAGTAGAATTAAGTTAAGGTGTATCCCAAAAAAAAACTACTCAAAATAGGCATTATGATCCCATTCTATTGATGAGGATATTAGCAATGCAGTTTAAAATGTTATGATGTAAATTGCTAATTTATTGTCGTTTTACTTAGGAAATTTTATAATTTGTTTTTACTGTTTATATAATACGTATTTACTGTAAGTAGTTCCTATTGAGAAGCTCAATTCTTAGTCTTAAACCTTATCTAATAATTAAGGAAATATTTTTTGGAACTCGCTTGGAGCATGGGCAACCATAAAATTGTAGGTTATTTTTACTCATTAAACTTTCAAACTATAAAAGTTTATAGCGATATAAACATTCAATCCATTTATATTTATACAAGTCTTTCACAGACCCAGCAAACATGTAAGCGTTGAATCAACGTTGAAAACTAGTCGCAGCTTAGAAAAAGCGTTAAAGTCACAAAAACAACGTGCTTTCAACGTTGAATCAATGTCTGTTTTTGTATACTAAATCGCGGTAAATTGAAACGTTAAAATTGTAACGTAATAAGCGTTGAAATTGTAACGTAATTTAGCCTCTCAAAATAAAACGTTTATTCAACGTGGAATCAACTTACGCAAAAAACCACTTTAAAAACGTTTCGAAGTATATGCTTTATCAACGTTAAAAACAAACCGATTTTTAAACGTTACATTTTCAACGTTGAATAAGCGTATAAATTTAAACGTATCTTATCTTCTAAAAAAAATGCGTTTATTAAACGTTGAAAATAAGTACGCAAATAATCACTGTAAAAATGTCGCAAAGGTAATGGTTTATCAACATTAGACATTAGCTGCTTTTTCAACGAATTTAAACTATTTGAAAAACAACACTTATTCAACGTTATTTCAACGTTGGTTGAAAATGTGCTAATTAAAAAACGTTGAAAAAGTGTTACTTTGCTAACGTTAATAAAACGTTGATTTGACAATGTTGAGGAAGTGGCACATCGAAAACTATTGTCTCAATAACTAGCCATTACAAAAATAATATGCCGTAATGGAAAGGCAAGGAAAACTTGATAAAATGCATGCATATGATATAAATCTGTTTTAATAAAGTTATATTTTATAGCCGATTTTATTGCGACTAATTTAAAACTTTTAGATTTTATATCAAAATGTATATAAATTACATAAATCTCAGGTAAAATTCGATTTATTCAGATTATTTTTGTCAATGTTTTATTTTGTTTTTAGTTGACAGTTTTAATAAAATGCTCAACTTTTTTTAAATATTTATTTCTTAGTTAGAAATAGTACTTAGTTTTAATACGATTCGCATTTATAAAATATTATCAAAATTAATAAAACATAATAAGTCAGACTAAATTAAGTTTGTTAACAGAATAAATTTTTAAGTTTATTTACAAATTATCACTTTTACATACATACTTCATTAAGAGTTTGTATACTAGTTTTATTAAGTATCTGAATACAGACCTATGAAGTCTCTCCCATTTGGCAGGAGTTTTCTGAATTTTGAAGAGAAATTTATCTTCAACCTGCATTTAAAAATAATTTAATAACTTTCTTTTCCTCACTAGTAACTTAAAATACACCAAGCTTCTAACTTTTTAAATAGTTTTCATTTTATAAGTTAAGAAAAATAGTTAAAGATTGTTAAAAATTGCTTAACACAAACATAAATACATAA
>NC_061162.1:50440186-50580186 GCF_022113875.1 Hydra vulgaris | reverse complement strand
TTTTTGTAACGACTTTTAGTAAGGTTTTTTTCAACGTTACGCTATAACGTTTAATCAACGTCTCTTTAACAACGTGACATATCTTTGCAAAATTGATTACTTTGTCAACGTTTCCGCAACACCTTTTGCGACCGGTTTTCAACGTTGATTCAACGCTGACATGTTTGCTGGGGATGTTTATTTGGTTGAGATAACTTGGTCATTAAAATTCAATGATGTTCATTTAATCAATTAAATTCGATGTTTTTTTTATTGCAATGTGTATTTTTTTAATTAAATTCAATGTTATTTTGGTCGCTATGTTCATTTGTTCAATGAAATTCGATGTTTATTTGGTTGTGACAAGTTGGTTATTGAAATTAGGATCGGATTGTTGTAACTATAATTGTAAAAATTAAATACAATAACACATTACAGTATAATAGTATTGTATTGTAATAGCAGAGATGTAATTATTATTCTATTGTTATTTTAACAATACATTGAAATCCTAAAACTTTTGTATTGTATTACCGTGATGTTTAACAATTACAACAACTGCTGTATTGCTTTGATAAAAAACAGATACAATAAATGCTGTGGTGTATTGTATTACTATTTCAACGTTTAAAAGCTGTTGAATTTTACAGTATTTTGATTCATTTTCAAATGCATTTACAATTATTTGGGCACTAGAAAATTCAGATGGCACCTTAAAATTGTTCTTAGCATTCATTTAAATGTATAGTTTTATTTATTTATTTTTAGCCAAAGAAGTATATATTCTGCGTATACTTAACAAATAGTAAATTCGGGCGCTCTTGGCACCCGTTTTTAGCAACACTTTACATATAACTTTATTTTATTTTATTTTGATTTCAATAATATAAACCTTTAAAGAAGTTATTTAGGATTAACATTAATAATACTTACTCTAAGTCGTACAAATATATAATTTATTATATGTTTGTAGTTAGATAATTTTTTACTATGTGAAGTGAAACTTTTGTTTTTTTTTTTAATTTTGTCTAAACTAATATTGAAATTTTTTACCAGATGATGACGTCAAAACTAATTGATTATTTACATATAGTGCGTGAAAATAGTCTATTTTTGTTATTATAAATAACTGCTAAAGAGTAATAAATTACGGTATTCTAGAATCAGGGAGCCATTGATCTGGGTAAATGTGTATTATATTGTCTTAGCATGTGAACTTTTATTTTGCAACAATTTTCTATATTTTCAGATTACTCATCACCTATCAGACTAGAGTAAGTGTTATCAAAACATTTGATGTCTGTTGTAAAAGCAAAAAACTAAGTGGAAGAAATGATAGGAATTGATTATGTATACACATCTATTTCCAGCAGTTAAAGAAAAACACGTCAAATAAAACTCATTTTTATAGAGCTATAAAAAGTTTGCAACTAGGATAAGTAATATTTAAAAAATAAAAAAGAGTCAATAATCATATGTTAGTTGTACCTTATTGAAATAGGGTACACAAAATATATGAATATTGATTTTATTTCTAGTCACATGACTAATTTTTGACAATACAATAATTTTTTTCATTACAATAATAACTTGTTATTGTATTATAAAGATGAATTACAGTACAATATTTATTGCTGTTGTAGTGGGTCATTACAATACTTTTTATTTTCAGATGTTATTATTGTATTATGTAGATGAATTGTAATACAATATTTATTGTTATTGCATTCATTGGACTCTTTGCAATGACATTGCAAGTGGCAGAGATAGTTTTTAACTGCTGAAAAGGAAAAATGAAGAAAAAAGAAGATAAAGAAAATTTTTTATTAATATTTTTAAAAAAAGGGGAATAAAGAAACAGCAACAAATAATATAAAAACTAGATCAAATAATATAAATAGATAACTGAGGAGAAAAATAAATAGGAAAACAAAAACTACCATAAATATAAAGTTAAAAGTTTAAAAATGTTCGAAATTGGAAAGTAACAATAAAAAAGAACAACAAATATTACTAGCAACGAAAAAAGAAAAGATAAGAACATTTTCTTTTAACTTTAATTTTTAAAACATTTTTGTACACTGTTCATACTGATATGTATATCTGTGCTTAGTTTGAATTGTCCTGTATTTTTAAACGTTTTTTATTTTATAATGTTATTTTGTGCGCTGTTTACAATGTTTGTTTGTTTGTTATTTTTGTTGTTTTTTTGTTTTTTGTTGTATATTGTTCATTGAGGGTTCTAATGAATAGTTCATATTGTAATGTGTTTAAGTGCGTTGTTTGCATTAGTATGTAATTTTACTTAGTTTAATGTTGTAAACTTTGTATAATTAGATATTGTGTTTATAAAAGCAAGTGAGTTTTTATTATTATTATTATTATTATTATTATTATTATTATTATTATTATTATTATTATTGTTATTGTTATTATTATTATTATTATTATTATTATTATTATTATTACTACCATAAATATAAAGTTAAAAGTTTAAAAATGTTCGAAATTGGAAAGTAACAATAAAAAAGAACAACAAATATTACTAGCAACGAAAAAAGAAAAGATAAGAACATTTTCTTTTAACTTTAATTTTTAAAACATTTTTGTACACTGTTCATACTGATATGTATATCTGTGCTTAGTTTGAATTGTCCTGTATTTTTAAACGTTTTTTATTTTATAATGTTATTTTGTGCGCTGTTTACAATGTTTGTTTGTTTGTTATTTTTGTTGTTTTTTTGTTTTTTGTTGTATATTGTTCATTGAGGGTTCTAATGAATAGTTCATATTGTAATGTGTTTAAGTGCGTTGTTTGCATTAGTATGTAATTTTACTTAGTTTAATGTTGTAAACTTTGTATAATTAGATATTGTGTTTATAAAAGCAAGTGAGTTTTTATTATTATTATTATTATTATTATTATTATTATTATTATTATTGTTATTGTTATTATTATTATTATTATTATTATTATTATTATTACTATTAACATTGTTATTATTTTTGTTGTTTTATTATTATTGTAGTTTTTATGTTTATTACTACAAATACTCTTTTTATTATCTTTATATAAATATATTTATTTATAACTATTACTGTTTTATAATTATAATTAAATATATTTATATAAAGATATGTATTTTTGGTGTTTACTAAAGATTAGTAAAATTACTATTTGTAAATATCTATGAAAATCTTTTTCACAATATATGATTGATTGAATTTTCAGAATATATGATTGATTGATTGATTAGAATAATTGTAAATCGCAGGTATTGTTATTGTTTCTAAAAAATAATAATACAATAACAATAGCTATTGTTTCTGTTATTGTATTTATTACAGTTGCAACAGTTCAAACTCAAATTGAAATTCAATGACCGAGTCATCGCAACTAAATAAATATTTTTATCCGCATTCTTACTTTTTAATGAATCAATCAACTTTTTCCTATTGGGAAAACACAACTATTCAAAATGAAAACATTCAATTTGAACGTTTTCATTTTGAATTAATCAGTTTTTCAAAATTACCGTTAACCGAACGTAAAATTTGTTGCAAAACTAATGTTGGCTGCAATTTTTTTAAGCAATCTCCTTGTTATCAAATTATGTAACTTAACTAAGTGTGAATAACTTTTTGTAAAATTATTTGTTTTTTATGAGGTTTTCACCGTTGTAATAAAAAATTAAAATGTAAAAAAAAAAAGAGCTTTACTCTTTTTAACAATATGTAATAATTGAATATATAGATAATTTAAAATGTTTACACACGTGCCTAATAATTCCAATTTCTCACAAGAAAAAGTGGTTTAATTGATTAAAAAGAAAAAATGCGGATAAATAATAACAAGGAAAAAATGCAAACAATCAACGAGCCCTGCAGAAGAAGGAAGTCTTGTAGATAGGGTTGCCAAACGTCCGGCAAAAAGAGGATATGTCTTTCTTTTTTATCCATTATCCTATGCCCAGCACGCGAGGCGCTAAAAGTGAAAATTGTCCTGTTTTTTTATTAATTCCAGTTTTTTATTATTTCATATGCTTTTTCTAACTTATATTTCCTGATTTAGGCTGTTTTTTAAGCCTCATTTTTTTCTCACTTAAACTATTATAGCTGCTCTTAAAAAAATTTTGAAAGTTTTTTTGACGTTCTATTCTTTAATTAAAACTCCAGGTTCTATATTTAACTCTGCGCGTTTCGCTTTTCCAATTGTTGTTCTATAGAACGGCAAGTGAATTTAAAAAGTTAAAAAGTATAGATCTATTTTTTTTTATTAATAAAATGTTTTTAACTCCACACATTTTGGCTGTCAGTATTTTTCCTTATAACAACAGCACTTAAATTGAATTGCGACATTTTCTAAAAAGTAACTTCATTTTCTACAAAGAGAAATTACAAATTCTTAACTACTATGAAAACAAAGTATTCATGCTCTGCTGAAGATAACAACGAAAATGAGGCAAAGTATACGATTTATGATACTTGTACGATTCAAGTTACTTGTCCGTCGCTAAAAAGTCGCGACGTCGAGCAACTTGATTTCGACCCGGTTTAGACCAAAATCTTCGAAATTGTCCAGAAATCATTGCGCCATAAAAAAGTATATAACCACGAAGTGTTAACAGTTTTTAAATAAGTCAAAAATATGAATTCCACAGAAAGAGTTAGAAAACACAGACAGAGAAATGCTTTTTTACAATCTGCAATAGAAATTGTTACTACATCATCAGCTTCTGAAAATGATATTGTTTCAGTTCAGGGCAGTAATCTGCATGAGGTTTCTCCTAATGATTATCAACATGATACGAGTGAATTAAATGAAACACTAAGTGATGATTATTATTCTACTAACATAATGGAAGATTCAGACTCTGATTCTGTTATCAGTGTTGAACTAGACGAAGATCCAAGCGATAAAAATGTTGAAGACGACCTACAGGCTGAACTTGCTGTTTGGAGTTCTTCAAGTATGTGTAAACGAGATTCCCTAAACAAGCTTCTTGCAATTCTTTGCAAAAATAGACACCCAGAACTTCCAAAAGATTCGCGAACATTGTTAAACACACCAAGGTCTATAGCTTTTTATTCTAAATGTGGTGGAGATTTTTTTCATTTAGGAATTGAATCTGGAATTAAAAGGACACTTGATAGTACAGTTATAACTAATGAAAATACTCAAAATATTGCATTAATTGTAGGCATAGATAGGATTCCTTTGTTTAAGTCTTTAAGCGTAGAATTATGGCCAATTCTTTGTCGTTTTAACAGTCTAAAACCTTTTATTGTTTCAGTATACACAGGTAACAAGAAGCCTAGTTTCATTAATGATTTTTTAAAAGATTTTCTAGTTGAATATCAGTTATTGAACACTGTAGGATTTCTCTATGAAAACCACAGGTACACAGTCTCTATTAAAGCATTTGTATGTGACGAACCTGCTAGAGCGTTCATTAAGTGTATCAAAAGTCATACTGGGTATTATTCGTGTGAGCGATGTATAATTAAAGGTGCATGGCATGATGGACGAGTTGTTTTTCAAAAAAGTAAGCGATGGAAAGCAACTTAATTTAGGGAAATTCTTTTATATAGTGGTCTTGTTGTACTTCGAGGGGTTGTTAAAAAAGAAGTCTACACACATTTTCTTTATCTTTCAATAGCTATAAAAATTATGCTGAGTTCAAATGCTGAGTATCGAAATTCTCTGCTGGAATATGCTCATCATTTGCTTGTATATTTTGTTTCTACCACAAAAAATATTTATAGCAATACATTTAATACATACAATGTTCATAATCTGATTCCTCTCCAAGATGACGTAGCTGGTTATCAACTACCACTTGATGCAATTTCTGCATTTGCTTTTGAGAATCAGCTCCAAATTTTAAAGAAGCTTGTCCGTAATGCCACAAATCCTGTAAATCAAATTATCAAGTGAGCACATGAGTTTGAAAGTTGTGGAGCTATGTATTCTGAAAAATTTTTGTACACTAAAATAAGTATAAAGCATAAAGATAGCTGGTTTTTACTAAAGTGTGGCAAATATGCTAATATAAAAGAAATTAATGACAACAACATTTATATGTGTGAAACCTATAGAAAAGATAGCATGGAAAGTTTCTTTCTTGAACCTTGTGATTCGAAGAATTTCAATATTGTACTTTTGCGAGAGAGAACCCTTAGTCTTGCACGTACATTAATTGAAAGAGATGACATTTTGTATAAAGTTGTTGTTATGCCATATGGTGATAATGGTCTTGTATTTATTTTCCTTGTTCACAATGTCAACTGGAAATAAAATAAAATTCATTTTTGTTTCTTTAACAATTACTTAATTAAAATTTATTGTTTTGTTGCTTTTAATTCAACTAACTATTAATTAATAACCTTTTTTTTTTTTTTTTTTCCAGAAAATTTATTATTTTTGGCTAAAAATAAAATTGACTTTAACTTTTGCAACACTTGTATTTTGAACAATAGTTTTTTTATAGAAAAATAAGTTTAGTATAAATAAGATTTTGTTAAGCTATTATAATTTTTGCCTTAGTAATTAAAATTTAGTATCTAATTATGTCTTATGCTCGTGGTGTTTCAATTAAAGATGGTATGGAAACAGAAGGTGTTGTTCCATGTAACTGGATAATTGAAAATAAACTGTATTGGTCCAATAGTTTATCTGTGATAAGACACTTTCAGCTCCTAAGTATACCAGATGTCTTAAAATGGAAACATTATAAATATTTGTCAACAAAGTGTGTAGGAGGTTGGTAGTTTGTCATATTCTAGAAAACCTCGTTATTTTAATAATTTAACTTATTCTAATTTAAATAACTAACTGGTAATTTATCCTTAGTAAATTCTGAATTAAAATTTTCAGATTTTTAATTTACAATTTTGATTTTTTTTTTTTAATAACTTTCAGATGAACAAACATGTCAAGACTATGAGTTTGTAACAACCCAGGAGAAAAAAAGTGCTTCAGAAGAATCGTTAATAGAAAGTTCTAATGAAGAAGACACGGGTAGGTTATAATATGTGAAAACTTAACTTAATGCTTTTTAATAATTTGATGTTATTAAAGTATATTTGAAAAAAATGTATGTTTATAATAATAGAGGTTAGCTTAAATTATTTAAATAGCTGTCACAAATATTTGTTTTTCAACTGGTTTGGTACATACTTTATTATCTTGTTTTTAAGTTGTTTATCCAACTATCTTTTTCAGTTGTTGTACCCAAATTTTCAAATGCTATGTCTCTGCAATCAATGATTTCAACACCACAACTATCTGCATTTAAATCATCTTGCAGCGTTAAAAAATTGAGAACAAAATCATCTATTCACAGTGGTGACAGATTAGAATCATCAGGTTTCAAAAGCACAAGGAAGATTGCAAGACCCTGTAAGTAATACAAAGTATAGACACTACCTTAGAAAAAAAAGGAACTTCTTTTGTCATAGATTTTTCAATTTTTGACATTTCTGATTACTCTTGTATGACATTTGATTTAAAAAATCTATTATTATAATTGTCATCAGCATGCTATTATATCAGTTACTTGTTTTAATAATTTTTTTTTTAATGTTTTGCTTTTTTTATTTTGTTTTTCTCATTTATTATTGTTTTTTTCATTACTTACATCGTCTGTTTATACTAATCAATAATTAAGTTCTCTGGATCTTGTGACCACTTTTTTTTATTATTTACAATTATTATTTTTGTATATCTATTTTGATTTATTTTTCCTATTCATTACCTTTAGCACGGAAACTATATCAAACAAAACAACATGTGGTGAAGCGTAGGCATGGTTATAACTATCCTCTAACAAATGAGAGTAAGTTTTATACTGTTTAATTGTTTAGGACTAGGGCAAGGTGTATGTGGCAACCCTTTTTTTAAAAATTTTTCAGGAATATGGATGAATATAAATTAGCTTGAGTTTATGCTTTCATTAGAACAACATTATCCTTAATATAGCTAATTATGTTGGTTGTTATCATTGCATTTTAGACATAATCACTTTTATATTATTTATATTTTTTTTAGTATTTCAAATCTGTTAACAGAAATTTCTATCAAACTTGAAAACATAACGGTTTGTGGTTGCAACAACTCTGTAACGACTATACTTTTGCCATCAACTAATGAAAGCTTTAAATTTTCCCATATTACTTCAATGTAAATTTGTAAACTAAATAGTGATTTAGATAATGATGCAAATTTTACATCTTTTGTAAGTAATAATGATTTTTTAAGTTGGAAAATTTAAAGTTGATTTGAAATTGGTGTACATTATTAGATATTTATGTTAAATGTAAAAGTATTAGGTTACAATATAAGTTCTATACAATGCAATAAGTTACAAAATACAAATAGTAATTATAGTTCTAAAAATAATTTTATAACATGTCTATTGCATAGTTAATCAGCTTTAAAATTGGGCATAAAAGTCTTCTTAGTTTGCTTCCAAGCAGTTAAGTAACAATTAACAAATAACAACAACAGAGAAAGTAACAATTAGCAGAAAGAAAATTTTTTCTTTTTAGAAAACACAGTTATCACGAATCGGTGGAAAGTCGATTAAAACAATCATTAAAAACATTTTGCAAAGTTATGCTGAGTTTTTAAATGTTGCAATATTGTTTTGAAAATAATGTTTTTTGCAGCACATTCTTATTTTTGCAGAGGGTATCCAGGGGAAACCACCTAATGATATTGTGATTATGATATTTTAAATTTAATACTATTTAATAAATAAATAATTTTTAACTTAAAATATATAAGTAATATATAGCTTTCAGTATATCTGTTTTATTGCAGTTTTTTACCCAATGCTTCACAAGCGTTATGTAATATGTATAAATCTGGTGAAAAGTTTGGATTCTCAAAATCTAACATTTACAGAGCAATAGTTGGTAAGCTATAAATTTTTCTCATAATTATTGTTAGTATAATCATTTACACTATTTTAAGTTTTGTTATTATTTGGACTTCTGTATCTGATCGGCCATAATTAGGTATCTTGTAGATAATTGTGATTTAACAAACAAATTTGTGGCATAATTTATATCTGCTTATCTGAGTTTTGTTTTAATGTACTATGGTCTGTGTCAATATAACTCTTTTATTATGTATTATAGTGTACACCATGATACATTTGAAAAATGAGCTATGTTGACACACATATGTGTGATACACTCGTGTGTGTCAAAATAGCTTTGATGATACATATATTTTTTGTTCCAAAAATGTTTAAAATTATTTCTTAGATGTTGTTCTTTTCAAGAACAAAGAGGCTACTACATCTGAAATATGCCAAATAATCATGCTTCAACTAAAACATGCGCCTCGGCGATCCAATGGTGGAGAATCGATTATTCGCAAGTTTCCTAATGAAGAATAATCGTTGTCAGAGATGCTTTTTTATGCTGATTTTTATGTATAGCTTTGCTGCTAAAAGTAATTTAAAAAGAAAGAATGTTAACGAATACTTTTTGTTATTTTGCTTTTTCCTCCGATATTCCTCAAAATACGTGTCAAATCAATGTTTCTTGCTACGTCGAAAAAAAGTCGAAATGAACGTTTTTGTGTTACGTCGAAACGACGTCGTTAGTTTCGACGTGGGCATTTGTTTCATTTTCGACCAAATTTCGACGTCGTTTCGACGTCACGATGTTTAATTAAAATAAAACTTTCGACGTTGTTTTGACGTCGAAACGACGTCGATGTGCCGGCTGGGCTATATATATATATATATATATATATATATATATATATATATATATATATATATATATATATATATATATATATATATATATATATATATATATATATATATATATATATATATATATATATATATATATATATATATATATATATATATATATATTTATATTTATATAGGTACACCTGATTCCGATCTTAACGGAACTCTTTTCTTCGTTCAAATTTTGTGCCATGCTTTTTTCAGTGTAAAGAAAGCGATGATATGAGCATGTTTTGCTGTGTTATTTTTTTTTTAATTTGTATCAACATAAATTTTCTTGAGTATTAGAATAGTTTAACTTTAGTTTTGCAGAAAAATATTTTTGTAAAGTTTTGTTTATATGAAGGAATGCTATGACTCTTTCTAATATATTTATATATCAACAAAAACCTTTTTTCTTGCTACCTGCCAAACTTTATGAAAAAAAGCACCCTCAGACACTCTACTAACTCACCAAGAACGGGTATCTATTTTTGAATTGAGTTCCGCTATACATTTATTACATGTCGCATAAATTAAACTTGAAATTTGAAAATAGATCATACTGATCTTGTCGTCAGATCCATATAGAAGTTGAAGTATAAATACAATATAATACAAGTAGTTAAAATTAAAATAGAAACCTAAAATAGTTGAAATAGTCAACGGTTAAAAATTATATCTCAAAAGTATTTTAATATATTTATCATTGAAAAAATAATTATTTATTAACTTATTTTCAAAAACTAGGAAGTAGATTGATAAATCAAAGTTGGGTTGAACAATTTTATTATAAAGATGAGGTGCTCGATAAGTTTTAAAAAATACAAAAATAAGTTATACAAAATTGGTTAAACTCTGTTTGACAAAAGGGTTATTTTGCAAACTATATTTTTTCTTTGAACCCTGATGGGTGCATATATCTTTAAAAACATTTAATAATGAATTGTTCATGCAACAAAATGTAAAAGATAAGGTATTATAAATGTTAAGTTCGTTAATATTTAAAACATTCATATCTTTAAAAGTTTTTATTTATAATAATTTCTAGCCTAATATAGGATTCCATAACTTTTTAATACTTTTTTTTAAATATAAAAACAATACGAGTTTTTCATGACAGATTTTCATCAAGATAAATACGAAAGACCATAAAGGATATATTATAAAGGAAGATTCTTTATATTCTCCTCTATCGATAAAAAGTTTAGACAAATCTAATGGCGAAAGACACTTTTTTCGAGGAACTGCAAAGATTCCATTTTGTTTTGACATTGTTTAAGATTAATTTATTGCATTTGAACTGAGTAAAAACGTGTATAAGTTTCTGATTTTTAAACTATTAGATAGTAGTTCATCCCTACAGTAGACGAATAGCTTCCTCTTTGACAAGTAGCTTTCGGACCGCTTTATCAATTTACCGTTTATTCTGTAGAATTCAAGTTTTTTAAGTAAAATATTGTGATTGACAATGTCAAAAGGTTTTAACAAATTGATAAAAACTCAAAGTGTATATTGTGATTTATCAAAAGACTTTAAAATTACACGTGTAAACTAAACAATGGCTTGTTCAGTTAAACTATTTTTTTAAAACCAAATTGATTTTTATTTAGTAAATTATTTGTAATTAAGAAATTGTATGTCTTTTTCTATATAATTTTTTGTAAAATTTTTGAAAGCTTGGAGAGGACAGAAATAGGGCGATAATTATTAACATTTCTTTTTTCATCGTCTTTGTGAATTGAAATAACTTTGGCTATTTTTAGTAAATCAAAAAACATGTATGGATACTTTATTGTATAAAGACATGTTGTATAGTTACTTTGAAGACTTTAAAAAGAATACCTTTCAAGTTTTCATAGCAATCTGTAGATATTCTCCCGGGTAGTTAGGGAAGGACTTCTCATAACAGCCATTTGAACATTAATAATGTTTAAATGCATATTGTTATATAAAACAACATTGAATAGTATATATAAAGTATGTAAAACAAAAATTAAAAAGAAACAAAAATTTAAAATTTTCTTTAAAAAAATACAGATTTTAAAATATTAAAGGGTGTTATAGATTTTTTTAACACCCCGCATACGTCTTTCATGTATCTTTATTCTCTTTTTTAACACTTTTTTTTTTTTGATACCTAGTTAGGGGTTGTCCATGAATTACGTCACGCTTAGGGAGGGGAAAGGGTAGGCAATTTTGTGACAATTTGTTACGAGGGGTAGGGAGGGATCTCGAAACTTTCGAAATATATTTACATTATCGAAAATTTACTGAAACTTTTGAATCTCTATAATTTGTATTGATAATTTTTTGGTTTTTATTGAAATTCTAAAAATGACACCAATACATTTTATCACATTCGAATCTCTATAATTTATGTTGAAGAATTCTTATACGATTTAAATTTTAAAAATGGCACCGAAGCAACATTTGACTTTGAATTTCAATAATTTGCATCCAAATATTTTTATATTATTGAAATCATAAAAATGATATTGAAACAATTTTTTACTTAAGGCCGGCGCAAAATATGTATGGAAATATGGGAGAGGGATCCATGAATTTTTTGTTCTTATAGTCTGCAAATTGCAAGTTGAAACTCATCTCTTGCAAAAGTGAACAACCTAAATAATTTCAATAGGATCTAACATGTTGATAAAAATTTTCTACTTTGGTAAGAAATAAGTTATAAATAAAATAATTAATTAAAATAATTTACTTGTTCAGTGATTTTTAAAGCTTGTTTACATTGAAAACTTTTGTTTTTATCAGTGACTAAAAAATTTATTTTATAATTTTTACTGTCGATTTTCAGTTGTTTTTTTTTTTTCTTTTTTTTTTTGATAACAACTCGGTGTAGTTAAGGCGATTTACAATTGGAATACTTTTATTTGGAATTAGCATGGTTTTGTCAGCATATTATGTCCAAACAAGATCTTTAAATGTTAAAATTTTTTTTTGCTTCAGGATTTTTATAATATTTAAAGAAACTTTTTTTTACATAATTTTTAAAACTTTTTTATTACCCGTAATAGTTAATCTAAAGAACATTATTTTGGAGTCTTTAGATCACTTTCAGTCATCGGCATTAACATGAATTTAGTTAAAATCTTTTAAACAAGTTCCTTAATTTACTACCAATCCTAGTTCTAATCAGTTCAGACCTATATTAACAGTATACAGTTGTCAAAACACGACATAAACTATAATGTTTATTTCACCTAAAAAACGTATTAATATAAAATCTTATTCAAATTTGGATGAGCGATTGTGATTTTAGGATTATTTTTTTTTTTAAAAAAAGAACCTTCTGTCTGGGTTTTTTCGCAACAAAACAACAACAACAAGAATATACAATAATATTATAATAATAATAAATATAATAATAATAAGAATTTAAAATTAAAAAAAAAAAAATTGATTATAGTAAGTAAAAATAATTGATTATTTTTACAAATATATATATATATATATATATATATATATATATATATATATATATATATATATATATATATATATGTCAGTCAGGTCAGGTTTTCCTGCTACTGGTAACATGTAACCCAGTACAACCTGCTCCATGTCCTGCTGCCTTGTAGGATACGCTTTTTTAGGCAAAGGCTAGGAGAAGTTAACTCCGAATTAAAACACCCCCTGCCTTGGGGCTCTTGGTTGAGTAAAGGCTAGAGATGGTGTCTCGATAAAAATACTCATCTTGGGCAGATGTTACATGCATCCAGCTGCTGTCTTGTAGAAGGCCTCCTAGGCAAAGACTTAAGGGGTAAACAGATTCTATCTGTTGACCAGCCTCGCACCCCTTCCTCATCTATTAGGCTGGCGCAGATGTATTTTTAATACATTGTTTCCAGTTTAGGATGTTGAACGCTGGATCTTCTTGACTCAATGCGTGGGTATTGCTTGTGTCTCTATTTTTATGACTGGGCAACTCATTCTATTATCTCCTAATGAGGGTACAGCTCTAAAACTCAGTTTTATGGTTCTGAGGCCGGCTGGTAGTCAGGTTTCCCGAACTCTGTGGTAGCTCTCAGAGAGGCTGATTCCATCAACAGCTGAAAAATATCAGAGTACTAACAGTGCCATGTTGCGCATGGATGGTGTCCCTGTTTGTACTTTTGGTGTGCATTGCAGAGGCCACATTTGGAGCCCTTTGTTACGGCTTAGGGTTTATTAATAGTAATGAGGCTATTGCTTAGTTGTTAAATAGTGTACTGAGTACTATCTATACTTGAGTCAAGTTCTTTATAAATTTAAAATGACTAAAGTACCTAAAACTAAAAAACACAAAAAACCATCGTCATCACCAAGTTCTCTAAACCTATCATTTACTAATATTCGTGGTCTTCGAAGTAACTTTTCTTCTGTTGAGTCTTATCTCTTGCAAAGTTCACCAGACCTACTTGCTCTTTGTGAGACTAATTTGAGTTCGGCTGTCCCATCTTGTGATCTTAGTGTTGATGGTTATCTTCCTTTAATTCGTAAAGACTCCAATAATCACATGCTTGGCCTGGGCATCTACATTCGTAAGAATTCACCCATTTGTCGTGAAACTAGGTTTGAATCTACAGACTATTCATTTATGTGCTTTCGTTTAGCACAACTTCACTCTATCGCCTTTCAATTTGTTCTATATCGCTCTCCTTCATCCCAAGATTGCACTATTCTTGATGTTATTTCTGATCAAATTGACCAAGCCCTCTCTCTCTATCCATCGGCCAATATCGTCGTTGTTGGTGACTTTAATGCCCATCACACCGATTGGCTTGGCTCTAGTGTCAGTGACTCTGCTGGCGTTAAGGCCCTCAACTTTTGCCTTTCTCAATCTCTAACTCAAATAGTCAACTTTCCAACTCGTTTTCCAGACAACCCTAATCATTTACCTTCTCTACTCGACTTATGTCTTGTTTTGGATCCTAGTCAGTGCTCAATTTCTCCACATTCACCCTTAGGTACTTCTGATCACGGTTTGATCTCTCTAAAACTATTATCAAATTCTTCTACTTCATCAGAATCCCCCTATCATCGTACCACATACAACTACCTTAAAGCTGACTGGGACTCTTTCCGTGATTTTCTTCGTGATGGCCCTTGGGTAGAAATCTTTCGTCTTCCTCTTGACAAATGTGCTTCTTACATAACTTCGTGGATTCAGGCTGGCATGGAATCTTTTAATCCCTCTCGACGATTCCAGGTCAAGCCTCACTCTTCTCCTTGGTTTTCCTCACATTGCGCTGCAGCAATTTCTAATCGAAACCGTTACTTCCATATCTATCAGCAAAACAATTCTCCAGAAAACAGACATCTGTTCACTATCGCCAGAAACCATTGTAAAAAGGTTTTGTCTGACGCTAAAGCTCGCTATTCCCAGGTCATTAAATCTCGTATCTCATCACAAAAATTAGGCTCTCGAGACTTCTGGAGAATCTTTAACAGTATCAATAATAAGGGCAAATCTGTTATTCCTTCTCTCTTGTATGGTTCAGACTTTGTCATCTCACCTAAAGACAAAGCTGAATTGTTTGCTAAGAACTTTTCATCAATATCATCTCTTGATTCCACTAGTTGCGTTTTACCTGACATAGCCGTCAAACAGGTTGATCCCTTGCTTGACATTCGCATTACTTCAGCTTCTGTATCTAAAGTAATTTCCTGCTTAGACTCTTCAACAGCTTGTCGTCCTGACAACATTCCTGTTGTAGTCATGCAGTGGTGTTCTCCGGAGCTTTCATCCATACTTTCTAAACTATTTAACAAGTGCTTATCAGAGTCTTGTTTTCCATCATGCTGGAAAGCAGCATCTGTTATCCCTATTTTTAAAAATTCCGGAGAGCGATCTGATTCATCTAACTACCGTCCCATTAGTCTTCTTCCTGTCATAAGCAAGGTTTTTGAATCTTTAATCAACAAACACTTAATCTCTCATCTTGAATCAAATAACTTACTTTCTGATCATCAATATGGATTTCGGTCTTCTCGTTCTACAGCTGATGTGCTAACAGTAATAACCGATAGGTTTTACCGTGCATTAGATAGAGGTGGAGAGGTTAAGGCTATCGCACTTGACATTTCTAAAGCTTTTGATAAAGTTTGGCATGCTGGTCTTCTCCATAAGCTTTCTTCTTATGGTGTAGCTGGTAACGTCTTTAAGATTATTGAGTCCTTTCTTTCCAATCGTAGTATAAACGTTGTCCTCGATGGACAACACTCTTCTTCACATCCTGTAACTTCAGGGGTTCCTCAAGGTTCAATCCTTGGCCCTATACTCTTTTTAATTTACATTAACGATCTTCCAGATATTCTCACATCTAAGGTGGCATTATTCGCTGACGACACTACCATTTACTCTTGTCATGATAAGAAGCCTACACTCTCTGATTGCTTGGAGGGGGTATCTGAGCTTGAAAAAGATCTCACTTCTGCTACAGCATGGGGCTCACAGTGGCTGGTGAACTTTAATTCAGATAAAACTCAATTTTATTCGGCCAATCGTTATCGTAATAATTTAGATCTTCCTATATTTATGAATGGTAATGTACTAGATGAGTCATCTACCATTCATCTTCTAGGATTAACTCTTACTTCTGATCTTTCTTTTAAACCGTATATCAAATCCATTGCAAAATTAGCATCTGCTAAGGTTGCATCTCTTTATCGAGCTCGACACTTTCTTACTCCAGATTCTATTCTCTATCTCTATAAATCTCAAATCCGTCCCTGTATGGAATACTGTTGCCACATCTGGGGCGGATCTTCTAATGATGCTCTTTCTCTTTTAGACAAGGTGCAAAAACGAATTGTAAACATAGTTGGACCTGCTCTGGCAGCCAATCTCCAACCTTTGTCACATCGTCGTAATGTTGCTTCTCTTTCTCTTTTCTACAAATACTATAATGGGCACTGCTCTAAAGAGCTAGCGTCCCTTGTGCCATCTACTAAAATTCATTCTCGTGTTACTCGCCATTCAATTAAGTCTCATCCTTTTTCTGTGACTGTTCCTAAGTGCTTTAAAAACTCTTATTCTTCTAGTTTTTTTCCTCGAACATCAGTTCTTTGGAATTCGCTTCCTTCATCTTGCTTTCCTGATTCATATAATTTGCAATCTTTTAAGTCATCAGTCAATCGTTATCTTGCTCTACAGATTTAGTCTTTTCTCTTCCAGTAACTTCCAACTTTTATAGTGGTTGCTTGCAGCCTTGTTGGAAGTGAAGATGTTAAAAAAAAAAAAAAAAAAAAAAATATATATATAATATATATATATATATATATATATATATATATAAATATGTGTGTGTGTGTGTGTGTGTGTGTGTGTGGGTGTGTGTTTGTGTGTGTGTGTTTTTTTTTTTTCATTTTACACTAATATGAATAAATGTATCTACAAAATAAACTTCAGCTCTGCCAGTGGCAAAGATTGGACATTTTAAAATTATTAGCCAGAGTATTTAATTTGTAAATCGTTTAAAAGTTGTTTTGGTTGGAGGAGGTATTTTATATATATATTTTATATATATATATATCTAATTAAAGTGAATGTATATATATAATAATTTATATAAACATATATATATATATATATATATATATATATATATATATATATATATATATATATATATATATATATATAAATATATATATATATATATATATATATATATATATATATATATATATATATATATATATATATATATATATATATATATATATATGTATATATATATATATATATATATATATATATATATATATATATATATATATATATATATATAAATATATATATATATAAATATATATATATATCTGTGTGTGTATGTATAAATAAAAAAAATGATGTCTATTTAGGTAATCTTTTTAATGACTTCACAATCTTAGGCTTTAGTTGTTTATTTTGAAAATGAGATTGAAGCAGAGGCAGTTGTTCCATCTTGTTGGGTAGAAGATGGTTGGTTATTTTGGCCAACTAGTGTTCACCCAATGAGAGCTGCCTATAAAAAGTTTCTAATTGATGACTCCTGGAACAAGCTTACAGTTAAAAAAATTAAAGTAAATGTAGGTCATTAAGTTTTACTGTATTCATTTCTATTTTAATTTTTTTATATGAATAAAAAAACTATTATAGTTTTCTATTAGTGGTGAAGTACAATATCAAATAAACTGTTTTCTTTCTAATTTTGGATAAGTAATTTTTCGAATCTGGTTTTTTTATTATTATTGCCTAGTTATATATTATAATCTCTTTACACTTATTTTACATTTTAGTTTTTGCATTATTGTTTATATTTGTTTTACTAAATAACTACTAACAGATAAAGAAGTATGCAAAAGGTTTAATTTCACAACTACAGAGGACTCTAAAGAAGAATGTGAGTATTTATGTTTGTGAATAATTGTGTTTCTCTTCCAATTCGACTTTTTTTTGTTTTTTAAATCGTAAAGAATAAAAAAAAAGGAACTGTATGTGTTTTGAAAAATAAGTATGTATTTATGTTTTCTTTCAAAGCATATATATTAAACACTCAAGAAAATTGTTCAAGATCACTAGTTTATCCTGTTGTATCAAATTCAACAAGAGATCATTCACGCTACCCGATTGTTCAATCAGAGATAGTCAACTTTGAAATTAATAATTCAAATTCACCTAAATTACCTCTTCATCCTAAAAACATAAATAATTTTAAAATTTCTGAATTATGTTTACAAAAAAATTGGATTCATCAAATTCATCTTCTCCAGCTTTTTTGGCCAGAACTTCTAAACAGTCAATTAGTGCGTCTTCTCTGTTTCCTTTAAGTACTGAAAGTAAGTACTATTTTTATAATTTTATAGTTTTAATTTATATTTTAAGTTAGTCCATATGCAGGTGTGGGGGAAGAGAGAATCACTCAAAAGTATAAAATAAAAGAGCAGAGGTTTTAAAGACAGCAAGTATGCAGATTATCGTTTTTATGAATTTTTTTCTAAAACAGGGTTCGTTTTTTTAAACACAAAACAATGCATTTTTCTTAAGATCTTTAACCACTGTGTCTATTTATATTTTTTTAAACAGTCTGTTCTTAAATTGAATACATATAATGTTCTAAAAATAAATTTGCATCATCGTCATTATATATCATGTTAGTTTCAAACCATGATCTATAAAATTTAGGCTTATTTGAAGGTTTTAACATTTTTTGTTAAAACCTTAAATAAAAATACATTAGCTAAACAAGGTAATAAAAGTTATAATTTAGTACTTTGAAAAAAAATGTTTTTTTTAACCTTAACAAAAAGATAAATACATTATCTTTAAAATAAGCCTAAATTTTATTGATGATTTTCTTTACAATCTTAATAATATTTTATAATTGCATGATATTATTATTTTTTTAAAAAATACTTGTAAATTTATTCCTCAAAATTATTATAGCATTTCAGTATTTATAATATTATAATAAAAAGGTTTATTCGCTGTAATTTTGTAACTCCTGTAAAATGTCAAAAACATCATTTTATTTGATTTAAATGGAAATCTAACAAAATTTGATGAAAAAAATAACAACAAAAAAGTTATCTTTTTGTAATAAATTGAATTAAGTTATGCATTTCAAAAACAATAAATGATATAAGGCCATGTATTAAAATTTTTTTTCATTTAAAATAAATTTCATATATATATATATATATATATATATATATATATATATATATATATATATATATATATATATATATATATATATATATATATATATATATATACATATATATATATATATATATGAAATTTATTTTAAGTGACCTTTAATTCTTTGATAAAAGAAGGCAAACAAATAATGATGAAAAATATTAATCCCTGCCTAAACCCAAAACCTTTGCCTATATGTTATCAATATATATATATATATATATATATATATATATATATATATATATATAATAAAGCCTGGGTCAATTCAAACAGTGATTATTTTTTATACCATACATTAACAAAAAAAAAAATAAATTTATACTTTACTAACTAGATGTTGCATGTATACATATATTTATGTGTTAACTATTATTGTTGATATTGCTTATTCTAAATGTTTTAAAATTATACAGGTGGTATCAGTTTTTGTTAGGAAAAATGTGTATGCAGCAAGGTGAAAATTGTCACAACTGCACAGAAAGAGCAGAGAGGTCTGAAATAAGTGGTTTTTTTAGCATACATGCTTAATAAGCTGCTTTGTTTTTTAGAATTTTAGAATAAGGTTTTTAAACAACTTTTAGAAATTAAAAATATGGTAAAGGATCTTCAAAATATTTCTTCTGTTGTATCTGAAGATCTGTAAATAAATGCATTGGGTTCAATAGAACAACTTATTGAGCTAGATACTACGTTAAATGACAGTGTCATTTTTTCTAAATGGGTAAGTTACCCTGTTGCTATTGCTAGTTAGATTTTTTTCTTTATGTTGTGATGGTAAATACATTTATATTGTTAACTGAGAAGTTGATTAAACAATATAATTTTATTTTATTTAATTTTTCATTCTATACATAATTACTTTTTGTTTTTTTAGCTTTTGATGTTTTTTAGTTTGTTTAAAAGTTTCAAGGATTTTATTATAGATTGTCTTTAGTTATATAATAATTAAAACATTGGTTAAAGATTTTTTTGAAAGCAGGTATCGCAGATAGCGAAAACTGGTGGAGTCAACTTAAAAGATAATGTAAAACGTGTTATTGAGCGGTAGGTCAATTAGCTGTTAATGGATTATTAAAAAAGTGTTTGCAAAATATATTTATTATATTAAATATGATTATACCTATTTTTAAGCATATCATTATATGCTTTACTTCCTGTAGCATAAACGTTGCATTGTACAACACTGCATAATATTTATTCAAATAATGACCAACTTTTTAGGCTGTTAACAATTGAGTTGTGCTGTTTGTTAAACATGATGGGGCAAACCGATTCCACAAACAAAACTAAACAAAAGTTAGCTTTTTTAAAGACAAAATTGTATTGTGTTTTAGTTGGTAATATGTTTTGTTTAAACTTTTTACGTATGCAGATTTTTACTAATACCGTTCATGTAAGAAGTTTGAATTTTACATTTTAGAGAGTGTCTCAAAAAGATACCCAGATGAAGCAGGGATATAGGAAGCTGTAAAATCAATTCTGAAATATTCGCCAATAAATTTTTGTAAAAAGCAGAAATTGAAAATTTAGAATTTTTAATGACATTTTAGGATATATGATATGATTATGTTTGTGTCTTATATAAAGCGCTTTTTTCTTAAATAAACTTTTATTTATTTAATCTTTTATTATATCGTAAATGGTTTTATTCAAGCTTTTCAAATTTAAGCAAAAACAGGTGTCTAATTAGATTGCTACAGATAAATTGATGCATTGATGTATATCAACAGTTTATTATATATATATATATATATATAATATATATATATATATATATATATATATATATATATATATATATATATATATATATATATATATATATATATATATATATATATATATATATCCACACAAACACACACAAACACACACACACGCACGCACGCACATATATTTATATATATGTATATGTATGTATATGTATATGTATATATATATATATATATATATATATATATATATATATATATATATATATATATATATATATATATATATATATATATATATATATGTATATTTATATTTGTTTTTACTTTTTAAATTTGTATATATATATACAAATTTAAAAAGTAAAATATATATATATATAAAATAATATATATATATATATATATATATATATATATATATATATATATATATATATATATATGTAATATATATATATATATATATATATATATATATATATATATATATATAAATATATTTGTTTTTACTTTTTAAATTTGTTAATAATCATACTAATTCAATAACATTTTTTTTAGATTTGCTCTCTGACTACTAATAATACAAAAATTTAATTCTGTATCTCGATGATATCCTCGACTATCGATACGATATCCTGTAAGTTGTATTTTTATATATTGTATAAATATATATATATATATATATATATATATATATATATATATATATATATATATATATATATATATATATATATATATATATATATATATATATATATATATATATACAAACACGCATAAATCTTTTTAAAAATATTTATGTTTTATATATATCTATAAATTGTATATCTTATATATATTGTATATTTTTATATTTATCATTGTATATTACTTTTGTATTAAAAATTGATTGTGGAAATATTGCAAGTGCAGAGTTCAACATAGAATTTAGTTTTATTTGCCATTTCAATATATATTATAGCGACGTTTAATTATGTTTGATAATATTTTGCGGTATTTTCTTTAGCGCATTTAAGCGTTGATTCAGCGTTATACTTCAACCTTTACTCGACGTCTTTGAGTCACGTTAAATCGATGTTTTACTGCCAACGTTACATATCCTTGCAAAATCGACTGCTTTAACAACGTTAAACGCTTTTCAAGTAACGTTTTTTCAACGCAAAACTGCAACGCTTATGCAACGTTTTTTAAGTAACGCTTTTTCAGCGTTTAGTTGTGACATTTTTGTAACGTCTTTTAGTAACGTTTTTTTAACGTTACGCTACAACGTTTAATCAACGTTTTTTTAACAACGTTACAAATCTTTGCAAAATCGATTACTTTGTCAACGTTTCCGTAACATCTTTTGCGACCGGTTTTCAACGTTGAATCAACGCTGTCATGTTTGCTGGGATACTTTGATGATAATAAAAAAAAATTAACTAAAAGACTTTAATGATAAAAGTTGTAGTAAATATAATTAAAAAAATAAGAGTATGTTTTAAAAATTAAGTGAAAATCATATCAATAAGTTAGAACAAAATCGTTTTCAGAATCATTTTAAATTGGTTTGGTGTAAGATTAAGAAAAGATAAAGGTGTTTGAAGTTGCAGTTTTTTGAACTCATTCACTATGCATACAAGATTTTTGTTCAATTCACAAATGCACTGATAGACTACAGAATATTTACCATATTTCTGAGTTTTAAACAATGGTACATTAAGTATCTTACTATATATGTTTCTAGTAGAGTATGTATGTATTGTTCTACTTCTGTAAAAAAAAGTCTGTTATACAAGAGAGTAAATTTATATTAAGTAAGTCAAAAACAAAAAGAAGGTTAGCAAATTTTAAAAAAAGGTTTCAATTTTCAGTTTTTTGAAAGATTCTGATGTTTCTGACTTAAAAGGTTGGAAGTTTATGGTTCTTATGGATTGACGTTGAGAAGACATCAATTTGTAATCAAAATGACAACTATCAAATGTGATAGTTGTCATTTTGACCACAAATTTGGCAACAGTAACTAAGATACGATAAAAATAATGCACAGTAAAAGGTCTTTAGTGTGAATTTATCGACATAATGATGAATTACTAAAAGTGCGCAGTTAGCTCGAGTTTTTTGCGTTGCGCATTGATATGAAACTTCCACGAGAGATTGCAACAAACATTTACATTTTATGATACCGCAAAATTTATCATTTTATAATTTTTCCTGTTTTCATAATTCACAGACCAGAACATTTACCGGAAATATGTTGTTTTCAACAAATTATCATACAGACGCTATAATATTTTAAAAGCGCCTTAACTATACCGAGAAGTGAAAATTAATAAACTCGGAGTGGTGTCCTTATAAGCCCGGGGTGGGTGGGAAATTTTTCAAAAAATTATTAGGCTTGCCCAAACACCACCCCCTTTTCCCACCCCCCTCCCTTCCTTCATCCTTACAATAGGAACTCGAGAGAAAAAAGTTTATTCATTTTATTAGGTAAAGAGCTTGCTTTCAATTTATTACTGCAAGTAATATCCCTTGCCATGTTTAAAACTTGCCATGTTTTCTTTGTATTTTTTTTTGTACTTTTCTTCTAAATTTATGTAATAAATTTCTAGTGATTTTTTTTTTTTTGGACTTAATTTTTTTTTAGCGTAATTCGTCTTACTTTCTAATGTAATTGTTTTTAAATACTTTATATACAATTTTTGCTTCACTTTAAAACATTTTCTCAGATCTTTTGGTGACGTAAAACTTTTTTTTTTTTATGTTTTATAATAAGGAAAATTAATTTTATAAGTGACAGGGTTTATGCGGTATATAAAACATTTTTTAAGAAAATTAAAAACATTTTTTAAGAAAATATAAAACATTTTTAAAGAAAATATAAAACAAATTTTATGCTAATATAAAGCATTTAATTAGTTAATTAAATGTTTAATATTTTAACATAAAATATTCAATTACGTAATTACTCTATACTATGGAATTTATGTGGTTTATTCACAACAAAGAAGATATCTGTTAAAATATATTATTCAAGCTTTATTTTTTTGTTTTAATCAATAAATGGAAAAAAGAGACAAAGAAAAAAAGAACACTTATTACAAAGGATATTGTAAAAGCAATAAGAAAGTCAATTCTTAAAGAAATGAAGTTAAAAGAAAATGCGGAGGAAGTTGAAATATCAGTTTCTGCAACACGTTCTATTTCTGATAAAATCTGTACAGGACTTAGTGATAATAAAATCGCATCAGTAAAAAAAGGAAGGCGCAGCTCTTATGAGACACTTAAATCTGAAATTAGAATGTTAATTGAGCATAATCCATCTCATACGTTAGCATCATTGAGAAACATTCTTGTTGAAAGGAATATTAATGCATCTATACCAACAATATCTAAATATTTGAAGTCGATGGAGTTCACTAGAAAACGACTTATATTAGTACCAAAAAAAAGGAACTCGCCGCAAAACATTGATTTAAGAAAAAGTTTTTGCAGGACTAAATGTTCGATTCCTGACAATAACTTAGTGTTTCTAGATGAAACAGGCTTTAATTTACATACTTCTAAGCAGTATGGCTATTCTATAAAGAATACAAAATGTTTTGTTACAGTGCCAGCAAATCGTGGAAAGAATGTAAATCTCATGGCCGCTATAACAGTTAATGGTATTTTAAGCTTTAAGATAGTGGATGGTGCCTATAATGGCAATCTTTTTTGCGATTTTATAACCAACAATTTAAGACCGTATTTCCAAACGAATTCCCATTCTGTACTAGTATTGGATAATTGTGCATTTCCCCGTAGAAGAGATGTAATCAATTTTCTCAGCTAATCCAGTGTTTCAGTTTACTTTTGCCACCTTATTCACCACAATTGAACCCGATTGAGGAATACTTTAGTTGTCTTAAAGCTAATTATACTTCTATAAGGCCCTTTCCAAAAACTAGCAATGAAGTTAAGGCTACTTTAAATTCGCTTATACCGACAATTGGCGTTGATTTTTGAGGTTGGTATTGTAATATGAGAAGATGGGTTTTGAAAGACATAGCAAGACAAGAATTTAATAAAGTGGATACTTTGCTTTTTATATTATAGGGTAAAGGAAGGTATGTTCGTGATATATGTAATTTCGTGATATTTCTTTCGGCATTTGTAGCGAACATACCTATTAGTCAAAAACATCGAAATTGCGTCAAATGGTACCCGGGGTACTACTGTCGATTCACAAATAGTCGTTGGGTGCGTGTGATACGTCAATTGTTTACTATCAGTTTGTACATTCTTTAGCATTATTTTACGTGCGTTCAGCACATTTGTTTGGAGTACTTGTCCAACATTTTTATTTCCAGACTTGTGTTTTAAGGTAAGTAAATTATTTTTATTAAATATTAAACTAGAAAACATGCTTGATTTAATGGTAAAATTTTTGTTTTTTTATTAACTTCCTATAACTTATGATTCCTTATCGCAGTTACACATTTTCTTAACGTTTTCACCTCAAATGAATTTACATTTTTAATCATGTTTCTTTTATCAAATATAATGACATTAAAAATTGTTTTAAGCAGGTATAATCTTACACTTAGAGTTCCTGAAAATCTTGCTGCTTATAGGGCATCGATGGCTAACAGTCATATGATCAGTGATTTTTATTCAAAACTTGATTCATTAATGATCTAATTAGGTATTAAAGATATGCCTGGCCGCCTTTGGAATTGTGATGAAACTGGACTATCTTATGTGGTAAAGCCTAATAAAGTAGTCACTGCTATTGGTAAACGTTATGTTTATAAAAGAACTTATGCTGATCGTGGAGAAACGCATACACTTTTAGGATGTGTATGTGCCAATGGATCATGGATTCCACCTTTAATTATATTCAAAGGCGTTAGATGGAACGATAATCTTAAAGCTGATTGTTTACCAAACTGTATGGTAAAATTATCTCCAAAAGGATGGATTAATAGTGACTTATTTTTGGAATGGTTTAAATTTTTTATTGATTCTATTCCAAGTGAACGACCTGTGATATTATTCATGGATTCACATGCATCACACATTAACATGGATGTTATATTACTTGCAAAAGAAAATGAAATATATTTATTTACATTTCCAGCTCATACTAGTCATTTATTACAACCACTAGATGTAGGAATATACAAGCCACTTAAGTCAAACTGGGCCACTAGCTTAAATGACTTTATGAGGGAAAATCCTGGAGAAAAACCAAATTGGACAACTTTTCATACAATATTGAATCCAGCATTTATTAAAAGCTTTTCTAAAAGTAATATAGAAAATGCATTTAAAAAAAGTGGCATTTGCCCTTTAAATTAAAATGCCATTGCTCCAGAAGCAACAGCTCCATCTCAATTGACAAACAGAGAGATTCAAAGTACAGAAATTCAACCACACAGTAATACTGCTATACAAGCTACCTATGTTAAAAGTATATTTTTTTAATATATAAATATAAAGTAATGAAAGTATTATTATAATTTTGTTAACTTATAAGCCTGACTATATTTATATTTTATGAACTTAAAGTCTGATTGAATAGTTATGAATTCAAAACAAGTGTTGATATTTTTTGTTATATTATACCAGATGTTATACTTAATTAATAAAGAAAAATTTAAATATTATTGTGTACTCACGAAATTACCTAACCACTATCACGAAATTAAATATCATATCACAAAATTACCTAACTTTTCTCGATGACTTTTGAGCTTTTATAAAAACTTAACAAAGGACTTAAAATCCCAAAACTGCATAGACTCTAGTAACTTTACTCTATGTACATCAAACAATTAAAGTAATTAAGTAAAATTACTGAAATTGACTTTGTAATTACACATCTAGTTAATTTATCACGAACATACCTTCCTTTACCCTATCTTTAAGTATAATGAGTTATAATTATATAAAAAATACTCTTTATTCTTTAGAAATTTATGAATAACTTTATGTATCATAAATGTACTATTGATTCAACTATTTTATATTTTCTTAAAGAAAATATTTTCTTAAAGAAAATATAAAGCATTTTAGTTTATTTAAAAGTTTATTTTAGTTTATGTTTCATATATATTTTTAAAATGTTTTATAATTTTTTAAAACTTATTTTATATATTCTTAAAAAATGTTTTATATTTTCTTAAAAAATGTTTTATATTTTCTTAAAAAATGCTTAATATTTTCTTAAAAAATGTTTTATATTTCGCATAAATAAGTAAAATAATTTTAGAAATGACCTTTAGGCTAAATTAGCGTGATTAGAATCTATGTGTTTCTGATAAAGTAAAGATAATTGTTTATCTTTACTTTATCAGAAGCACATAGATTGTGTAGCTTTTTTTCTGTATGTATTTAGGTGCTCCCAGAAGTCCTTACGGTCTTATCATAGAGCACCGCGAGAGAGCATTTAACAGGAAGTTCACGCCTCCTTCCGTACCAATATCGCTTGTTGGGCTAGAGCTGGCGTCGAACCTCGGACCTTTGGATTCTGAGCCAGAACTCTAACCACTGCGCCACAGCTGCTCTATCACTCCTAGACACAAGTGTTATTTTGCACACTTTTGTGTGAAATTGAATTTTTCTAACTCAACTTCAGCACAGAAGTGTGGAGTTATTTGCACAAAATTGTGAAAAATAACTCCATACTTGTGTCTAGGAGTAATAGCTACACACCGGTTTGGAGGAAAACTCCACATTTTCCGTGAGTGCGTATTAAGTATTGTTATTTACCTTTTTTTAAGGATAAGTTAAAAACATCAGTATTTATTATATGGTCTAATAAAGAACCTGATGTTAATGATATTCTAATAGACATATTTATTAATGATATCCAATTTCAAAAATGCGTTATTTTGGTTTATCATCCAAGTCATTGTCATTTTGAGGCCACAAACCATCATAACCCATTTCGACAAAACAAGAGTAAGTGAGTTTAAGAAAAATAATAAATATTAGAGTAAAAGACAGAAGAAAATGAGTTAGAAAGATAGCAAAAATATTGCGGACAGGTTTTGCACTGGAGTCGTATTCTCACACGGCTGTTAGACTGTCACTTATACCCAGTATATGAAAGAATGTTTACTGCGAATTGCAAATAATTATCTCAAGAAATACACACCTTTTTTTTTTCTGTAAAAAGTATGTTTTTATATAACACATAAGAACAGTAGAAAAGTATTATATTAAGTAATTTTAAAAGTTTTTACTCGAATCATACTTTATTACTTTTAAAAAAAAATGTTTTTTAAATTTTGAACAGAATATTTTCTTAAGTATTACTTTCAATCCCTCAAGATATACAACTTTTAACACAACTTTTTTTTATTCTGTAAAAAGTAGGGGAAAGCGGAGCAAGATGACAAATGGGGCAAGATGGGTTTTCGTATAACAACTCAACAAAAAACTTAAAATTGTGTGAAAAAGAAACAGTATTTGCATCTTGTATTTTAAAACACCAATTGGTTTTTTTAAATATTATTAACGTAATTTTATACGCATAAGTTTACATTTTGCGCTTAAGAAAAATTCCTCACTTTCGGTTTCTCATAATGGATGGTATCCTTCAAGTTTAACTTCTTTAGAAGTAGTTTTTTGCAATTTGTTTTTATTTTTTGTTACTTTATTTAGAGTTATTGGCAGTATTTAAAATTTTATAAAATAGGAGGTAAAAATTGCATAATAAGTCATCTTGCCCCGGTCACGTGACCACATGACAAATTTATGAGCTTTTTATTTTAATATTTATTTCAAATTGTTATATTTGCAAACTAGCAATGAAGGATTTTTATAACATAAGCATACTGAGAAAGTATTATTACTTCACGACTAATAGTTTTGCAATAGCTCAGGGCTTTCAAAACGTTCGCCATGCTGCCCCGCTTTCCCCTATTATATAAACAATACTTTAGAGAAACAGAAAAAAATTATATTGAGTAATTAAAAAAAGCTTTACTCGAATCGTAACTATTACTTTCGAAAAAGTAAATTCAAATTTTTTTTTTTAATTTTTAACAGCATATTTTTTTAAAATAAAGCTCAATATTAAATCAATGCGTAAGTTGTTACAGACTGTAACAACTTACACAATGAGAAAATGTTGTACTTTGATGAGAAAATATACAGTGGCAGGTCACGGTAACTTACTGTGGCGCGCCACTTAAACAACTTACGTTATGAGGAAATGTTAAATATACTATCCAATGATGTAGCGAGAATATTTGCACCCAGGGCAAAAATGTAAAATAGCGCCCTTTCTACAATAAAATTAAAATATATTGCTTTTTTATATAGTTAAATAAACTTTTTTTTTTGCTTCTCGTTTTTTTTGGCACCCTTTTAAGCCTTCGAGCCTGGTGGCAATTTCCCACTCTACTCCCCGCTACATTGCTGAGTTGGTAAAAACAAATAACAGATACTCAAAAAAAAAATTAGAAACATTTTTCTCATCAATAGTTCACTTAATACAATTTAATGATAAAAAAATGCTACAACACAAAATTTTATTACAGGCAAGTTGTTTTTGTTAATTGTTTGTTTTGTTTTTCTTTTAGTTACATATTAAGTACAAACGATTAGGCGTAATCATTTAGGATTTGCCTTCTTTACTCTTTATCAATAAAATAAAATTGCCTTTTTTACTTTCTTTATTTTATGGAATAATTGAGCGTTTGAATAAACATATTTTCTGTAAATAGTTAAGTGTTGTAAAATACAAAAAAAGCGTTGAGAATTTCTTGAAAATGAAACTTACTAAATCTTATTTCGCTAATAAAGGCGAGCAACTAAACATATTATTTTTTTATATAATAAGAGGCAACTTGATGATAAATTTGTATTTGAATCCCGCTATTCGGTGCGTTACGCTATTGAAAAGTTATAGGGAAGTGTTAAAGGAATTTTGAAAAATGTTGTTGTGATGTTAACAATTTAAGTAGCGGATTTCAACAAACATATTGCAAAGCCTCTTAAACACAATGCATAAAAAATTATGTTAAAAGCTTTTGTAGTTATCACGAGAAATGCATTTGTATATAGCTCATTTTCTAGCTCTTTTATAAAAAGTTTTATTTTACCACTAAAATATTGATTTTAATTCTTAAAATAATGAAAGTTATTTCACTTGGAAAAATTTTTTTTTATTTATTAATATTGTTTGGTTATTTAACTACCCATTAATAAAATAATGAAGACTATTGAATAAATATATTTTAAGATATAAAAGATTAAAAATCTTAGGTTAAACGAAAATATGCGCAAAACTTCTGTTCAATTTGATTTTCAAGCTGAGCGCAAGTGACAAAAATACCCTTTGAAACAGCCGTGCTCATCTCTCCGTTAAGCTCAACGGAATGCTCGTCAAAAGTTTCTTTTTAACTACATTAATAAAAATATTTTTTGTAAATATAATTTTTTAAACATTAATGTTTTATTTTGGTATTAGTTTTATTTAAACAAGTTTAAAAAAAGTCTTCATCATTTCTTTACTTAAAAATATTTCAATGAAATTTCAGAAAAAGGCTCCGCGTTAAGCTTTACGGAAAAATATGAATATATCTCTCTGTTGCATCTAATTAATATATTTGAATTATACAATTAATCGGTTATAACTAATTAATGTATTTGTCAATTTCAAAAACGTCATTGTAAATTTTTTTAATATGGTTATTAGTGTGGTAATCAAATCAATTTAAGTTAAAAT
Source organism: Hydra vulgaris (assembly GCF_022113875.1). Taxonomy (NCBI): domain Eukaryota; kingdom Metazoa; phylum Cnidaria; class Hydrozoa; order Anthoathecata; family Hydridae; genus Hydra; species Hydra vulgaris. The sequence continues at coordinate 50,549,340 of NC_061162.1, read as the reverse complement.
TATCAATAATGGTTTGGTTTATTCATTCATGGTCAAAAATAAATTTACAAATTTTTTTCGACAAAGAGCGGCACACCAGGCCACCCGTTATGAAAAAACAGTTTTTCAATTTCAGCTTAAGTAAAGATCTCGTTACAGAGAAAGTTAGTGTTTATAATTGTTCAAGTTCTTCGCGTCCACCGCATTTTAGGTTAAAGAATTCCATAATCTTACAACACGGTTGGTGAAGAAGTTGCTTCTTTGAGCGTAGTTTCGGACAAGTTGTACTCTTAGTTCTTTAGTGTGTCCACGCGGACGAAAACTGTACTTTGAAGATTCTGTGTTTGAGTATACGAAAGGTGTTTAAGGAAGGCAATATGTTTTGTGACTCGGTGTTGAACTTGCTCAAGTTTGGCATTGTCTTGAGTTAAAAACGGAGAACTTCGACCTCGAAAAATCTTTTTGAGCCTACTAAGCATTCGGTTGCCAGCTGATGCAACCGTAAAGACTCTTTTTTTAACTTTTAGATCGCTCGTCATAAAAACGCCTAGGTCTCGTTCAGATGACGTGCATGGTAGCTGGCGCAGTTGGCCGTCCAGGTTAATCATTGTATAAATTGCAGTCGATTTTTTTTTTGTTGCTGCACCTGGTGTGCATGACTTTGCACTTGTCAACATGAGCCGTGTGTGCGACCACTTTACTGCTTCGTTGATATCGACTTGGAGTTTTATGATGTCATGGTTTGATTCTATAGTTCCGATTATTTTACAGTCATCGGCATACATTTTAAAGTGGTGTTGTATTTTGTCTGGCAAATTGTCAATGTAGATGAGGAACAGGAGTGGTCCAAAAACAGATCCTTGTGGAACACCGCTAGAGACTATTTAACCAACGGTTACGCGTTGTAACCGGTTGGTTAGCCAGCTTTTGATCCAATCGTGGAAGTTGTCGGACACTCCATATGATTTCAGCTTGTGCAACAGACAACGGTGCGGAACTTTGTCGAAAGCTTTAGCAAAGTCTGTGAATATGATATCGGTTGGGTAACCTTTGTGGGCAGCTTCAGTCAGGATGTCGAAAGTTTCTTGTAGGTTTGTGACGCAACCTTTTCCTTTTCAGAAACCGTATTGAACAGAGCTGATGAGTTTGTTCTTGTTTGTGTGTGGCCAGTAATGTGTTTGTGTAAAAAGCTTTTTATTGCCTTGCAAGGAACAGAAGCGCGTGAGATAGGTCAATAGTTTGAGGGGTTCAACTTGCAGCCTTTTTTGAAAGTAGGAGTAATTTCGTCTTATTTCCATTGAGACGATACTTCTCCAGCTTTAAGCGATTCAGAGAAGATAATGCTCATTGGGATAGCAAAATTTCACAGTATTTCAGGACGCGTGGGTAAATACCGTCGAAGCCCAATGATTTAGATTTGTTCAGGTCCAAAAGTTTTTCTTCGAGGGATTAGTATGCGAGTGTGGTCGGTTGATTTATGCTAGTGGAACGAGTGTTGAACGCAGGTATAGACTATAGCGGTTTGATTTCGAAAATTGATTGGAAATATTCGTTTAGAGTGTTGCTGATTACTTTAGGATCTGTTGTCGTTTTATTATATTATTTGTTTCAAGTTGACGGATGCAATCGTGTGTTTTTTTATTGCTTTTGACGAACGAGTAGATTATTTTTGGGTAGTTATTAATTATATTTCTGCTATTATTTACCAGTTTCATTTCAAAATTCAGAACGGCTGTTTTAACTAATTTTTTTACTGCTTGCTTTTTTATGCTGTTCACGTAAATTTGGCTTGTTTGTTCGGCTGGCTGCGATAAATTTGCCCCCGAGTTTGCTTTTCAATTTGATAGCATTTGCAACATCTTTGGTCATCCATATTTTGTGTTTGTTAGTATAAGGAGTGGTCGTTTATGGGACGTGTAATGAGGTTGCTTCGTTGAATTTGTTGATAAATATTTGACATTTTTTTGTTCAAGCCTTACTTACTGTAATGTACTTTATGTTTATGTAACCGTAATGTACTTTATGTTTTTTTCATGGAAACATTTTTTAATTATATCATTATTTAAAAATGCATTAAAATTCTCAATTAGGAGACACCGGCGGTAGTTGTCTCTGATTTTACTCTGTAAGCTCTACAGAGCTTAAAGAGTAAAATTTTTAAATTTTACTTTTTAGGCTTTGAAATAGAGCTTAAAGAATTAAATTTTTTGTAAATATTAAAGCGCAGTCTTTGAGAGTATTAAATTAGGTCACATTTTAGATTGCATTCATTTTTAAAAAAATTTTCTTGGGCCCTATAAACTATAAAAATGAATATTAATGAGCCCTATAAACTATAAAAATGATTATTAAGCGCAAAACTTCTAAGAATTTATTTAACATTAATTTTGGCAACGATTTAAACCAAAAATTTAGTATTACTTTTAGCTGATACCAAATATTTTTTTAAAGCTTCTTATATTAAGATGTACTAATTGATCTGACCATAAAAATACAAGTTTTTGTAAGTCTGATCCAAACTGAACTTTTTTTTTACTTTTTACTTATTTATCGTAGCTTTCCGGATCCGTAACATACGGGTCTTTACCAAACCCACTAATTCTATACATACCTGTTCCACACCGATTATTTCTATACCTATTCATTATTTACTTCAATACTTTTTAGTAAAATAATTTTGTTCTGAAGAAAAAAACTCAAGAACAAAACAATTAACACGCGCACCTTTTCCGCATACGTAGAGCTTATGCATTTCATTGATAGGTCAGTGGTTAAGTACGTTTATCGTCAGTGCTGCATAGTCAGCGTTGTTGTCAGCGTTGTTGTCAGCGTTGTTGTCAGCGTTGTCGTCAGTGTATGCATTTCATTGATAGGTCAGTGGTTAAGTACGTTGTCGTCAGTGTTGTTATGGGGGGGAGGGGGGTTTAAGACCTCCTTTTTGCGTAATAAATTTTGAAATTTTTTTAATCTTGCATATATATATTTATAGCAAAAAGTACTAATATTGCAAAAAGATTTCTAAAACTTAAAATAAAGTCTTAAAGTTTTCTCATTGTATATATATTATACGCGATTATTCCATATAATGCCTGCAACTCAACATATGCTAAAGACGCTTCCAGAAGTTTGTACGTAACGCTATACAAATGGAACTAAGAAAATTTTAGATCACTAAAACATAGTCAAAAAAAAAAAGTTCATTCTTTTGATTATGATTATAAACTAAAGAATAATATTAAACGCTAATCTAAAAGTTAGGCAAAAAAAAATTTGCGCATTGACGTTGGTTTGTGGCAAAGTAAACCTTTATGCGTCAACTTTCTTTTGCATTTATCTTACATTTTCTGATTAATTTTAATTTTGTTGCATACAAATGCATAAAAACATATAAAAGCGGTACAGATATATCTTTTCACGGATAAGAGCTACTATTTGTTTATATATTTGTTTATAAAATATAAAAAATCCACTTATATAACGTTTTATTTAGGATCGTATGCCATATAAGTAAACTTTTCTAATAATTAAAAGTTTTTTGGCTTAAGCTGTGTTATGATTTTTTTGTAGGTATTTTTTGTAATTCAGATTTAGAAGAATATTCAGAAAAGCTAGTTACAGAACTGTTTTTAAATCAAATGCTAACCTAAAAACGCTATTAACGTCTAAAAATAAGTCTAAATTACCACGCAACAGCACCCCAGGAACCTATTTAACTAAGTGCAAATGCTCCAAAATATATGTTGGTGAAACAAAACTTCAAATACGAACAAGGGTTCAATGACACCAAAAATTTTTGACTGAAGGCAAGTTATATATATATATATATATATATATATATATATATATATATATATATATATATATATATATATATATATATATATATATATATATATACATATATATATATATATATATATATATATATATATATATATATATATATATATATATATATATATACATATATTTATATTTATATTATATATATATATATATATATATATATATATATATATATATATATATATATATGTATATATATATATATATATATATATATATATATATATATATATATAAATATATATGTATATATATATATAAATATATATATATATATTTATATATAAATTATATATATATGTATATATATATATATATATATATATATATATTTATATACAAATTATATATATACATATATATATACAAATATATATATATACAATATATATATATACAATACATATATATATATACAAATTATATATATATATATATATATATATATATATATATATATATATATATATATATATATATATATATATATATATATATATATATATATATATATACATGGCCTACTTAAATACATGGCCTTCTATTCTGCTTAAATCGGAAAAAAATAAAAGGCCAGTTAAAATAACGCATATTTTGTCGGATGGACAATCTTTCTAAAAATATTTTAATTATTGAGTTATGAATTTTAAGAAAGTAAATCTGGCACGGGATAAAAACTTTTGCGTAGGCTTAATCGAAATATCTACTAAACCACTAAACTTTGTATACTTTATTGAGGCTTCTTTTTAATAATAAATCATGATAAATTAGTAATCATGATTAATAAATGCTGTGTTTATTGAAAACAACACAAAATTTATTAACCTTCATAATTACATATTACTTAAATGATTTTATAAAGACATGGGTTATAATTGTCAATAGAATTTTTGTGATATTCAAGGACTGTACAAGAAATAAAAATACACAAACTCTCAAAAGTAAGCTTTAAAAGTATAAACAAAATTGAACACAAACTGATTAAATTTACTGATTAATGCGAAAAAAAAAAATGTTCTTTTTTTTTTCTCTGTTTTTGTTTAAAGACAACAATGTTATCTGCAACAATGGAATCACAGACTCTCTTTCTGATGTTATTAAAACAAATATTTGAAATAGTAGTGTGTATAATTTCTTTTCCACAAATTTGGTGATTTAAACATAAAAATGGTTGGTAACCTTCTCTACTGCCAAGAACTAACTTTGCTGCTTTACGGTGTTGCATTCGAGACTGATAAATAACATCAAATACATGATCTAGCATAGCAAAACTATCACAGAAATATTCTAAAAGGGGTAATGATGGAGTTGTTAGCCCACCTCTGAACAATATATTTAAATAATTATAATCATTCAACTCCTGTTGACAATGTTGAGTACAAAGCAATTTGCAACATATTTTAAACTTCTTATTCAGTTTTTTGGCAATAAAACCAGCAATATAACAAGCAACTTCACGAGAATCATCTGATAAAGTCACACAATCTAAATCTCTTTCTTTGATCTGATTCATCAAATATCTAGCATGTTGTGTATCTTCTACAGCATTAATATCATTTTCGAAAATTTGAATTCCTTCCTTTACTAAACTTTTTATTTGGATTATCTTCTCACTATAAATAACATCTTTCAAACTGACAAGGAACCTGCCACCACTCATTTGGCGGTATTGTCCAAATCTTCTTTCTAACGGATCACTTTGAAAACAAGCAGTCAATTTAAATTTATAATTATTTTCTAACAGATCTTCTATTAATAAAGCATGACATAATAAAGTTCTTTGTAGTGCTGATAACGTTTGAGGAGGTAGTGTATATTTCTCAAAATTTGGAATTTTTGTGTTTTTCCATTTATTTAACCAGTCAGTGAAAGCTCGCAAAAAACTCAGGTTTTTTATCATTAATTATAGCAGCATTTCCAAGACCGTTGTTAGAAAACTGATTTTTTGAATTTGTTATTATCCACCATTTATTAAAAAGAGTTAAGAAAGATGCAATATCTTAACGGTCGGGAAAATATGATTTTATTGCTGCTGCTGTAGTTTCATGGAAGATACCAAAAGCAATAGTGACATTTTGCTTGTAGTTTCCAGGATGGACAACTTTGCTATTTATTTTTGGTGCTTTTTTTAAACTTGCATCCAACAGGCTGTCCTTTTCTAATAAATCATGAAATACTTTCCATGATATTTCTTATGGTTGAACATGAATTTCATCTTTATAACCTAAAAAATGAAATTCTGGAAAAATAAACCTTTTTTTATTTAGTAAGTTGTTTCGAATGTTTTTAATCAGATGTACTGTGTCAAAGAATAGGTAAATTTTTTGCGATTGTACATTAATAAACAAATCATCAGGTTTTTTACCATGTGCATTAAGCAACTTTGTAAAAGAGGAAACATTTGAAGCATGATTGTCACAAACAACACCTCGAACATTAAAACTATTTTTTATCAAAGATTGAATCAGATTAAGAATTTCAGTCTTCAAGCAATCACTGTTTAATTTTATAATTGGAACTGCTTTGACGACACAAGAGATATTTTCTTTTAAACCAACTACCATGAAGGAAGCAATGCTTCTATAACATTCATTTTCCTCACTAATCCCAATTATATCTCCGCCAGAATATTCAGCACATTTTTGAAAATACATTTCATCGAAAATTATTAAAAGATCTTTTGACAAGCTCCCATTTTCATGTAACAACTTTAAAACTTTCATAGAATCAATTTCACCTGCTTTAAGCTTGCCTAACAGTGATATAGATGGAAGTGGGAATTCCTTCAGCAGTAAATTATATGTTTGCAATGATGTGTAACACAGCATCAAGGCAAGTTGAAGCATATTTGAAGAATAAATTTAATTTTTTTTTACTTGGTGACTTTTAAGTTCTTCAAGAATAGAAGACAGCTTCTCTTTTTCGATGCTAAAATGCGAATTGAAGTTTTCCAGCATACTCCTTCTCTTTAACACACATTGGTGGGTTACTCTAAACCAAGGTGGTAAAGAAACTGGAAGATTTTTATAAAAAAGTTTAACGTGAAGATTTTTGTCAATACGAATACATTCAGCAACTTGAGGTATGTGAAATTCATTTTGAATAATTTTATGGAACACAACACAATCATCAAATTTGGAAAATGAATATCCTGTTGGTGAATCAGCAACTGTAAGAGAATTAAGATCTTCAATAACATCATTTGATAAAAATTTCTGATATTCATCTTCTTGAAAAATTCTTTTAGTTGGTGATTTTCTTGGTACAGACATAACTGGAAGTGAAGCCGTTGATGTGTTAGCCGTATATATTGTAGGAACAGGCTTCAAATTATACAACAAACGAAATCGTTTTGCTGATGCTCCTTTGTGTATTAAATTTTCATCAAATTGTTTTAAACAGATCACAGATGATTTAGTGACAGTCCAGAAATTTCTGTTTACAAATCTAACCCATAACTTTCTTAAGTCATCATCTTTTGGAAAACCAAAAACTGGGACTACTTCACCACCATTATAATTAGAGGTACAACCAACAACACAGCATTTATTACCCATTATTATTATTATTAATTAAAAAGTAGTCACAAATAACAATACAGTTTGGCATTAATCTAACGCAAAAACTTTTATCCGGTGTCAGATTTACTTACTTAACATTTATAGCGCAATATTTAAATTATTTTGAGAGAGTCTGTCCATATAATAGAATATACGTTATTTCAACTGGCCTTCTATTTTTTTTTGATTTAAGCAGATTAGAAGGCCGTGTATTTAAGTAAGCCATGATATATATATATATATATATATATATATATATATATATATATATATATATATATATATATATATATATATATATATATATATATATATATACATATATATATATATATATATATATATATATATATATATATATATATATATATATATATATATATATATATATATATATATATATATATATATTTATATTTTTTTGTAGGTATTTTTTTTAATTCGGATTTAAAAGAATGTTCAGAAAAGCTGGTTACAGAACTATTTTTAAATCAAATGCTAACCTAAAAACGCTATTAACGTCTAAAAATAAGTCTAAATTACCACGCAACAGCACCTCAGGAACTTATTTAACTAAGTGCAAATGCTCAAAATATATGTTGGTGAAACAAAACTTCAAATACGAACAAGGGTTCAAGACACTAAAAAATTTTGACTGAAGGCAAGTTATATATATATATAAATATATATGTATATATATAAATATATATATATATATATATATATATATATATATATATATATATATTTATACATAAATTATATAAATATGCATATATATATATATATATATATATATATATATATATATATATATATATATATATATATATATATATATATATATATATATGTATATATATATATATATATATACATATATATATATGTATACATATATATATAAATATATATATAAATATATATATATATATATATTTATATATATATATATGTATATATATATATATATATATATATATATATATATATATATATGTGTGTATATATATATATATATATATATATATATATATATATATATATATATATATATATATATATATATATATATATATATATATATATATATATACAAACTTTTATTTCAAATGTTTTATCCTCAACTTTAAGTTGCAGCATATATTTATAGTAAAAAAGTAAATGTAGCAAAATAAACTTTTAATTGTCAAAAGAAAGTTTTAGAGTTTTATTTTTTTAAGTTATTTTTTTGCCTCACAACAGCACATTTTTAAGTAGCAGGACTTTCTTATAAATTTTTTTTTCATTAAGTTTCAGATAAATTTTTTTTAAGACCATACGCAGCTTATCAGGACTAATTACCTGAGCACATTAATAACATAGGTATCTCAATCATGACGCATAGGTAACAAATTTTTCTTCCGCTGATGTTTTTTTGATGTTTTATGAAAATTTAGCTTTTTTAAAATCTTTTCCTTCGTAAAAGTGTATAATATCGTTATATATGTTTGTATATAATCTTTATAAAACTTCAAAAGTATTTTTCATTTTAAAAATAATCAAAAAATAAAAATTAAAAAAAAAAGTAGCCAGTCGTAAGATTCGATCCTCGTCTTACTTGCTCAGAAACTTGGCACCTATCCACTCGGCCACACTGGATTATTCAAGCATGTATTTTTAAAACAATATAATGACTTTTTTTATGGGAAAAATGGTTATAGATCAAAATTAAGCAGAGCTTGGCGCAACGCAATTATTAAATGAAAATCAAACTGTAAAACTTGATAAATGTTTCAGTATGTTTTAACATATGTTTTAACATTACTTAATTTAAAGTTTACGTAAGTTAGATATTTGGATACACGTTCGTTCACGTTTTCTTATAAAACAAAGCTGCTGCAACTCTTTCTCGCCGTTGCCTCGTTTGCAATGGCTGCCAAGGGTACCGTGATAACTAAGTGTAGGGAATACAGACCACAAGTAATCTATAGTTCGATCTAAAAATGATCGACAGTTTTACATACAACATCTAGAAAATTCGTTTCACTTTGCAGTATTCATTCTTGCAAACTACACATCACTTTTTAACAAAAATACGATTTTTGACGTCTAAGTTGTATTAATAACAAGTTCTTATTAAAAAGCGCTTACGTATCAAGTTTGACATTTTAAAGCAGATGAGCTATTTCTGATTAACTTAAATACATTAAATTTAAAAAAAAATTTGAGTTTTATAGGTAATTGCACTTTTTAAAAAAAGTAGTTAAAAAGCAAAAATATCGGAAAAACGTCGGTTTACTTTTTTAAATTTTTCAGAAAAATGACGCTAAAAATTAGTTTTTTGTTTACTCGCGGCGCCTAAGATCTATAGCAATGCGTTAAACTTCCATCTATTAATACGTCCTTGGTATTATTAAACAGATAATGTTAAGAATCCTTTTTAATAAAATCTTTCAACTCATTGTTATAAAAGTTTTGCAGAGCACCAGCTTCGCTAAAATAATTTATGTCAAGATAGGATTCATTATCAAATAAAAAAATATTAGTTTGAAAAAAGTTAAACAAAATTAAATCGAAAATAATTAGTTGGTTCGAATTCATTTCAGAATTTAAATAATTTTATAACTATGAAATAAAATAAAATTTAAAAATTAAAATCACGTGAAATTAATGTATTATGTATGTATTTGAGTATCTTTAGCATACTTTCTTTTACTTTGTAGCAAGTTGGCGTCCGCGAACTAATTAGGCGACTCCTATCTTCAAGTTTAGGTTATCTTTAATAAAGTTATTATTATTATTATTATTTTTTTTGTATGCATTTAAGTGCTCCTTGAAGTCCTTACGGTTTATTATAGAGCACCGCGGGTAGGCATTTAACAGGAAGTTCACGCCTCCTTCTGTACCAATATCGCTTGTTGGGCTAAAGCTGGCGTCGAACCTCGGACCTCTGGGTTCTGAGCCAACTGCGCCACGGCTGCTCTTTTATCATTTTCTAATTTTGTGTTATCATTTTCTAATTTTATGTTTGTAACTTTCAGTTGATAAGCTGATGATATTGATGTTTTTATAAAACCGCTATCTCTGATAATTACAGATTTTACAGACATAGTTCATCTTTTCAATTATATTAAATATAACAACTGATTTTATAAAACTATTAAACTATAATTTTAAACAGAGTTTCATATATGGTTTTTTTCAGATTTAGTTACATCTGAAAAAAATAATAAATATAAATGCATTATTTTAATCAGACGTAGTTAAATATAAGTCTTTTTTTTAGGTGTAATTACATCTGAAGGAAATTCTTCCAAATGTTATTGGATTTAAAGAAAAATTACCAGATTTTACATTTTCCTAAAGATTTTGTTTAGGATCATTGAATTTTTATTTGATATTAGAAAGATGTTGTTGGATTTTAAAAAAATACAGTTGATCTTGGATAAAAGCGTACAGATAATATTGGACAACTCTACAGATGTTGTTGGACAGATGTAGGAAACTTTTAGTGATTAGTTCTTTATATCAAATACTATAGTAAAAGGATAGCAAAAAAAATTTTTTTAATGTGTAAAATCAGTTTATAATGTTATAGTAATAATTTTATTCCACGTTTATATTGACTTTATATTATATTAACTTTTAGGAAATCAATAACAAATTATGTAAAAAAAACTAACCCTGAGTTGAACTTTCTTTAAATTGCAATGTTAAAAGAAAAACAAATATTATCCAAATCATTTTATAAATACAATATTTCCAGAAACTAATTAGAAGTGCTGTTGAATCTTGAATGAGTAAATGAACCAATAACTGATATATTTACGAGAAATATAATGACGAGTTAATTAGATTATATTTAAACCAATTGAATATAGTTATACAGCAACCCCATCATTGTTTTGAAATATTTGCTTTCTATAGATATAAAGATGAAATATAAAAAATCAATTGAGTAGAATAAAAAGATTTAAAAGGATTAACCTTTTAAATCTTTTTATTATACCAAATAAATATAGTATTATAATACATAAGTATTTCTATTTTTCTAATTAATTTCCACGAATCAAAATGTAATGACGCAAATGGATTGATTGATTTCACAATTTGATTAATAATACTTTTAAAACTAATAAATTCATCAACGAGTTATCTTTTTTTGGAATGTTAAAAAACTTGCTGAAATCAGATAAAGCTTTGCAGAGTATAGTTTTGTTGTCAAAAGATAAGAGGACCGAAAATTTAATGGGATTGGCAAAAATTTATTGGAATATTTGCAATAATAAATCTAATTTTATCATAATAGTGTTTTTTACTTTAGTAAAATACGAATTATTAACTAATAAAGTAATAATTAAGAAAATATAGATAAAAGATAAAACATACATAACATTGGCTGATGGCATCCACGATGGTTGTTTTAAATTTTTTACAAAAAAAAGAAATTACTATTGATAGTTTGAATGTAAATACCTTGTGTATTTTTGTTAACACTCTTAACGTTTTTTTGTTTTGTTTTTCTGTAATATATTATAACGTGTGTATATATATATATATATATATATATATATATATATATATATATATATATATATATATATATATATATATATATATATATATATATATATATATATATATATATATATATATATATATATATATATATATATATATATATATATATATATATATATATATATATATATATATATATATGTATATATATATGTATATATATATATATATATATATATATATATATATATATATATATATATATATATATATATATATATATATATATATATATATATATATATATATATATACAGGCCCGCCCAGAGCTTTTGTGATGCCCGGGTCCAAAAGTTTAATGGATGCCCTATCTTACTTTAGGTCTTAAAATGACAAATACAAAATAAATTAGTATAGGGTGGTTTCCACACTTACCGTGAGTTTAACAAAAGTTATTATATTATGTTAGATTACTCAAAAAGTAGAAATTTATTAGAAATGAATTTTTGCAGCCATCAATGTAGTGCTATAAGGGTTAGTTTAAAATTATTCTCACTCTGAAATTTAAATCAATAATGTACTTATTTTTATCAAACTTTTAAAGAGCAGTTTTCCATACTTATCGTAAGTGTTTCACACTTATCGTATATATTGTTGATACTTATCGTATATCTTAAAATCTGCTTTCACAGCAAACATGTCAGCGTTGAATCAACGTTGAAAACCGGTCGCAAAAGGTGTTGCGGAAACGCTGACAAAGTAATCGATTTTGCAAAGATATGTCACGTTGTTAAAGAGACGTTGATTAAACGTTGTAGCGTTACGCTGAAAAAACGTTACTAAAAGTCGTTACAAAAATGTCTCAACTAAACGTTGAAAAAGCGTTACTTAAAAAGCGTTGCAAATTAAGCGCCGCAACTTAAAGTTGAAAAAACGTTACTTGAAAAGCGTTACTTTAACGTTGTTAAAGCAGTCGATTTTGCAAAGATTTGTAACGTTGGTAGTAAAACGTCGATTTAACGTGACTCAAAGACGTCGAGTAAAGGTTGAAATATAACGTTAAATCAACGCTCAAATGCGCTGGAGAAAATATCGCAAAATATTATTAAACGTGATTAAACTTAATTATAATGTATATTGAATTTGCAAGTAAAACAAAATTGTATGTTGAACTCTGCATTTGCAATATTTCCAAAGTCGACTTTAATACAAATAGTAATATACAATGAAAAACATGAAAATTATATAAATTATTTATATAAAATTTACAATTTATAGATAAAAATATAAGTAGTGAATTTACAGGATTTACGTGTGTGAGTAAAATTTATGTGTGTGAGTGGATTTACAGGATATCGTATCGATAAGCCAGGATATCATTGAGATACAGAATCTAAATCAAAAAATAATTCCTCAACATTGTCATATCAACGTTTTATTAACGTTGGCAAAGTAACACTTTTTCAACGTTTTTTAATTAGCACATTTTCAACCAACGTTGAAATAACGTTGAATAAGTGTTGTTTTTCAAATAGTTTAAATTCGTTGAAAAAGCAGCTAATGTCTAATGTTGATAAACCATTACCTTTGCGACGTTTTTACAGTGATTATTTGCGTACTTATTTTCAACGTTTAATAAACGCATTTTTTTTAGAAGATAAGATACGTTTAAATTTATACGCTTATTCAACGTTGAAAATGTAACGTTTAAAAAGCGGTTTGTTTTTAACGTTGATAAAGCATATACTTCGAAACGTTTTTAAAGTGGCTTTTTGCGTAAGTTGATTCCACGTTGAATAAACGTTTAATTTTGAGAGGCTAAATTACGTTACAATTTCAACGCTTATTCTACGTTTTAATTTAGCGCGATTTAGTATACAAAAACAGACATTGATTCAACGTTGAAAGCACGTTGTTTTTGTGACTGTAACGCTTTTTCTAAGCTGCGACTGGTTTTCAACGTTGATTCAACGCTTACATGTTTGCTGGGTTAGTGACTGGTTTATAATGCGCTCGCGATTTCAAATGAAAATTTAATGCATTAATAACATTTTATTAAACGTTTTTAGGTATATAAATTAAAAAAATACATATTAAATAAACAGTAATGAAAATATTATTTTGAATTAAAACTAAAGATTTTTAAAGCATTTTCATTACTTTAGTACAAATCTTTTAAACTGTAATGGATAGAGTTTCATTATAATTATTTTAGTCTTATTTTATAATTATTGCTAACGATGGAACTCGTTTTCTGACTCAGTTTCAAGGCTTACTTTTTTTTTTGCGACTTTATTTTTCTTTTTCAAAATTTTCATGTTTTCTCTTTCTTTTTTAGTTTTTTCATTAAATAACTTTTTCTCAACAGCCATTTGTTTCTTTCTTAATCTTTATTTTTCTATTTTTGACTTTTTATATGCAGCTAATTGTTTCTTTCTTAATTTTTCATCATTTATTAGCGACTTTTCTTGCAATTTTGTCTTTTGAATTTGCTGCCATGTTTCAGATGTTACAACCGATGGTAAACGTTCTATTTTGCGCTTGGACGTTTGGACTGGTTGTTTTGGCCATATTAAAACAATTTTAATCGGACTTATGATTTCTGCTGCTATTTTTAAACTAGAACAAGCTGGTTTTGGTTCTATATCCGCTGCAATGTTGCAATAAGGTATTTCCATACCAGTTATAATTTGCACATTTTCTAAATTACAAGTTGTTGATAGATTTTTATTACCCTGTTGTATTTCATCAGGTAAAATTGTGGTCTTATATGTTTCAGATGAGGCTCTTTTCCAAAAAAGATACAGCTGGAGATATTCAAGGTCACCTTTCCAACCTAAATGTTCGTCAGCTATTTTAAACTGCTCTAAAATACTTGGATCAATGAAGTTTTCAATAAAGTTTATGGGAGAGGAAACTGATAAAGGAGTCTAAATAAGGAGTCGGAGCCACAGTTGACTCAGATAGTCTTTGAACAATTTTTGTGTAGTCCATTAGCATCAAATGGAAATATTCCGGTATTTTTAAAACCACTTTTAACATTATTTGCCATAGAAGGATCAATTATAAATGAATTTAATGCTCCTGGTACATTTTCATTGTTTATTTCTTGTCCTTCATGGTCAATGCGCCATTGTCGGCATAAAGATTTCCACTTTGCTTTCATTGGCCCAAAAACTGCCACATCGAGCGGCTGCAAAATATGTGTTGCATTTGGGAACAAAGCAACGAGAATTATTCCATTTTTAGAGCAAAATTCACTAAGTTTGATAGAAAAAGGTGACGCATGACCATCAAAAAAAAAATAGCTGGTAAAGGAATTTTTTCTTTTATCAAAAATGGATGAAAAATGTTTGTAATATACTCAAAAAAACATTCTGTGGTCATCCAACCATTTTCACTTTTTCCAATACCCCATCCTGATGGAACAGTATTTATAATTCTATTTGGAAGACGAACATATTTAAAAATTATTAATGGTAAAGCAAAGGTTCCGCTGGCATTTACTGCAAATAAAGTGGTGATGCTTTTTTTATTACTTCGACCACTTTCTTCATAAGTATTTTTTCCTAGTTCACCAATTAATAAATTAGTTTTTGGTGACAACTAAAAACCACTCTCATCCATATTGAAAACGCGCATCGAATCATTTAAATATTAGGCGTTTTCTCCTAAAAGCTTTGGAATTTCAGAAAACCAATCTCTTATGGCTTTTTCAGTTACTCCTCCTCTAGCTCGGTTTAAGTATTCACCTCGTTTTTGAGATAACTGTTCATGACGGCAAAGAAATGCATAAAACCAACCTTTTGCAGAACGGTTGTTAGTAAATTGTGTTTTTATATTGTTGGAATTCATGTATTTTTGCACAGTATTTATTAGCTGTACTACAGACATGGCAAATCCCATTCTGGTGCATGTTAGTAACCACTCGACTAATTTATTTTCAAGGTGTTCACCTAGTACCGATTCATAACCGCAGTGTTGTATCTTCAGAGAAGTTTTTCCAGATATTTTATCACGAAGCGTCTGATAAGGAATTCCAAACGTCTTGCTTGCTTTGTACACAACCATACCTTTTTTAACAGCATTAATAGCATCTCTTAATTGGCTATCTGTATATTGAAGTCTTCGTTTTGAGCTACAAACTTTTGTCTAATATTTTTGTCTTGCCATTGTAAAAGAATCTAAATAAAATTTTTATTTTTATAGTAAAAAAGAAACAAATTGATGATTTAATGGGCATACGTTATGTATGGAATGACATTTTTTTAGTTCATACTTATCGTACGTTCAAAAATACTACATTGATACTATAATGATGAGTGGTTTTAATAATATTAATAATGATCCATGTTTTATTTACCTTATTAAATCAGTTTAGAAATAAAATTTTATCTTATCTTCTTAAATTATCTTGTTTTATTTGAAACGCTTCTAACAGCTGGTACTTAAAAAAAAAGTATTTTCATAGGCTGACGTAATAAGCCCACTGAGTTTATATAAGTAAATATGTATTGCGGTTTCTATGTATTTTAGTAGAAGTGCATGACGATGTTGTTGATAAACAAAATATATATATATAAAAAATAATTACTACTTAGTGCAAAATTTATGTTAGTATTTAAAACCTACGATAAGTGTCGACTCACGCTAGGTGTGGAAATGACCCTAGTTAGTTTTCGTTTACTTTCATAGTAAATCTGAAATCACATTTAGTAAATTTTGGTTTTTAAAAACAAACTATGGTAAAATCAAGTGTTAATATCGAACGCATTTTTCTTGCCTTCTTAACGGCAAAAATAACTACTTGATAAGAAACGTTATTGGCTATATCTGATTTAATTGAAAGGATCATCAAGTAGCACAATCGCTTCTGGTCCATTGTGGAATGAAGATAACCTTTAATGATAGTTAACTTATTGAAAGATCTTTCACCTTCACATGTTGAAACGGAAAATATATGGAAAATTCTAAGTAAAACACACCCTAGTGAAAATATTGAATGCAATCCCTTTGCATCAACTTCATTTAGATGTTCAGCAGGCTTTTTGCTGCCTAGAATAATTCTTCTTACAGAAAAAAAAATGCAACACTTCATCAGAAAATTCGTTTTTACATAAGTCTTCTGGGTGATGTTTTGCAAGATTCTCAGCTTTTAAACCTAGTTCTTTGTCTGTTTGAGATTTCTGTGAAGACCATAGGAAGGAAAACTTGTTACATTCCACTTTTATTACTTTATATCTTGATTTCATTTGAATAGTCAGAGTGCCGAGTGCAACATTGAAGACATTAGCCTTGACTACGACAATTTTTTGTGTCGAACTCAATCTCTTCTAACTCATTTAATATCAACTTTGTTATATCAGATCCTTTCTTCTTTTCAAGTTTTTCTAGTTTAAGGAACCTTTCTTTGACCTCCCACAGATGATTATCACTGAAATGCAAAAAACGAAAAATGAAAGTAATTTGACTGCTGTGTGACAAATCGTCAGTGCTGTACGTGGTGATAGTGAAATATATTTTTGATTTCTCAAGTACCTTCTAAAACCATACTCGATAAACTCATTCTATAAACTTCAGGACAAGTAATAAACTTGCTACGCTTTTCTTTTTCTTGGTGCTTAGCTATAATCTCTAAGAAATTTCATTCTCATTTTTAAACACTTTTTGATTGGATCCTAATTGCAAACAAAAAATTATCAAAATAGTAATCCATATTTATATCCAATTATAAATTATTTTGATTTTTAAATTATAAATAAAATAATTTTATATAATAAGATATTGTTTTTGAGTTTTAAAATATAATTTAAAATTCAAAAACAATATTCTTAATCCTAAACGCTAAATTTTATTTAGTTAGAAAAATTGTGACATCAAGAATGCATTATAAAATTACTTTTTATCGCTTTGTTTCATCTCTAAAAGAACTTTTACCATTATTTTATTTTTGCCGTTAAATAAGAAAATTTTTTATTTTATTATGCAAGCAAAAGGGCAACGAAAACGTGTGTGTTCAAATGGAAAATGAAAACCTTGTAAAGTAATAATTATCCTATTTTAAATATAAACAAAGTTTTAAAAGAGAACAAAATTATTACGCAAAGTTTGCTTAAGCTTTAAATATGTTATCGTCTAAATTTTTTGTTATTACAATAATTTTAAAAGGCATATGTGATGCCCCATAGACTGTGATGCCCGGAACAAACTACTTCAATTGCCCCTCCCTCTTGGCGGCCCTGTATATATATATATATATATATATATATATATATATATATATATATATATATATATATATATATATATATATATATATATATATATATATATATATATATATATATATATATATATATATATATGTATATATATATATATATATATATATATATATATATATATATATATATATATATATATATATATATATATATATATATATATTACTATACAAGGCCTTCGAGAGCGTCATTGGCGCCCGGGTCAAAAATAAACAGCGACGTTCTTAATTCAAACTAGTTAAATAAAATAAAATTTTGAAAGTTTTGTAAACGCAGCAGTTATCTGTTTCTAATACAACACATTGTACTTTTGCGTTACTATTAATTCTCTGGATTGAGAAACGGTTTTTTGACATGATTAAAACATTAGCTTTAAAACTATTAAAAAGTTAAACGAAACCTTTAAGAAAGGTAAACAAGAGGCTTCAAAATAAACTTTTTGAGCTTTTATGGTCACCCAAATAATGATGACATTGTTGTAGCTAAGCTTTTTAGCCAAAATCTTCTTTAATCAAAATAATCAAATACCAGTAACGCAATTTTGGCCCATGGTCAAAGGAGATTGAATATCGCGGAAATTGTTAAAACGGCAAACTTCTTTAATGAGAATCTTTTTGTTTACATCTCTCAGATAAAACCGTGCAAGTTCTTATACTTTATTTTACACAGAAAGATTATCATTATCCAAGCAGACGAATAAAAACATATTGCCAACCATCCTTTTCGTCTCAAATCTTAAATCAATATGCTAGATCAGGCAATCTAAATCAACATTAAAAACGTTCACTTTAAGTTCTTTTGCTTGGCTGAAGTGGAAATGGGCTGTGTTTGATGGATCATTATAAAGGTGCTTTAACTTACGCTTTCCTTTAGTAGCAAGTTCAGCTTCAGTAGTGAGTCCAATTCTAGAGAGTCAACTGCAATTACAGCCTCTTAAAAATTTGCAACCAAGTGTACCTAATCCGTTTAAGATTTTCAAGCAGCTTTCCAATCAAATGTAGATCATCATCAATGGTAATGGCTGCAGATTGTAGAAGACGACTAACAGCTACTCACTGGTCAAAAATAGATTTTCACGACATGTTTAAGAGCTGCCAACATTTTTCTTGGCAAGTGGTTTGATCAAGTCGATAAGAGAGCTCCATGTTGTCATTGAAGATCTATGCAGTAAAATCCAAGTTGCTTCAGTGAGAATCTTACATTGAGAAAAACTTGCACTAAAAATAAGTAGTAATTCGGCATTTTTAAAGAATACTTTGATCTTAATTCAACTGCGTACACATCAGCCAAATTTAGATTAAGAGCGCTACCGGGAACGTACAGAGCTTAATAAATTCGCAAAAAATTTTACCTTATTAATGCTCGAGTTTAATTGTTAGCACCTGACATAATGGTCCCATTTTCGTGTCCCTGACCGCGACATTTTTGAACATCCATTTTCAGCCATAAAACTACATAAGTGGTTTATAAATTTAGCTATAACAACTTCTTTCCTCATCTGAAAAGTTTTTTTTTTTTTTTTTTTTTTTTTTTTTATTCTTACATTTGCCGATCATATAACATTTACAAGTTTCGTAAATTAAAGGTGTAATATTTACAAGTCTCTTGAGTCAAAATATATAGTTAAATTTATAATCAAATAGTACAGACCGGACTTCAAGAAGATCGTAATGATCTTATCACGAAGCCCTTACAATGTGTTTGATATATATTATGATTATGTTAAATATAATTATATATTAAGTACAACTATATTTTTATAATCTTTAAATTAAGCTCAGAATGAAAAATAAACTTAAAATAAGCTTAGTATAAAAAATTAAATATAGCAAGCAGCATAATAACGGAAGTTGATAAGAAAAATCAAGTGTTTTTTTTTTTGTGTGAGTGTGTGTGTAATAAACAATTTTTGATGTATTGTTTGAGAAAGGTAAGATAATACACATAAACAAGTCAGTTCACTTTGTAGTTGATATATATGTAATTTAATTTATAGTCTTAGAAGAGTTCAGAGTATCTGTTTAGCTTCAGTATCAGATTTTTTAACTTTGTTTTCAAGGAATTTAGATTATCTAGATTGCAAACTGATTTATTTTTAGTTACTAGTTTGTTGTATTAATAAAGAACCCCGATATGAAATTGAGAACTGGGAAAGTTTTGTTTTTTTGAAAGATGTAATAAAGTTTCCTGTTTCTCTTGTGTTATATTTGTTAACTTTATTTATAAAAAAGTTATTTAAAAAATGGTTTGGTACTTGACCTAATTTAAACTTTAGCATAAACGATATATTTTGGTAAAAGTTAATTTGATAAATGTTAAGCACATTCATTTCATTAAATATGGGCTCAGCGTGTGTAAATTTGTCTTTATGGTAGATTAGTCTTACAGCATGTTTCTGACGTCGATATAAAGTTTTCAATTTGGTTATACTTTGCGTACTGGCCCAAGCTATTTTCGCATATATGAGTTATGTATAAAAGAGAAATATATAAGTTTTAAGTTACTATGCGACAGCATAGGTTTAGCTTTATAAAGTAGACCTACGTTTTTTGATATTTTAGTGTTTAAAGCATTTATGTGAGCTTTCCAATGTAAATTTTCATCAATTATAACTCCACAAAATTTACTTTTGTGAGTTTTCTCAATTACTACATTTTCTATTTTTAGAGAGGGTAAAATATTTGGTAGTGTGTTTCTTTGTCGGTTTGAATGAAATATAGTGTATTTTGTTTTTTCTATGTTTAGGGATACTTATTTGTTTTAAACCATATATTTATTTTTTGGAGTTCTATGTTTACATTATCATACAGATCCTTGATGTTTGGTCGAAGAGTAAAATAAATTTGTATCGTCTGCAAACATTTCAATACACAAGTATCGTTCTTTGATTTTCCAGCAGTTAATTTCTCTTCCATAGAGGTGAAAACGAATACGTATTTTACGTTATTAACGGTAAAAAACTTTTTCGATCAAAATATATAAAGTACCTTGGAATATATCTTGATGAAAACCTATCTTGGAATAATCAACTGTATCATCTAAAAAAAAACTTACACGATCTAACAATATGCTTTCTCTAATTTCTTACGATGTTCCTATCCAAACTCTTCGAATGATTTATTTTTCTTTATTCTCTTTTCACCTTTGCTATTGTTGTATTATTTGGGATCAAAAAAGAAACTTTTTACTTAATAACATTGCTAGTTTACAATGCGCATCTATTAGAATAATGATGTTTTCCCCAATGAGATCTGATATTGAAAAAAAATTTTCTGAACTAAAAATCCTAAAACTCCATAATCTTGTAAAGTTTTACAATTGTCTTTTTGTGTTTGAATTTCTCCAAAATAAACTACTTAGCTCTTTTTTAAATTTTTTTATTAAAACAAACAAAGTTTATCATCATCACACCAGGAATACAGAAAATAGTAAGCTATACTATTCTTTTTTCAACACAATCAAATATGGTAAGTTTTTCATAAAACAACAATGCATTTCTCAATGGAACCAGTGTATTCCTGCATTAATAAAAAAGTCTAAGAAAAAATATCCACTTGGTACGAATTTTTTACTGCTCAGCAGAATTCAATTTAAAAATTTATTGTTAATTATTGGAGTGTATTTCTTTATAATTTCTCTCTGTACTGTAGTTGTCTTCAATATATAATCTCTTTAACGAACAAGTGGTTTTTATTTATTATTTACCTATCTTATATTTATTTATTATTGTGTTATTAATGTTACATTTTATGTTATTATTATATCTAATCTATGATTTGTACATACAATTTATATTTTTAATATAAATAATATATATAATATTCTTAATATTATTGGTACTTTATTATTATTAATATTATTTTGTATTATTACTATTATTATTATTACATATATCATTATAATTTGTTCAACAATTTTTTCTTCTTTTCTCTCTTATTTATATCTACAGATGCTGAGTTTTTCCTTTTGTTTCTTTTTTTTTTTTTTTAATTTATTTATTTATTTTTTCGTGAAATTTTTATGTTTTTTAGGTGTCACTCCATTGGCTAGTTTGTAACTATATGAGTGACATTCTAACCAATTTATATTAATTTACGATGAAATTTGTAAATTTTATTGGTATAATTGAATAAATAAAAAAATAAAAAAAAATAACAAAGATTATCTGTTCAGTATGAGATATATTGGGGGGACAATTGATTATGGTTGTGAAGTAGATACCATTCTGGATTTCTTCAAGAGCTGCAATTTGGCTGAATTGATGCTGCTTCACGCGATTTATGAGATTCTTTCATTGACCCTAGCTCCTCTGTTTTAACGAAGAAGGGACAATTACCTATTTTTGAAAACTGATTTTGTGCTATATATATATATATATATATATATATATATATATATATATATATATATATATATATATAATATATATATATATATATATATATATATATATATATATATATATATATATATATATATTTAGTGTTGACATTGTGTATAAGGGTATATTAGTTTTATTATTCTGACTAATATAACATTATATGTTATATTAGTCAAAAAACATCAATTAATACGAATTCTCTAAATACAATAAATAATTTATTATTAAAAATTTTCGCTGGATTATGGTTACCAGCATCATCAGCTCGTAAAAATTATACGATGAATTTTTTGTAACGTTAGAAACAGTTTAAAATTAATTGACGTCAGCAGTTGATTGGCTTTCTTGCTAACGTAAAAATGTAAAAAACAGAATTCAAAACTTAGTTTTCACAAACTGCGAGTTATCAAAATTTATTCCGCCATTTAAAGGTGAACATTGGAACCTCTGTATTTCTAAAGCTTCGAGCACTTTTTGATCAAAAAATTTTTTTGTTTCAACTTTAATTGTTTTTACGTTTTCCCACTTTATTTCTTGTGAGCAAAACATATTACGGGTGGCCATTGCAAATTGATAATGTGCAATGATAACTTTTTAGATGTTATTGAGTTTGAATCTTAATTTCAAGTTTAGTTTCGCCTACGTATCTCTTTGAGCATTTGCATTCTATTAAATAAGTTTCGAGCTAATTATTTTATGGTAATTTAGTTTTGTTTTTTGACGTTAGTAATGTTTTTAAATCTGGATTTGATTTGAAGACTACTCTATAGCCAGCTTTCCGAAATATTTACCTTAGTTTTGGGGATAGTGATGGTATCCACGGCCACGATACAGTAGGGATGTTAAGAGAGTCTGATTGAATATTATTAATTTTTAGAGACCGTTTATTTCCAAATAATTTTGCAATCCGTTTAAGTTGGCATATGTTGTTCCCATTTTCGTTAAACATTTGAATAAGGAAATTAATCTCATCTTTTAAATATAAATTACTGCATAAAGAATAAGCCCTGTGAACGTAACCTTTAAATATATCGTTTAGAATCTTAGTGTCATGATTTGAGTGATGTTTAATTTGGATATTAGTAATGGCTTCCTTTCTGTAAACTTTAAACTTGTATTTTTCTTTGTTGTTATTTATTATTGTTATATAGAGGAAGTTTAGATTTCTATTTTCGCTTTCAGTTTCGACCGTATATTCTATTGCAGGGTATTGTTTGTTTAAGATAGTTAGGAATTGTTCTGCTTCTTGAGTGTTGGAAAATTTAGCGCGACTTTCGTTAACTTATCTTAGATTTTAGGTCAAGAGGAGGATTTACTGCCATTGCAATTTTGAAAGCGTTTTGTTCATGATGTTGTAAAAATGACTCTGCAAGTACGACCATGAATGAAAGATCAATAGGACCAGAATTCTCAAGTTCATGGATTTCGTTGTTCCAAAGGAAATATCAACGGTGTAAACAAAGCTCTATGAGTTGTCTTGTTTCAGATATAGTAAGTTTGGTAGAGCATTTGTAGGAATCTTCTTTATTTAATTGGTCTAAAAGAGCTAAAGTGGCTTCCTTTAGTGTTATTGATGAATACAAATTTATTACATCAAATGAAACTTGAATCTGGTTTTTGTCAATCTTCCATGAATTCGCTTTACTAATAAAATCAAAAGAATTTTTTAGACGTTTTTGGTTTTTATTAAGTTGTGAGAGATAAGCCTTAATTTTAGTAGCATAACTAGATGTGGGATCTTCATTTAAAACTCTTGTTAGGCTAATTTGTTCATGAATTTTTTCTAAAGCTTTATCGTGTTCTATTCTTACAAAACCATTACCCTTATCAAACGGATATATATCAATAATTTTGTTTTTTTTAATTTCCATAAGAGTTTTTCTTTGTTCTCTTGTTTAATTTTGATTTATTTTTTTACCCATTTTAAATTCTTTTAAAACATTTTTTCTCAAACCCTGCGCACCCTGAATCATGTTGCTATATTCCAATTTCAAAGCTGAGGTCTCTGTTGTTGCAATAATATCCATATAAGGTATATATTTCAACGAAGGTACAAAATGTGGACCAAGATTAAGAAGATCGTTTTGGTTTTTTGGAATATCGTCATCGCATAAGTTTAAAATAGCGTTTTTTGTAGGGGTTGTTAACTTACAGATTTTATTATTTAAAACAATCTGTGATTATTTTGAAATTCGTTTTGAAGAATTTTAAACTTTTAAACTAATCTCTCTTTCGATTTCAGAAACATTATTTCTCGAGCTTTTTCATGTAAATATATATATATATATTTACATATATATATATAAATATATATATATATATTACATATATATATATATATATATATATATATATATATATATATATATATATATATATATATATATATATATATATATATATATATATATATATATATGTATATATATATATATATATATATATATATATATATATATATATATATATATATATATATATATATATATATATATATATATATATATATGTATATATATATATATATATATATATATATATATATATATATATATATATATATATATATATATATATATATATATATATATAATTTAAGTGACATCTTCAATAGTATGTGTAATTGTAAGCATTATATACGATATCATACTATTTATTTATTTCTCTTTTTTTTCTTTTTTTTTCTTTTTTTTTTTTTTTTATTATAAGCGATATTTCGGCTCATATAGTGAGAGCCATTATCAAACTAATAAAACCGTTCGGTTTTATTAGTTTGATAATGGCTCGGTTTTATTAGTTTGGTAATATATATTTTAGTTCTTGAATAAAAACCTCAGTGTAACATGAAAAGTACAGGTATTAAGTTCTCACCTCGGAGCCGACATAGATATGCACAGCTGCTCTCTGTCAAGATATAATGAACAATCAAAAAAAACCTTGCACCAAAAAATAAAGCCTGTTGTAAATAGATTTAATGTATCTATCCTTAGCTTGAAACACGGTAAAAGAAGTAAACAAATTACTAAAACTTTTTCCAGCATGAACATGTAGTTATTCGGCTAAATTTTATTAAATTCTTTTTAGTGAAGCAAAACAAAAAGTGTTTATTAACAATAAAGAGGCTTATGATATTCAGGCATTTTGAAGACTAAAGTTGTTTGTGTACAAATTCATAAAATCACATGGTATCATATGGTTATAAAAAGGTAAATGTGTTCAAAAAATAACTGTAAAATAAAGTCTGAGAACAAAAAAACCTCAAAATTTGAGGCCACCTGTTCTGATTTAGAGGGTAACATGTGCATTTGAAAAATGTTTTTATAATTATATAAACCAAATCAAAATTCATTATGAAATTTCAAGTTTCTTAGAAACATCTTATGTACTTTAGAAGTTATGATCATGTAAAATATAAACCCTCCTCATTTTTTTGGAAGGGAGAGGGAGAATATAACGTTTTTTGTTCATAACTTTTGAACAGTAATGTATATTTTTTTAAAATTTGAATTCTTTGAATAAAATTTCATTTACTATAAGATTGTACAAAAAAAATTTTCAAATTATTTTATTAGCCATATTTGGGGTCGGTGCCCCAAAATCGTTGTATTTGCTATGTTCCCAAAATATATATATATTTTTTTGGCAGAACATGATTATTTGATATTAGTATTAGTATGTAAAAATTTAAGGTTTACAGCATTTCTGGAGGTTTCTTCACTTGAACATGATAATTTCATAGGCCCGCCCCCTTTAAATGCCTTTTCTAAAAATGTGTCACCTGCAGGATTTTAATTTTTACAGTTTTGTGTAACTTAAAGGTTTCCTAAATAGAATCTATATAAAATATTTGGGGTGTTCCAAAATCAAACCTAAAAGGTTAATTTCTGACCTGTGCATAATAAATATATTTAATTACATTTTATGAATCAAATACGTAAAAACTAAGTAATTAAAATACTAACTTTTTATATGATATTAATATGTTTTAGTTTAAACCTCTGTAAAAAAAATTTGATAAACTTTTTAGAATATCAGTTAATGAATAAAAATTAAATTATGAAGATAACTTGAACAACGTTAACATAAGAATGCAATTGTGAAATCGGAAACCAACGCCTTTATTGAAATCAAAAAAAGACACAAGTTGAGTGATTAATGCTAACTTAATTATATAATAAAATACCTAAAAATAGCTCTTAAATGTTTTCAAATAGAATAGTTTTACGTTTAGTCAATTTCAATTTTTTTATTTTTAAGGTAGTCTGTTTTATGCGCTTAGGCTTTTATTACCTCAAAAACGACAAGCAAAAAAGTTTTAAAGACATAATTTTAAAAGATTTTTTTAACAATGTTTTCTTTTATTAAAACAACAAAAAAAGTCTGGGTGGGAAGGTAGGAAGGGCATTTGTTGCCCCTTGTCCCGTTGGTTCTGGAAAATGCTTCAATTTTCAACATCCCAACGTTATTGGGACTATACAAATGCTGAAAATTTTAAAGCTATTTCTTTTAAAGCTGTTTTATAGAGCAGTAAAAAATTAGTTGCATAGATTTGTAGCAAAAAAAGCGGGCACGTACAATACGACCCTTCCCTGAGTCTTCGCCCCGGGATAAAATTTTAACATAAAAGCTCACCAGAGCTATACCAACGCTAAAAGATTCAGAGCTGTAACTAGTCTAAAAGGTTGTGATAAGTTAATTGAAAGATTCAGTAAGGACTGACAACGGCAAAACAACAAAGTTCAATTAAACTTTGTAATGGAATCATATATTTTATTAAGTTTTTATATATGAGAATATAAATAGTATATCACCATTTCTGCCAAGCTAAAACAATAAACAACCCAAAGTTGGAAGTCAATCAAAGTTGGTACTTGATAAATATAAATGTATATAAACACTGGCATAGAGACATGTTGCATATATATATATATATATATATATATATATATATATATATATATATATATATATATATATATATATATATATATATATATATATATATATATATATATATATATATATATATATATATATATATATATATATATATATATATATATATATGTATATGTATATATATATATATATATACATACATATAAATATATATATATATATATATATATATATATATATATATATTGTTATATATATATATATATATTGTTATATATAAATATATATATATATATATATATATATACATATATATATATATACTTTTGTGATGAAATACGAGATTTCATGATCTGAGAATAACGGGCTTTCGCATCAGACAAAACCTTTTTACAATGGTTTCTAGCAGTAATAAACAGACGTCTGTTTTCTGGAGAATTGTTTATACATATATATATATATATATATATATATATATATATATATATATATATATATATATATATATATATATATATATATATACATATATATATATGTATATATATATATATATATATATATATATATATATATATATACATATATATACATATATATATATTCATATATATATATATATATATATATATATATATATATATATATATATATATATATATATACATATATATATATACATATATATATATATATATATATATATATATATATATATATATATATATATATATATATATATATATATATATATATATATATATATATATATATATATATATATATATATATATATATATATATATATATATATATATATATATATATATATATATATATATATATATATAGTAATAGCATAATTAGTTTCTTTCTAGTTTTATTATTCACATTTGATATATTTATCTTACTCTAATTTAGCCAAGTTCATATAGAGCTGTTATTTCATGCTGAATCAACAGTTGCACAAACAGAAAAACATTTTTACAGAAAAAATATGACAGAAAAATTAAGTTCAGCTAAACTATGTGTATCTCTATAGAACTATTAGTTTATATATATATATAATATATATATATATATATATATATATATATATATATATATATATATATATATATATATATATATATATATATATATATATATATGTATATATATATATATATATATATATATATATATATATATATATATATATATATATATATATATATATATATATATATATACAATCTGCTCCATGTCCTGCTGCCTTGTAGGATATGCCTTTTTAGGCAAAGGCTAGGAGATGCAAACTCCGATAAAAACACCCCCTGCCTTGGGGCTCTTGGTTGAGTAAAGGCTAGAGATGGTGTCTCGATAAAAATACTCATCTTGGGCAGATGTTAAAAGCACCCGTCTGCTGTCTTGTAGAAGGCCTCCTAGGCAAAGACTTAAGGGGTAAACAGATTCTATCTGTTGACCAGCCTCGCACCTCTTTTTCATCTATTAGGCTGGCGCAGATGTATTTTTAATACATTGTTTTCAGTTTAGGATGTTAAACGCTGGATCTTCTTGACTCAGTTCATGGGTTTTGCTTTTGTCTCTGTTTTTATGACTAGGCAACTCATTCTATTATCTCCAAATGAGGTTACAGCTCTAAAACTCAGTTTTATGGTTCTGAGGCCGGCTGGTAGTCAGGTTTCCCGAACTCTGTGGTAGCTCTCAGAGAGGCTGATTCCATCAACAGATGAAAATTATCAGAGTACTAACAGTGCCATGTTGCACATGGATGGTGTCCCTGTTTGTACTTTTGTTGTGCATTGCCAAGGCCACATTGGAGCCCTTTATTACGGCTTAGGGTTTATTAGTGGAAATAAGGCAATTGCTTGGGCTATAAAACAGTGTACTGAGTACTATCTATGTTTCGAGTCAAGTTCTTTAACAAATTTAAAAATGAATAAAGTAACAAAAACTATAAAACACAAAAAACCACAGTCATCACCAAGTTCGCTAAACCTATCATTTACCAATATTTGTGGTCTTCGAAGTAACTTTTCTTCTGTTGAGTCTTATCTCTTGCAAAGTTCACCAGACCTACTTGCTCTTTGTGAGACTAATTTGAGTTCAGCTGTCTCATCTTGTGATCTTAGTGTTGATGGTTATCTTCCTTTGATTCGTAAAGACTCCATTAGTCACATGCTTGGCCTAGGCATTTACATTCGTAAGAATTCCCCCATTTGACGTGAAACTAGGTTTAAATCCACAGACTACTCTTTTATGTGCTTTCGCTTAGCACCACTTTACTCTATCACCTATCTTTTTGTTCTATATCGCTCTTCTTCATCTCAAGACTGCACTCTTCCTGATGTTATTTCTGACTATATTGACCAAGCCCTCATTCTTTATCCATCAGCCAATATTGTTGTTGTCGGTGACTTTAATGTTCATCACACTGAATGGCTTGGCTCTAGTCTCAGTGACTCTGGAGGCATTAAGGCCCACAACTTTCGACTTTCTCAATCCCTAACTCAAATAGTCAACTTTCCGACTCGTTTTCCAGACAACCCGAATCATTTACCTTCTCTACTCGACTTATGTCTTGTTTCTGATCCTACTCAGTGCTCAGTTTCTTCACACTCATCCTTTGGTGCTTCTGATCATGGTTTGGTCTCTATTAAACTATTATCTCATTCTTCTTTACCATCACAATTCCCCTATCATTGTACATCTTACAACTACCATAAAGCTGACTGGGACTCTTTCCGTGATTTTCTTCGTGACGGCCTCTGGGTAGAAATCTTTCGTCTCCATGTTGACAAGTGTGCTTTTTACATAACTTCGTGGATTCAGGCTGGAATGGAATCCTTTATTCCCTCTCGACGATTCAAGGTCAAGCCTCACTCTTCTCCATGGTTTTCCTCACATTGTGCTGCTGCAATTGCCAATCGAAACCATTACTTCCATATATTTCAGCAAAACAATTCTCCAGAAAACAGACGCCTGTTTATTACTGCTAGAAACCATTGTAAAAAGGTTTTGTCTGATGCCAAAGCCCGCTATTCTCAGATCATGAAATCTCGTATTTCATCACAAAAATTAGGCTCTCGTGACTTCTGGAGAATCTTTAATAGTATTAATAATAAGGGCAAGTCTGTAATTCCACCTCTTTTGTATGGTTCAGACTTCGTCACCTTACCTAAAGACAAAGCTGAATTGTTTGCCAAGAACTTTTCGTCAATATCATCTTTTGATGCCACTAGTTGCGTTCTACCTGATATAGACGTCAAACAGGTTGATCCATTGCTCGACATTTGTATCACGTCAGCTTCTGTATCTAAAGTTATTTCCCGCTTAGACTCTTCTACAGCTTGCGTCCCAGACAACATACCTGTTATAGTCTTGCAGAAGTGTTCTCCGGAGCTGTCGTCTATCCTTTCAAAACCATTTAACAAGTGCTTATCAGAGTCTTGTTTTCCAGCCTGCTGGAAAGCAGCATCTGTTATCCCTATTTTTAAAAATTCTGGAGAGCAATCCGATTCGTTAACTACCGTCCCATTAGTCTTCTTCCTATCATAAGTAAGGTTTTTGAATCTTTAATTAACAAACATAACCTACTTTCTGATCATCAATATGGATTTCGATCTTCTCGTTCTACGGCTGATTTGCTAACAGTAATAACCGATAGGTTTTATCGCGCATTAGATAAAGGTGGAAAGGTTAAGGCCATTGCTCTTGACATTTCTAAAGCGTGTGATTAAGTTTGGCATGCTGGTCTTCTCCATAAGGTTTCTACTTACGGTGTATCTGGAAACATCTTTAAGATTATTAAATCCTTCCTTTCCAATCGTAGTATAAAAGTTGTCCTTGATGGACAGCACTCTTCTTCTTATTCTGTAACCTCAGGGGCTCCTCAAGGTTCAATCCTTGGCCCTATACTCTTTTTAATTTACAATAACGAACTTCCAGATATTCTCACATCTAAGGTGGCATTGTTCGCTGATGATACTACCATTTATTCTTGTCACAATAAGAAGCCAACTCCCTCTGATTGCTTGCAGGGGGCATCTGAGCTTGAAAAGGATCTCACTTTTGCAACAGCATCAGGCTCACAGTAGCTGGTGAACTTTAATTCAAATAAAACTCAATTTTTTTCGGCCAATTGTTATCGCAATAGTTTAGACCTTCCTATATTTATGAACGGTAATGTACTGAATGAGTCTCCTACCCTTCATCTTCTAGGATTAACTCTCACTTCTGATCTTTCTTGGAAACCTTATATCAAATCCGTTGCAAAATTAGCATCTGCTAAAGTTGCATCTCTTTATCGAACTTGTCACTTTCTTACTCTGGATTCTATTCTCTATCTCTATAAATCTCAATCACGTCCTTGTATGGAATACTGTTGCCATATCTGGGGCGGATCTTCTAATGATGCCCTTTCTCTTTTAGACAAGGTGCAAAAACGCATTGTAAACATAGTTGGACCTGCTCTTGCAGCCAACCTTCAACCTCTGTCACATCGTCGTAATGTTGCTTCTTTTTCTTTTTTCTACAAATACTATAATGGGCACTGCTCGAAAGAGCTTGCGTCTCTTGTGCCATCTACTAAAATTCATTCTCGTGTTACTCGTCATTCAATTAAGTCTCATCCTTTTTCTGTTAGTGTTCTTAAGTGCTCTAAAAATTCTTATTCCTCTAGTTTTTTTCGTCGAACATCAGTTCTTTGGAATTCGCTTCCTTCATCTTGCTTTCCTGATTCAATAATTTGCAATCTTTTAAGTCGTCTCACGGCTGTTTCAATCTATGTAAAAGCGAGCTTGACGTCACAATAATTTTTGTGTTTAAAAAAAAAAAAAATTCTGCATAAAAAGTATAAAATTCACTAACTTTAAATTAATAGTATTTTTTTTCTATAAACGCTTTTATCTTGGAATTAAAAAAATATAAAAGAACTAACTTTCTTCGTTAAATAAATATTTACATGAAACGAAATAAAAATAAGCATTATTAAAATATTTTAAATGATTTTGGATCACTTTTCTATTTTTTGCGTATTTTACGGAAAACCTGTCTTGGGCTACATGCTTGATGATTGAAATTATATATACTTATAAACGAATGTCTTTTTTATCAGATTTTTGGAGGGCATAGATAAAAAAAGTAGTTTTAGTTAGTTTTTTTAGCATTATTTTTTTTGTTTTTACTTGTTTTATATAAAAAACGTTTAATTTTTATTATGCTTTCCAAATTATTGAAATTTCAACCCTCTATGCACATGAAAATCAAAAAAAATACTTTCTGTACTTCTAACTAAAACGTCTTCAACCTTGGTAAACTTTGTTGCTTTTAGCAAATATTTGTATTTACATGCGTAAAATTTTTGTTTATGTTTTAAAGCAATGACGTAACTTTAAATGCGTTAATTCCCAATTCACTATGTAATTAAATTTATTAAAACAACTTTTTTAGCGAGACAAATTTTAGTGTATAAATAAAAAAAACTTTGGCGGTTTTTTTTCTCTCGTGGCTAATCTACAAACATCAGATAATTTGTAAAATCCTCAAATATCTATTGCATACTTGTTATTTGTCAGTAATTATTATTTGATTTTATTTGTTTGTATTATATTTGTATAAAGAAGTTTATTTATCACTATGCATTCTAGTGAAAGCGAGATACTAATACTATACATTGGATGCTTAAAAGCTTAAGCTTTAAATTTTTAGGCATTAAGCTTTAGTTTTAAATTTTTTAACATTTAAGTAAGATTTTTTTGTTTTTATAATAGTCCAACAATGTGTATATTTAATAATAATTATCGAAAATATATTCTTTTTGAGTTTTTTTTTGATAAAAAGTAACATCAAATTACTAATTTTAAACTAAGTTCAACATTTGCCGCGTTTATTCTAAAATTAAAGAAGTTTTTTAATATATCTGTAAAACGCCATCAAATAAAACATTTTATTGGTGTTTTTATTCTTTTTACAGAACAAAATTATCTCTAATGTTTCAAAAGTTATAAAAGTTTTAGTAACACCCCTTACGTGAATACTTTCAAATAACAACAAGAAGCCGTAAAGCTCGCTTGAAACAACCGTGGTCTGTCTTGCTCTACAATCTTCATATTTTCTCTTCCAGAAACTTCCAACACTAATTAGTGGTTGCTTGCAGCCTTGTTGGAAGCGAAGATAATTAAAAAAAAAAAATATATATATATATATATATATATATATATATATATATATATATATATATATATATATATATATATATATATATATATATATATATATATATATATATATATATATATATATATATATATATATATACCACTAGATCAACTTTGAGTCGACAGCAATAAAATACCCGCGGAAAGTCGACGCCTCAAAAATCAGTATAACTTTATCAATTAAAATTTTTTTTTTTCAAAAATTAATGAAATGGCTTCTTGTTCAATTGGGAATTAAATATTTTAAAACTTTTCTTCAATTTTCAATGTCAAGTCGACTTAACGTTCTCGAGAAATTTTTTTTTATTAAAAGTTGACTTTAACTTTTTTTTTTATTAGATCTCCTTAAAGTCGACAATAAAAAAATGCGCTCCCCGCGGGATAACAATTCTTATAAATACACAGGCCGAGGTGAAAAAAAGTGTGTATTTTTGTGTCACTGGTATCGCCATGGTTCACAAAATTAATTAAAAGGTTTTATAAATGAAACTTTAAGGGAAAAAGTTAATTGAAAAAACATTACTTCAAAGTATAATTTTTATTCGGAACTGTTTTAAATTAACTTTAAAAAAATAAGTTTTAATGTCGTTAGAACTTCGGAAAAGGTTCGCATCTTTTATGCTATTTCGTTAATGATTTTGTTTTCAACAGTGTCTGAGCTAGATCTGTATTTTGATCCAAACTTAATAATATCTTGTCGACCTGAAATAGAAAAGATATGTGCTGTAATTTGAAATAAAGATACAAAGTTATCTACTCAAATCAAAAGTAAAAAAAGAATAAATCAGCACCTTGTGACAAGTGATATAAATTAAAAAAAGTTTATGGATTATTTTAACATTTACCCTTAATTTTTTGTTTTATTCCATCTTATTTGATAAAAATTAACCACAATATTGTATTAAAAAGATAAATCTTTTTAATACAATATTATTATACCTAATCAGGGTATCCAAGTAAATGCATTAAGTGATACCCTGTGATTAAACTAACATACTTCAGAAATCTTTATAAAAAACACTCTCTCACTTATATTGTCCTTTTGATTATACCTACGACTTAAATAAGATTTATAGAACTTTTATAGCTACTCACAAGACTCAAAAGTTTTCACATATGTAGAACTTTCTCAAATGCTCTTAAATTTTACCCATCTCTTTGCCCTTATGTCTAAACATACTCTTGATACAATAAAATAAAAATTGAAAAAAATAAAAACATCTTTATTAAAAGTTGAATTGTCAAAATTTGCTCCATAGTTATACACAAAATAACTATTTAAGTATTTGCTTACAGTGCACATATAAGTATTATTCACTATATTAGAGGAACTATATTTGAAGTGGAGGAGCCAATTTAAGTTTATTAATAAGGTAAAATAAAATAAATAAGCTATTTGATTATTATGTAGGCTATTTTTTTCTACTCTTGTATTGAAGGCACAGCCCACTTTGTACCACCATTTTAGCTGCTATTGAAGAAAACTTTCAATTTAATCCCTAAAGTAATATAACCTTAAATAACAATTTTTTTTTCATAGTCTAATGTGATCATTAACATTTAAAAAAAATCTTCAAAATAAAAAAAAAAAGT
This sequence comes from Hydra vulgaris, assembly GCF_022113875.1. Classification (NCBI taxonomy): domain Eukaryota; kingdom Metazoa; phylum Cnidaria; class Hydrozoa; order Anthoathecata; family Hydridae; genus Hydra; species Hydra vulgaris. The sequence continues at coordinate 50,514,074 of NC_061162.1, read as the reverse complement.
TGTAATATATAAATAGAGTCAGATTATCTGGTGTATACTTTGCTATAAAACTTGAGACTGAGACAGAACTTTTTTCAGTTTTATTTATTTGATAATCATTAGTTTGAAAATGGAACTACAATTTGCTTGAACTGCTTTCATATTCAGTAAAAAAAGTTTTCATTTGTATTTTTTTTAAACTTGAGTACAGAATATTGATAAAAGTTATTTAATTATCAATTAAAAATAGTCATATAAAAAATAACTTGATATACATATAAAACTTTAATTGTTTTTTAAATTTATTTGTTTTATTTATAACATATAAAAACATGCCAAAAAAAAATTAAATAGTAAATAAGATATATACCTAATTCATTTAAACTGCTTGCAGTGCTACTCTTAACTTTAATTGCTTTTAAAAGTCTTGCTTTACATCTTGTTAAAAAAACTTTAGTAAATTTTATTGTGTTCTTTTGTTTTTCTCATAACAATATTTCTTGCAAAAAATAAAAATGGCTACTTTAAAAACTATTCAAACAAATCAAAATCTCTTTATATATATACAGGAGTTTTGATAAAAAGCTCCAAGACACTTTCCCTATAAAAAAGATAGTAAGCTGCTGAAGTTTGATAGTCATTTCAGCATCCGAAACCGTATAATCAGCTATTAGTGTAGCAAGGCGATGGCAATTATTTGTACAAGATCACGTTAAGTTGCCTTATTATATTTTTAGAATATTTTATTCAAAACAGAATTTTTGTAAAAATCGTGTTCTAGAATAAATAGCGTTTTTGCTGAAACTCCAACCTGACTACTAATATCAGCCAAACCTAACAACTTTACTTTAATTGTATCTCTAGGAATTAAGACAGGAGAGGAACAACTAAACCCACTTCCAGACTGATAATTAATCTTCATTCTACATTCTAATTGATTTTCAGATAATGCATTTTTTATTCTTTGTTCATTTAATCATATATTGTTCAAGGCATTTTTATGTTCTTTACTTGTAAGTCTTGCAGGTATGCCAACTTGCCTACCATAAAATATAGTTAACTTGATACAATCATAGTTTCTTAATTTAATAAAGGAAGGTGAATGCGTTATTTCCTGTTTCCTAGTTAGTCTTGCTTTCTATTTAGTCTTGTTTTCTATCTTGTATTCTATTCTATACCAGTAGTCATGCATTCTCTTAACTAAACCATTGTAGATCACAAATATAAGAGTGTTTTATCCACTACAATATGGCGAACAAAACTATCTTGTCAACTGTTAAATAAGTAATAATAACTATCTTATAATATATAGATCTAATTACTATACTAATGCGTCTAATAACTAATTATAAGACACTTGTATATTACTAGTAATTATTAGTTATTAGACATTAGTTATAGATAGTATTATTCTGTATGATACTGGCGTTATAGTTTAGGCAGGAACAACTTTATAGAGTTTAAGACTGCTAACAGTCAAAAACTCTTTATAGTTATTCCTGCCTAAACTATAATACCTGTACCATAAAGATTAATACTGCTAGTAATACTAGCAGTACTAATCTGAACGCATATGAAAAGTCAAATACACTAGTAGTATATTAGACTTCTAATAGGTTGTCTAGTTTACTATATAGCAATAATATTTCCTTCATAAAAGCACTTAAATATTTCGAAAAATAGAAAAAAGTTTTAAAATAAGATTCTTAAAGTTAGTGTAAAAAAATAAAAAGGTTCAGCTACAATATAAACAAACAATATAAACATAAAAAATTTTCAAAATAAAGAAATCAAAACAAAAACATTCATAAAAAACAACAAGTTTCCGGGAAAAGCGACTCCACATGGTAAGGAAATTCGTTTGAAATACGAGAAAAATGAAAATGACTTAAAATAAAACTGTATATCTCCTATATTTCATATATATGTTGTATTTGCAATGATATCCGTTAATAAACTCTCAAAACTTTAACTGAGTGACAGAGAAAACATTTTTAACTCCATAACAGCATGATATATACAGTTATACTTCATAATTTTCAAGATATTAAGTGCCGTCGACCTTACGTCGATATTTTGAATTTGTTTACATATATAAGCTTAAAATGAGATATTTAAAAAAATACTCATCGACGGCAGTTAAAAAAAAACAAATTTGTATTTTTAATCAAAAACTACTATATTTCATTGAAATAGAAAAAAAAAACTTATAGGTAAGACTGAATTTGATGAAACTAAGATGAAAAACGTTAGGTCGACTCAATTTTGTCGACTTTCCACTCAAGTCGACTTTCCGTGGAAATTTTTTACACGATTTGGCGACTTTAAGGCGATCTAGTCATATATATATATATATATATATATATATATATATATATATATATATATATATATATATATATATATATATATATATATATATATATATATATATATATATATATATATATATATATATATATATATATATATATATATATATATATATATATATATACATATATATATATATATATATATATATATACATATATATATATATATACATATATATATATATATATATATATATATATATATATATATATATATATATATATATATATATATATATATATATATATATATATATATATATATATATATATGCCAGCCATTCCAGATGATTTTTTTATAGTTTAAATATTTAAATATATTTGATGCTATTGTATAGAGCTTGGTTTGACTTAAAAAATTAGGGTTCATTCATCCTTTGAAATTTAGCTGAGTAAAAGTTATTGAACTTTTTGTAGTGAAAAAATGGGTGATTTTTTGACAAAAGGTATAGAGAATCATCTATTTTACAGACCAAGGGTTTTACTAATTTATATGTTTTTGGGGTCATACCGACTTTTGAATAACTTTTTGAATCGTTATTACATTTGACTTGAAATTTTCTATAGTGATCCAACAACTATAAGAAAATAAAAAAACAAAATTTTATATTCAAATATCTGTCGGAATTATCTATTTTACAGCCTGAGTGGTTTTATATTATTTTCTTATTTTTGAAGAATAAAATTTGTGTTCATATTATAATTATACCATGTGAATATGCATATAGGAATCATGGAATCCAAAAATATATCATTTGAAAACTATTGCATAGTTTACAGACTGGTCAGTGAAATAATCACAAAAATTACTGATCGGTCCGTAAATTGCTGAAAATGGACTATTCAAACAAATTAAACATGTTAATTTTTGATATTTTCAACTGTTATTTCATTTGACTTGAAATTTTCAATAGTGATCCAGTTTTTATTAAACCTGTCGGGATTATCCAGAATCGTTTATTTTAAAGACGATTTATAAAAATTATGTTAAAAATTTTGAAAGTCAAAGAAAAAACTTAAAAAAAAAAATAATACTCAAACCTACTAGAGAAGTTTAAACATAACTCAAAGCGCACGTGGCAAGTTTTAAATGAAATCACTGGTAACCATAAGATTAAAACAACCAAAAGCTATTAGAAACAATAATGATTTCATATATAATCCAAAAGATATAGCTAATCAGATAAATAACTATTTTGTATCTGTTGGTCCTAATCTAGCAAAAAATATTCCAGTTGTAACCAACAAAACAAATTATTTTAGCCTTCCCAAAATTTCTGTACTTAATTATTTTGAAATTTTAATGAAAGAATTTGAATAATGCTTGTAAAATGATAAAAAAAAATAAAGCGATAGGTCAGGACGAAATAAATAGTAACAATATTATATTAACTTACGAGATCATAAAAACTATACTATTCAAAGTATTTAGTTACTCAATAAAACAAGGAATATTTCCTGACCAACTAAAGATCGCTAAAGTTACACCAATATATAAAGGTGGTGAATAATCAAATATAACTAACTATCGGCCAATATCTGTACTCTCTGGCTTTTCAAAGGTTTTTTAAAGGATTCTTTACAACAAAATATATGAACATCTTTCTAAAAATAAAATATTAAATGTCAGTCAATATGGATTCAAAAAAAATAATTCCACGGAATACGCCATACTTCATGTAATTAATAATATAGCAAATTCTTTTGAGAAATCACAGTTTACTCTTGGAGTTTTCATTAGTCTATCAAAAGCCTTTGATACGATAGATCATGTGATTCTTATAAAAATCTTAAAAACTATGGAATCAGCAAAAATTTATTAAATTTGCTAAAAAGCTATCTAAGCAATCGGAAACAGTTTGTGCAAATTTACGTATCCCCCTCAACAAGTCTACTAGATATAACATGTGGTGTTCCCCAAGGGTCGATACAAGGGCCACTACTTTTTCTCATTTATGTTAATGATCTGCACAATGCCTCAAGTTTGAAGACAGTATTGTTTGCTAATGATACAAATCTTTTTCTATCCGGTAAAAATATCATTACACTATTTAATGAAATCAACATAGAACTAATTAAAATTTCAAATTGGTTTAAGTCAAATAAACTATCAATTAACCTGGAAAAAACTAAATGGACTTTATTTCATTCAAAATCCCAAAAAAAAATTTTTACCAAATGATATGCCTCAAATATATATTGACTATGTTCAAATAAAAAAGTCAAAAGTTATACATCTCCTTTGTGTTTTCATTGATGAAAATCTAACTTGGAAAAACCATATTGAAATTTTGCACTATAAAGTTTCAAAAAATATTGGAGTAATGTATAAAGCGAGAAATTTTGTAAATAGTCATTCATTACTTCAACTTTATCACTCGCTATTTCAATACCATATATACTATGGAAATATCGCATGGGGTAGTGCTAAAAAAATTCAAATAGATCCTCTATATCGGCAACAGAAGCATATAGCACGTTTAATAAACTTTAAAGATCTTTATACTCATGTCAAACCTCTTTTATTGGAAATAAATGTATACCAGCCTGTATACCTTAATATATACCAGCAAAATGTTTTTAATGTTCTTTTATTTATGTACAAATGTAAGATAAACCTAACCCCTATATCCTTTCAAAATTTATATGCAATAAAACAAAAAAACAAATATTACTTAAGAAATTATAATCTTATTTATCAACATTATTCTCATGCAAGTTTTGGAAGATCTCTTTTAACATATCGCGGAGCTATTCTGTGGAAAAAAATAGTTTTGAAAAATTTTGATTTTTTCCCAAAGTTGGAGTTTTCTTACTTTTAAAATTAAGTTGAAAAAAGTTACCTTGTCTATTGATAATATCTTTGAGTTCTTTTGAGTTTATACTTTTTAAAAAAGTGTGTGGTTCCTGAATATATTGTTTTATTTTAAAATATTTAGTTTTATATATATTCTTTATGTTGTTAAACGTTATTTTATATTTTGAAATATAAGGTTAAATTTAAATTTTATTTGAAATTTGATTTGAAATTTAAATTTTATTTGAAATTTTATATGAAATATCTGGTTAAATTTAAATTTTATTTTTAAACGTCATTTATTATAATTATTTAACTGGTTTTATTTTACTGTATTGTTAAACGGTTCTCAGTGACAGGATCTTACGATTCTCTTTGAGTCTCCGTGTTCTGATATTTAATGTAAAACGATTTTATACCATAGTATATTGTAATAAAAACAAACAAACATGTGTTTTGAAGAAAAAAAATTAGGATTGCACTATGCAAATATGCATAAAGGAATCATATAATCCAAAAAATACATTATTTAAAAACTAGTTCATAACTTACAGACCTGTCTGTAAAATTATTGCATAAATTATAGACCGTACAGTAAGTTACAGAAAAAGGGATGTACAAACTAATTGGGCATATCGACCTAATATATTTGATATTTTTGAACCTTTATTACATTTATTATGTATTTTAGAAAAAAATTTCGGTTTATATTATAAAAATTCCATGCAAAATGCATAAAGGTTCGTGAAATCCAATTAATTCATCTGTTTAATACTATTGCCTAATTTACAAACCGATTCGTAAATCATTGCGTAAGAGCATTGAAATCTATCTAAATTATTGAGAATTACCTATTTAACAGACAGAAGATTCTTTAAGAAAGTTAAAATTTAAATTTGAATGAAAATAACTTACAGCAATAGAACTTATCGAAATTTTGTGTACTTACAACAGCAACAGTAGGTGTAACAGCAGAAACTCAACCTAAAATTGTAAAAAATTGTTATTAAAAACACAGATATACAATTTTTAAAAAATAAATGTTAATTCATTTTAAAAACTCAAAATAAAATAATTATAAATTAACAATTAATTAAAAATAAACAAAGAATAAGTTTCTTATCTTATATTTATGTGAACAATTGACAAGATAAAAAAAAAATGAAAACAAAATTAAAACAAAAAATGTTGTTATTCTAAAACTTATCTCTTGGCTTTTAGTGAACGATTAGAAGTAAAGAATTTCAGTAATGAAACAACCTAATAATCATTTTTAACGATAGGCATTAGCGAGAAGGTAAGCCAAGTTGTCTATCAACACAAAACAACACAACAATAACATCACAATCACAAAATACACAGAACCTGTGGCACTAAACACTGTTAATTCACGCTAGTAATAATACTTAACTAACAAGGTTAACTTTTATCTTCAGCCTTTTACCGTTTCTAACCAACATTAATGATTAGGCCTGAAATAAGTTTGCTAAAAATTCCCAGAGCTCTAGTTGAAGCATCAAAAATTATGTTTTCAATGTCCTGCCTAATTAATTCATGAAGAAAATTTTCACCATCAAGAATAAAAAAAAATTCTTTAAGATGATCTCTATGATAGGATGTCGCTCTAGCAAGTACAAATATAATGTTAAATCAATGATGCAGGAATGAAACCATATAATTTTTTAAAAACCTTTTACGCAAAAATGCCTTCAATTCATAAGCTTTTTCATTCCGCTTATCACCATGTTTATCGCTTGTAAGTTTTGAAAGTTCATATAAAATGTCAAAGGTACGTGAGTTTTGAGAATTTTTAAAACCACCATGGATACCGCCTTCCTCCTCGACCAATTATTCCCTTTCCCTGATTGCTATTTCAGCGTATACCCCTAAATTGCGGACAACATATAAAACCACAAAAAACATGATGCATTTGAGAAATTTTTATTTTTTCATTTAAAGGAAGCTGATCATAGTTTTCAACGACAAAAGACAAAATTGTTTCTCTCCAATGTTTAAATTGGTGAAAAAAACTTAAATTAACAACAGCGCAATCTGCATCAAAGATTTGAAGAAAAAAATCTTTGTAGTTGGATCATTCTTGTAGTTGTCATTTTCAGGAGAAAATAAATGAGCCATATAGGTAAGTAAATTTTTTAGCTCACCAAAATAAGATTGTGCCTCTCCCGAAAACATATCTTCTGTCCCTAATGTGTAGCTACCAAATGATGTTGTAACTTGAAAACTACCAACCTCCTTAAAATTGTATTTTGTGCCATTTGTATAAAGAACATGAAATGAACTATTTAACTAGCCTTTATAACTTGAGCTTTTAATAGAATGTTCATTTCACTAAAAAATTCAGCAGCTAAAGATTTTTTTGGAAGTGTGATATGCAACATATGCATATGTTAATCAAGATATGCATATTTCCGATCAACATATGCAGGCTGTTGCGCAGTGGTTAGAGCGCTTGCTTTTTAAGCAGGAGATCCTGGTTCGAAACGAGCCTTAGACATATTTTCGCGTCACAGTAAGGAAGGAGGCCTGAACTTTCTGTTTAATTGCGTTTCTGCGGTGCTCTGTGACAAGACCGTTAGGTCTTCTTGGGGCACCTAAACAACAACAAAAAAATTGCTTTTCTATTAATTTGAGAGTTTTCATGTCTTTAATTCAAAATAGATTTTTTTAATAACAGAATTTTAGTATGAGAGTTGTGAATATAGATTTAACGATAAAAATTTACAAATAAAACAAAAAACCAAGTGTTGATGAGTAAACTAACCACTCACGTATTTTTTCCCATTTACTTTATTTTTCTGAAATAGAGAAGAAACCGATATGAGTAAACAAAAAATAAAACTAACGGTCAAGCAATTTTGTTTCTTTTGCATTTATTGAAAGCTAAAAAAAATTCTTTAAAAATGCGAGGTACCGTATTGTAGATAATTTTGTGCTCTATCTAAAGCTGTAAAAATTTTTTAGCAAACTTTAAAGTAAAAGAAAAGGTTTTTTTCAAAAAAATCTATAAAACTTACAAAATTAAAATTAAGTTTTTCTAAACTAAAAAGACTGTTTTGTAGAAAACTTTACGATGATCAAAATGACTCGTACATTCATAAAACGCTAACAGCTTGCACTGAAGAAAACCTTCCAAAACCAACTTTTATATTGGATTAATTTGGTTTTGTAAATCCCCCCGAGCACTCTGATATAATTTTTTCCTTTGATTTTTGAGCTCAGTATATCAATTTTCCTACAAAATAGCAATATTTTATTTTTCAAATACTGGTGAAATGAAAAAAATCATATAAAAATGATACATTCATATATATCATTTTTATGCAGCAAGACAATAATACAACATTTAAATTTCTTAAAAGTTTTTGTTAGTTCATTGACATCATATATTGAAATAAGAAAAAGAACTAAAAAAAATTATTTTATATGCTTGCTTTTCTTCAATCTGATTTTCAATAAAACTCCTTAAAATGCGCAACATTTTTTTTTTAACACTTAGTTTTACACAAACCAAAAAATACTAGGCCGCACTTGGATGCTCATGTAATCTACTTTTATTTACACTCTCATACATAGATAAAAGTTTACAATCAAATTTTCTGAGCTCAGCTGAGCGCAGTAGGTGCTAAACTTTTTGATATAAATGATATCGTAGATTTTCCTTTAAAAACTGAAGACGCATAAAGAACAGGCTTAATCATTTAAATCTTGTTAAAATCTTTTTTAATAACATTTTTAATGTTATTGTGAAAAGTTATGGAACATTTTATGAAAGAGGAGACAACAAGTAAAGGCTTGGAGGTTGGGAACAAATAAGCTCCCAAAATTTTGACAAAGTTTTGGAGCTTATTTGTTCCCAGCCTCCAATCATCGCAATTTTTTACAAAGCATCGTTATTTGACATAAGTATAAACATACAAATGTTTGAAGTTTGCTCCATGTCACAAACACCTAAAAATGCTGGATCCGTCACTGATAAGAATATTTATTATTTGTATTTATGTATGCAAAAAGTTTTTACTTATGTAAAAAAAAGAGTTTACTTTAGTAAAGAATTAAATTTAGCTTTTTTACGATGAAAAAAGTTTTTTAATTTCTCGTTGTGTTAAAAACGAGAAAACTACATCATTTAGTACTTTCAGTTTTAATGTCGTCTAAATAACTTTTCTGAAATTTCGTTTTAATTTATAAATTTGTATTTTAAATGTGTCAAATGTGTTTTGTTCATTTAAATAACGCACATAAAAAAGGAAAAACAGTAATTTAATCGTGAAAAGTAGTCATTTCATACACTCTAACATAAATGTTTTAAACTAAAAAAAACAAGTGCTTTCCAGGGCTCAAACAACTTATAATCTTATGATGAAAATGCTTTACAGCTACGTTACTAAGGTATCCAGAATAAGGAGTCAGGCAAAAGTCGAAGACTCCAATCAACCAGAGAAGTCTAAAGGGCTCTTGTTGAACTAATGTATGATATATTTCATCACCTAAATAGTTGTATATATATATATATATATATATATATATATATATATATATATATATATATATATATATATATATATATATATATATATATATATATATATATATATATAACAAAATTCAACTTTATTTTGTTAACATATATATATTTACAATATATATATATGTTAACAAAATTCAACTTTATTAAACGTTTTTTTGTTTATATTCACAATATCGAAAAATTAAGTACATAAAATAAATAAAAATTACGAAAATATTTTGGCAACCCATAACCACATCTATCTACGCCATTAAAACCACTCCTTGAGACAAAACATGGCCAGTTCAATTAGATGGTACATGGCATACAGCATGTACCATCTAATTGAAATCATTTAGGATGTTCCAAGACCACCCTTGACCTTCCCTAAAATGATCACCTGAGCGGTCATGACATTCTTGAAGACCGAATATGATCAGTTTTAAATTCCCTGACCTCGATTACCTATATTTAGACATACAACATGTCCCACCTAATTGAAAAACAGCGGTACGTCTCAAGACCACCCTTGATGACTATTAAAATGACCATTTTAGCGGTCATGACTACTTTTAAAGACTGAATAAGCCCAGGTTTGAATTACCTGACAGCAGTTACCTATATTTAGATATTCAACATGTCCCATATAATTTAAAAATTAGCGAGAACGCCATGACTACCCTTTCCAATCTCTAAAATAACCTCTTGTTTTGCAATGACATCTCTAAAATTAAAATGGAACCCAAAAGCTATAGACATGCATTATATGTCTTTATTTTACCCATAAATAGTTTTGACATTTTTAGACAGTTATTGCATACTGTGCGTTGCGGCCAAGGTAACATGTATTATGCCTACCCACCTTTAATAATTGTTTTTAAGAAAAACGATCTTAACAAGATGAATTCTTATATTATGTATATTAAGAAAATCAATCTTTATCTCAAATTTTCAAGGTCCGTCAGGAGCGCACCTGACACTACAAGAAATGTAGTGCCGTCAAAGTATATCTCCTGGCAATCAGATTCTATAGTGTCAGGCCGTTAACAAGAAAAAAGAACTCTTTCCAGGGCTCCTGCCGACGTCTAAGAAGAACTACCTGTTTAATATCTTCGTACCATTATATGTCATACAAAGATCGTCTGAGTATACTGAACTTAACTTCTTTAGAAATCCGTTGCATTAGGAGAGATCTGATACAGGCCTAAAACTATTAACAATATAGATATTGTTTCACGGAGTTAATCCCATGTCCTCCGTGTTGAAGTGTCAAATATAATAAAAACTAAAGGACATCATCAAAAATGATTAGAGAACTTGTGCAAAATTGCGAGCAAAGATACTAGTTTTTTACAAATCGAATAGTGAATCATTGAAATGCGTTCCCATCAGAGGTTGTATGCGCTCCATCTGTAAACAGTTTCAAGGTTCAGCTCTGTGCAGAAACTTCAAATAATCTGCATAAGTATCGAGATAATAACTATAAAAAAAAAAAGAAAAACAATAAAGTACAAACTTATACTTCATACTGTATGAATAAAATTAGAGTATGAAGTAGATAAGGCTGCCAAAACCTGTAGGTTATACAGGTAAAACTGTTGCAGCATTTTTCTACTACTACTTTACTAATACTACCACTACTATATATATATTTTATTACTATATATATATTATTATTACTATATATATATACTATATATATATATATAATATTTATATATATATATATATATATACATATATATATATATATATATATATATATATATATATATATATATATATATATATTTATATATATATATATATATATATATATATATATAAATATAAATATATATATATATAAATATATATATATATATGTGTGTATATATTTATAAATGTATATATATATACATATATGTATATATATGTATATATATGTATATATATATATATATATATATATATATATATATATATATATATATATATATATATATATATATATATATATATTAAAAATTAATATTCAATATATATATATTAAAAATTATTTTTTAAATTTCATTTAAAAATTAGTATTTTTGAATTATGCGTGAAAAATAAAAGTAAAATAACTTCCCTTTTCTAACAGTGCTCCGCCATCCTTTACGTGGTGCTTCGTCTTGATAATATTATTTTCATCAATCGAATGAAAGTCCTTTCCTAACAATGTTTCGATTAGAGATGCTTTGTTTGGCTTTCTTAAGTTATTGTCTAAAAATAGTTCTGTTGGAACTGGAGTCAATTCGTAGTCGAAGTAACATTTAACTTTATCAGATCGCTCTACAATCACTATCAATCGCGTGAATAATAAAGCAGTATCGATGCTGATTTTTTGATTATTGATACAAACAATATTCTTCAGATGAGACAAAGGTTTCACTTGCTGCTTTCGTTTTATTGAAGCTTTAACAACAGCTACAGCATCCAATATTATTTGTAAATTAATCCCAACACTTAATTTTGTCACAGTTTGTTGTTTCATCTGCAATTAAACCAGTAGATTGGAGCTCTAACCTTTAAACCAGTAGACTAGAACTCTAAACTTTTTGAATCAAATATGTTAACTGATTTAAAAAACTGAAATATTTTATCTAAGCCATCATTGTCTTTTTTAATCCGACTCTTTCCCATTTTTTCATGTTGATCGCTACTGTTGTGTTTGTTGCCAGTCAAATCAGACAAAGAATTGTAAACGCCGCACAAGAATGCGTAGATTGCAGCCATAGAGTGTGCGCTAATAAAGTAAATCCCTTACCTCTAGTTAGCTTGCCTCAATTTTTCAATGAACACATGAGTACTTGATAGAATAAAGATTACAAACTAATATATAACTAGTTCCATTGAGCTATTAATATTCTAAAGTCATACCAATAAATAAATTTTACCAAATCTATCAATACTTATTTGAGCATAATCAACTATATATTTTAATGCGAAAAGAAAGAACATTAACACATGCATGCAAATACATGTTCAATTACAAGATCAGGCCACAGTCCAGCCCAAAAGCGCTCTGATCTTTGAATTACATGAATACCATTAGGTGCCAACTTTTGATACATCCAAGGATGAGTCTGAGGAAGTTCAAGCATACGTTGTATGTGAAATCGTACAGGTTTTGCGTAGTGGATTTGCCCTGTTCCTGCCAAAAGATTAGGCATTTAATTTAACGTGATCAAATGAAGATTCGAATCTTCAATATATATATTTATATATATATATATATATATAAATATATATACATACATATATATATATATATATACATATATATACATATATATATACATATATATATATATATATATATATATATATATATATATATATATATATATATATATATATATATATATATATATATATATATATATATATATATATATACATATATATATATATATATATATATATATATATATACATATATATATATATATATATATATATATATATATATATATATATATATTTCTCATAAAAAAATCTCAATAATTTTAACAAGATTCATAAAATGATAAACAAAAACCTAACAATAAAGGAAGAGTATACATTAAAAGTATAATAGTTCAGCTGTATAATTTAGCATTAGCTACTTCAATTTAGTTCAGCTTAATTGATTATTAATTTAACTAATACAGCTTTAATCTTTTTCTTTGTCTGCATTTAAAACTGATTTACAAACTTTACACCAATAATTTGATGTTCATCACATAAGAATGAAGAAGTTTAATCTAAGTACCCATTCTGCAGCATATCGATCAGAAAGAGTTGAGTCTTTTATAAGCAAAATGGCAGTATCTAATACTGCAAATGTTTTGGTAACATAATGTGTAAGATCAATAGCTGGTAAAATCAATCCACCGCGAGAAAGTTTTTCTAAATATTGATATTGTAGCTCACCAGATTCAACTAATAGAAAAGTTTTGCAAACACCACATTTGATCTTTTTATTAAACTTTTTCTTTCTAAACTGCATTCTTTTATATTTAGTAAATTTTCTTGCAATTTATTATTAAATAATTTAAGTAAAGATATATTACAACTCCTTTTTTTAAAATCTTCCTCCCAGATATTGACTGACTCTTTAAGTAATGTTTTCAAAACTAGTATGCATTCAGATGTCTCAAGTTCTTACAAACCAATTAAAAATCTGTCACCACTCATTTGACGATACTTTGAAAATCTTAGTTCTAATGGATCAGTTTGCAAGCGTGATACTAAAAAATAATGATACCCTTCTTGAATTAAATCATCAATAAGTGAAGCTATACATCTTAAAGTGGTCCTTAACGCTTCTGATGTTTGTTTACTTAATGTAAACGCTTCTGATGTTTGTTTACTTAATGTAAACCATTTGGCTAGTTTTCTCAAAAATAAAGGTTTCATGTCACCCATAACAGCTGCATTTCCAATACAAAAATTGTTGTTATATTTTTGATTACTCTTACTTATTGTCCACCATATATTTATCAACTTTAAAAAGCTTGAGGCATCAGTCCTATCTGGAAAATAATTTTCAATAGCTGCAGAAGTGGTAGATCAAATATTGCAAGCAGTGCCGGATCAAGGAGGGGGCTGGGGTGACTATAGTCGTGAGCCCCGCAAATTTAGGGCCCCCAAAAATTTAAGAGGACTTTTTTTTTTTTTTTAAGTCATTTTTAGGCTCTGGCCCATAAAAAGGGTTGATTTATAAGATAATTTGAAACCTTTTTTTAAATTTGACTGAAGTAATTAGTCTTTATCATATACATCATGAACTTCCATAATATTTCACCAGAATGTACATCAATAATATTATGAAACTGATCAAAATTAAAAGCAGGGAATATAAAAATAATGATACCCTTCTTGAATTAAATCATCAATAAGTGAAGCTATACATCTTAAAGTGGTCCTTAACGCTTCTGATGTTTGTTTACTTAATGTAAACTTTTGAGAGTTTGAAACTTGAGATAATTGCCAATTTTCAATCCATTTGGCTAGTTTCCTCAAAAATAAAGGTTTCATGTAACAGCTGTAACAGCATGTAACATGTAACAAGGTTTCATGTAACAGCTGCATTTCCAATACAAAAATTGTTGTTATATATATATTGAGCAGCCGTGGCGAAGTGGTTACAGTTCTGGCTCAGAACCCAGAGGTCCGAGGTTCGACGCCAGCTCTAGCCCAACAAGCGACATTGGTACGGAAAGAGGCGTGAACTTCCTGTTAAACGCTCTCCCACGGTGCTCTATGATAAGACCGTAAGGACTTCTGGGAGCACCTAAATACATACAAAAAAAAAACATTTAGATTTCAGTAAAATGTTTCATATGTTTTTGAGAAGATGGACAGCGTCAAATAATTAATATATTATACTATCTTTTTTTGTAGGATGAGTAATACTACTAACATGGTTGGTATTTTTATATTTTTGCATTAAATTTGAAAAAGCAGAAACATCAGTAGAATGTTTATCAGAAATGACACCACGAACATGTAAACCATTCTCTTGTAGAGATGTAATGCACTCATCAATATGGTCAGCTAGCCACTTACCCTCAATTTTTCCTTCTGGTATAGCTTTTACAACAAAATTAAACTTTTTTTTCAAAGTAGTAATCATGAAGGTCATTACACTTTTATATAAAATTCCCTAATTATCTACTCCTATCATTCTACCATCTTGACAGTAGCACAACATCTTTATTAATTTTATCTTGGTTGAATAAACATTTTATAGATTTTAATGGTTCTACCCCACCTTTACTAACTTTTCAAAAGACTAAATGATGGTAGAGGAAACTGTTCTAATAAGATTTTATAAGCCTGCGCTGATATCAAAGAATAAGGGAAAAAGATTTGATGAAAACTTTGGCTGATCAACTGGTTTTTTGTATTTTATTTCATTGAGTTCAGTTATTAAACCATTTGACAAACTATTTTCTTCAACGTAATTTTTTATATAGGCTGAAAAATTCTTCAATAAATTTTTTTTTCAATACACAGCCATTATTTCGAAACCATGGAGACAATGGAATATAAGATGATTTTGAAAACAATGAAATATGCATAAGTTCATCAACTACAATTGTTTCTGTAACTTCAAAAATACCTAAGTGTTGATTAATTTCTAACTTAAAAAATATCCTTCAAGACTAAAATTATTTAAATCATTTAAACAGTGAATTTTATCTTTTTCTATAATTATACTTGATTCATCCTGATTGTTTAATGGATGGCGGACAGACGATGGCTTTCTAGTTTTTGATGCAGTTGGATATACTGATGGTGGTATTTTTTAGTTAAGCAATAAATAGTTGGAACAGGATTTAAATCTAATGTTGCTCTTTTGCCAACTTTTAAATATTTTTATTCAAAATGTTTAGCACAAATAGTCGAATTCTTACTGGGCTTCGATAACTTTCGATTCGAAACAGTGGGTAGCATTTGTCATGACAAATGCTACCCTTAAATAAATTAGGATTATTTTTAGGAAATCCAAAAAGTGGATGCTTTTCAGGAATGACATCAATTTGATTCTCTCTTTTTATATCCAGTTTTACAATAAACTACAGCACATGTATTAACCATATTATAAATATTTAAATAAACAATTTTAAAAGACGCTTAAGAAAGTCTAAAAGTTACCCTTCTAATTTTTCGCTCCGAAAAGCAAGATATCCAGCAGTGTAATTATAGTAGGACATGGAGTTTGTTAGTTCTATGCCTTAGTTGCATTGAGTATTCGATAGATATAATCAATTTTTTTTATTTTTTCATTAGGTGCCCCAAGAAGACCTAACGGTCTTGTCACAGAGCACCGCGGTAGTGCATTTAACCAGGAAGTTCATGCCTCTTAACTGTGACGCGAAAATATGTCCAGAACCCTGGATCTCCTGCTTATATAAGTCAGGCGCTCTAACCACTGCGCCACGGCCGCAAGTTAAAATTTTTAATTGGAATCATAGTCACAAGAATAGATAGTCTGGAAACACGGGCCGTAACAATTGATTTTGAACTTTTATGTACTTTCGGCCCGCTGAAAGTGCAAAACAAACATTAAAGTGAATCATGGAAAGTGGAGAGTTGCAAGTTCTTTTGAGTTTGATAGAAACAGATCAGTTTGAAAGCGATTCATTTTATCAAGAAATCGAAATAGCAGCTTTAGAAGAATGTAAAGAGACTTTAAATTGTAGTGATTGCTCGAAGGTATTCAAAACAACTAGTGGTCTGAAAAGGCATATAAACTCTAAGCACAAAGAACTTGTGCCTACTGACAACCTTGTCGAGGTTGTCGGTAGTGAATCAGTTGATTTAAATAAAAATATACAATTATGTATTCAAAGTACACAATTCAAAGATCTATTGAATAACGCAAGACATAAACTGTCAACAGATGATTGTTTTTGTAATGAAGATCGAGAATGTTTTAAAAACATGGTTGTCACTGAATCTGAGTATTTACAAGTTGAATCTTTTTTTTTAAAAGAAATGCATGAATTTAAAGGCAATGCCGAAAAATTTTATTGTTCACTCCACCATAAGTATACAACTGAGTCAGTTGCGATAAAAACAATACCAAAGGAACTATATTATTTATTGTTAGCAGAATTAACAACATTATGTCTAAATTTTTTGATTACAAAAGAATCTAAACTTATTGGTGAAAATTCGAATCTAGAAATAAATCTCTCTGAAAAAGACATAAGATGCTTAGAATATATTGCAGGTTATGTATTTCAAAAACTGTACTCTAAGTTGAGAAATAAAAAAATTAACGATGGTGCAATGTCTGGACAATGGCTTGATATTATACTTTCATCAAAAACTCAAGAGGAACAAAAACTTGTAGATAGTAGAGATAGAGGTGGATTGTGGAAAATGAATACACTATTATTAAATATTTTTAGTGAATGTGAAAAAAAATTTAGAATACATACTAGCGTAAATTTTAGAAAAATTGACAGTAAAGTATTGGTTTCACAATTATTAAATAACTGTTTTGTCAAGTCCTGCTTTTATCAAATATGTGACCTTCCTGAAACAGAAATAGACAAAGAAGTTGCTAAAACTTTATTATATCATATAGTGATGCTTTTTATTCGTGTTCGTTCACATTCACACACAAAGCAAATAAAAGAAAAATTCAAAAACAAAAAAAAAATAACAAAAGCAGAATCTTTACGATCATCATTAAAAAAAATCAAATAAGATCAAAAAAAATATTTGCGATAGCTGAGATTTACAATCATATTTCCTCTCATCCGTATTTTATCAAGCTATGCAGATGTATAGAAAAACCATATTTATAAGAGTATTATAGTTCCAGTTTATAATACTTATCAAACAGCTATTTTCATAGCTACAAATTAAAATAATTACATTATTGGTTAGAACAAATACTTTTATTAATTTATTATTTTAACCAACTTATTTATTTTAATCAAATGTTGTGTTTTTTCTCTTTACAAAATAATGTATGATATTCTTTAAAATTTTAAAAGTATAGGCTTTTATCAGCAATCAGAGTTAAATTATAATAGGTTTAGGTTAAATTTGATTTTTAAATAAACTAACAGTAATTTTGGGGAAGACAAATAATATCTACTGATAAACTAATTAAAAAAATGTTTTATGAAATAAGGTTTTCCAAATAAAAAGATCATAATTCAATTAAGTTAATTTATTTTTTCTAAGTTTCTTGGGAACCGGTGTATCATCAATTACCCATTCATTAGTATGCTGCCTAACATTTCCACCAAGGGGTTGAATTGTAAATTGAGATTTTATGATATTATCATTGTATCCAGTGTCTTTAAGGTTAGGATTATCCCTACTGCAACCTATAGTTCTCTGCTTACCAAAGTAGTTCTCCAATGCGTCTTGACAAAATATTTCAGTTAATACGTATAAAAATCCTTTGCTTAGTAAGTATTGAACGCATTCAACTAAGGAGTTTACTGTTCTAGATAGACCTTCAAATGTCTGATTTGATATGAATATTTTATTAAGTTCTTTTTTAGAAAATTTTTCTGGCCTTTTTTCTATGCTTTCCCTCCAGTCTACAAAATATTTTAGAAAAGTGTTTTTTAACCAGTAAAACCTTTCATCTGAACAATCGGTATAAGGTTTCAAAAATACTTTACGATTTTTGAGGTACTCTTTAGTGTTTGTGACATTGCAGCAATCAAAAAATTTATCCATTAACAGACAGAAATTTGCTGTCTCAGAAGCTTCATCTGGCCCAAATTCAAGCAATGTATTGCCAACTGTAGCACTTAAAATTTGAACTGCTAATTTTACGTTCATAATAGAGTATGCATTTAATACTATATGGTCTCGAGTAAGTTTAGGAAAATAATTTAAATTACATTCCATATCTTCATAGTAAAACTTAGCAATATGACTTCAGAGAAGATATTTTCCATTATTCCACATATATCTTGAACAACGGTTAGATCCAGAGTTGCTCAAACAGTTTCTTGATGTTTTGATAAGATGAGGAGGATCAGAAAAAAACCATATATATCGTTCATCATCGTTCATCATCGGCATAAATATTTTTTGTGCGATATGTTATACCATTTGCTTTGTTGTCATTGTTCATATGCATTTTATAAAATGCATGATTTGGTGAAGCTCCATCGCAAGTCACAGCTATAACTTTTAATTTACATGTTCTTTCTAATATTGCAACAGCACGCCAAAATATTGGAAAAACCTGGAATGACATAATACTATCAGTAGCAAAACTTGCAAAAGCATAAGATAAGGGATTCATTGCACTTCTAATAAAAAAAAATAAAATATGTGAAGCTAAAGTATCAGTTTTTTCAAAAGTTGCCTGAGTAAGATCATCATCACCAAGATCAACAAAACCAATTAAATCACCTGTGTGCTTATCCCACACAAGGTCATTTTGAATTTTCATTTCATCAAAAGAAAGTATAATGTATTGTTCAAGTGCTGAAAAGTTTGAAACTAATTTAGCAAGCTCCTGAACATATTGACTATTAAAACCCCTTTGTGGTTTGATGTAGTTTCTATAGTCTCTTAAAGTGCGTTGAGAAGGCAAAACAAGTATACCTTTTCCACCTTTTTGTAAACGCAGAAGATCATATGCAGCTGGAGATTTTGCATACAAAGCTAAAGAGTATTTTATTACCATTGGATGGTATCGTGTTTGAGATGGATGTTCTGTTAAATATTTTAACTGTTCTGAAAGGAATAATTTCATGAAAGACGAAACTCCTCTATTTAAATTTACCTTTTCTGAGAAACTATTGATAATTTTTTGAAGATCTTGATGGATGTTTTCTCCAACTGATACTGCATTTTTTTCAATGGCTTGCCTGAGTTCCAAAATTTGCTTTTTTAAATATCTATTTTCAGATCTTTGATTTTGGAGAGTAAGAAGTAATCTTTCAGGCGCAGTATATTTAACAGGAGCTTTAATACTAGCTGGAGTTTTTAAGATTTTCTTTTTTGCATTAATGGCTTTGCTACTATTTATAGTTAATATTTTACATTCTTTACAAATACTTGACTCAATTTGTAGAATACTGCATGTAGAAGATCTGAAATACACTGTTTCATTTGTAGGACCATCATCACATTTTTCATCTTCGATTGAAAATAGTTTGCTAACGACATGTCTCTTTACAAGCAAAAAATTTTCTATTTTATTGGATGATATTCCATTGCACAGATAGAAATCACGAATGTGATTGAGAAATTGTGATATCATGGTGTATGGCACAGATCGTAAATTACTCTTATAAATTTGATGGGTGTCTGGTAAAAGCCAACCATAAGCTCGAATAGTATAAGCTAGACTCTCATCCACATGTAGCTCAATTTCTGGTATGAAATGTTTCCCATCAATAACTTTAAATAACACATAGTTTTGTGAAGTTTCAACAGTCCATGTAGTAAATGCTGCTACTTTAATTTTTTTAAGAAACTGTTCAAAATCATTATAAATTAATTTTTTATCTACTTTTTTACTACCGTGTAATGCTAAAGCCATAGCTCATTTGTCAAGTGCTGTTTTTTTACGATGCACAGTGAGATCTTCAGATAAAGTTTTTTTTGGTAAGTTTTTTGATGGAAGTGCAAATTCTTTTAATTCTTTTTTGTGTTGATCTGAAAAATAATTAAAAAGAATTTGTTAAATAGTATTTGCTTTACTGCCTGTAATTCAACCTATCATAAAATTATAATAAAAGTAATGTATACGCGTACTCAATAAATATCAACACTTATTAAGCACACTTACAGGTGTATATATCTGAATATTCAAAATGCTTTTCACATATATAAACACTATTCTTTTTGATTTGTTTTTTAAAATCAAGGGATACAACTCTATCTCTTGTGATAATTCTCAGTATTTCTTTATTCCAATTTGAGAAAAGTTCGCTTCTATTTGGGTTTGGAAGTTTAAAAATACTTACTGTATCTTCTCCTTGTTTTTTATACCTACTACTTCCACAGCCATAAACTGCGCAGTTTGCTCCAGGCATGATAAATCTAGATTCAAACAACTGATTTCAGCTCCACTCTAGTATATTAAACACGTTTAATAAACTAAATTGTAACTGAAATAATATTTTTTTTTACCTCTAGAAGTTTAAACTTATGACAAAAATTTCAGTCTCTAAAAAGTTAAACCAACGATACAACTAGAATAATGAAAAGAATTTATAAATTGTAACAAGCACGATTATTTGACGCAAAACTAAACTTATTTGAACTTTGTAACAAGAATAGATCTTTCTTGTGACTATGACCTGAACGAGTTTATTTTTATTTCTTAAATGTTTTGCACTTCAAAGGATCTGGGTTCTAGTTTTTTCGGGTACAAAGAGATAATATAATACGCTTTTGTGCGCTTCCAGACTATCTATTCTTGTGACTATGTTGGAATTGAGGTTTTCCTAAGGAAACCTTATGTGGAATTGAGGATTTCCTAAGGAAACCTTATGTTTTCGAAATTTATCGTATTAGATACCTCACCTGTAGAGTAGTAGCAGAGTAGACTTTTAGGCTTAAAATTGCTTCTGCACTACTTAGTTTCCACTTGACCAATTTTAAGTCTCTATTGACTTAAATATATAGGTACGCGTAAATCACACGCTTTTTCAAGCTTTTATAAGCTTGTTTTTTTTTAAAATGTATATTCATATTCTTTGAATACTAAAATTATGGAACTTTAATTTTGCATGGATTTCCTTGATGTAAAATTTTTTTGATATAAATTTGATTGTTGTTAAAAATTTGCTTGTTTTTAGACAAGTATATATCAAAGAAATGCTGGTTCATTTTTCCAATATATTCTCTCACCCTTAAAAACCTTTTTCTTACTAGTAGTAAGAAAAAGGTTTTTAAGGGTGAGAGAATAAGTGTTTTTAAGATAAAGGTTTTTAAGGGTGAGGTAGTAATACTACCTGCCAAATTTCATTGAAAAAAAAGCATACTCTGTCAGAGTATGCTTTTTTTTTAATGAAATTTGAAAGATGTCAAAAAAAAAAAAGATGTCAGAGTCTCTGACATCTTAATACTATACTTCAATTAGGTAAAGATTTGTTGTTGTTTGGACATCAAGTATATATCAAAGAAATGCTGGTTCATTTTTCTAATATATTTTCTCACCTTTAAAAACCTTTTTTTTTTTACTACCTGCCTAATTTCGTTGGAAAAAAAAAGCATACACAGATACCTTAACATTACACTTCAACTAGATAACTATTTTAAGCTTCTAATTTGCTTCTAAATATCTAATTGAAGTATAATGTTAATGTATCTGAGTATGCTTCAATAATGTGAGAAAAACTCGCAGTGAGGAGGAATAGAATGTACAAGTAATAAGAATAATGATGATTGATATAAATTATTTAATTGTACTAAATAGTTGAAATGTAGTTAGCAGTTGTAAAGTTATTATATTTACCATTATTTAAATATTATTTTTTTTTTATAAAAATTAATTTTTTTGTCATAAGGCCAAAAACAAAGTTTGTTTTATGGCGAATGCAAAAAGTATTTACCTGCTAATTTCTAATAGTAACAAATAGGCATTGATTCTAATACAGAGTGTAATACATTTTATATAAATAGACAAATTTTTTTATTATTTACAAAAAATAGTTTTTTACTGAATGAAAATAATTTCAAGTTTTTTTTTTTTTTAGATAAAAGAAAGGAAATACTTGGTAGGATTTTTATTTTTGTAATAAATGCTGTGTTTATTTATATATATATATATATATATATATATATATATATATATATATATATATATATATATATATATATATATATATATATATATATATATATATATATATATATATATATATATATATATATATATATATGTGTGTGATAAATTGTGATTGGGTTTAAATAGTTTAATAGTTATAGTTATAGTTATATTAATAGTAAATAGTTAAAATAGTTACTTTCTATTCATTTAGTTGCTGGAGAGCATTTACTGAATCTCTGTATTTTTTTTCTTTCTTTGTTTAAAGAAAAATTTTAAATTTTTGAACATTCATTTAATTTTTTATATATTTTTTATATATTTTTTGTATATTTTAAATATAGGCTTGTTTTTTTAAATATAGGAGTGATTTCTTGGTTTGGCGCCAAAGCCACCCTGGGCCTAAATCATAAAGGGCCTGTCGCATATGGGCCCAGAATGGAAGTAAAGACCTGCCTTATTTTAAATACATACCTAGTGGCAGAAGGGATGGCAGAGGATTAAGGAATGTAGTTAATAACAACTATACATATACTTATCAATAAGTTTATATAGATTTACTTTGCTGAATCTGTATAAATAATAACTTATTGAGAGGTGCATGTATATATTTATTAAGTTGATATTTGTATATAATCTTATTGTATATTAGTTTTTGTATATAGTTGAGTTTGATTTTTGTATGAAAAATTTGTGTTTTTTATATAAATACAATTTATTATTACAAAAAAATATTTGACTTTTGAGTTTTAACCCACCCTACCCAAGGTGTGAGGGGTGTAGAGTTTCTGAATAATACCCTCTTGCACCCTTTTCACACATTTATTCCTTAATCCTTTTTTTCTTTTGAATCAAAAGAATTTAGCATCAAAAGTTTTAATGTTAAGTTGCATGCATTTAGATATGAAGGTACAAAGTAATAATCTTGATATTGGGTCAGATGGTGCGCCCTTAGCCAAAAGGACTTCTAGCTTATCAACTTAAAGTATCCAAATCATATTTGATGTTACCCTGTTAGAATATATTTAAAAATAAATAAATAAATATTATAAATTTTGATTAAATAATATTTTCTTTTAAAAAATCTACATTTTTCAATAAAATAAAGGATTTTGTAGACACCCCTCAGCACTCTTTGTACATCCTTTGTATAAACATATTGCCCTTTGTTAAACCTATCTTTTGATACCAAGTTGTATTTATTTCGATAAGAATTGACCGAGACATTTTAAGTTAAAAAATATTTTATCTTAATACTTAATATTTGATTGCTGTTTCTTCATGAAATCCATATATCTAAAATTTGGTTCTCAAGATGCCATGACTTTTTCTAGGGTTGTTTAATTTTAATAATTTTTTCACCTTTAAAATACTGAATTGAAGACCTTTCCAATGATTTATAACTATCTAGTGTTATGTCAATTTAATATATATATATATATATATATATATATATATATATATATATATATATATATATATATATATATATATATATATATATATATATATATATATATATATATATATATAAACACACACAACTATAAGAGCACACTTAAGCAGTCTGGTATCATACTGAAATGAGAGCTGCAGGGTTTTTAGTACATACATTGACTGATGTTGGGAGAACATGCAATGGAGTTGCTGCTTCATTGAATGAGGGTTTGGGTGAAGGTAGTAATAAGTTTTTTTTATTATTCATTTTTTTCTTTTTTATGCAAAAGAAAACCATTGTTTTTTTGCATAAAAAAAACTATTGGTTTTTCAAAAGTGCCAATTTTGGTTGGCAAAAAAAGTCAATAAATTTATCAATGAAAAAATATAAAAAATATCTGCTGCATCCACCTTAATATGTTCTATATGATAATTTAACTATGGATTTAAAATTTTTTTGAATGAAAAATATTTTCAGGGGTGCTTTAAACATTTAATGTTAATAAAAAAAAGTTTTTCAAAAGTATGTTTTGTTGGATCTCAAATGAAGTTAAATTATATTAAAATTTCAAAAATAATATATATATATACACACACACACACACAATGTAATTATATTTCAAAAAAGAAAATTACAATTTATATGTTACTACAGCCCTGGCAATTTACTTGTGTCTATAACTGTAATAATCTGCATGTATAATTTAGGCTTTTATTTAAAATAAAAATGGTTTCAGCATTTCAGATACTTTGCAAGCGGTTGTCTTATTATTGCTTAGTCTTGGCATGTTCTGCAATGTATATTTTTAGTTATTTTGTTAACTTGGTACGGCTTTTTGTAAATGGAAAAAGATGTATAACGAAAAATCGTGCATCACCCCCATCCTGTTTAGTTAAACCTGAGTTAGGAGTTCATGGCTATTTGACTCTAAAAAATCGTAATGACTTAAAGATTCATTATGTTGCAAAAGGAAAACCAGGTAACCCATTAGTACTATTTCTGCATGGTTTTCCTGAGTTCTGGTATTCATGGCGCTTTCAGTTACAAGACCTTAGTGATGATCTTTATGTTATTGCTGTTGATATGACAGGTATTAAATTAAAATAGCAGGGTCTTTTTTTTACTTTTGCCCAATGTGTTTAATATGTATATGCATGCATGTATTATTAGTAGGGATTGTTTTATTTTAAACTCATGAAATATTATAGAGATAATTATAGCAAAATTGTGAATTTGTATTTGCAACTTGTTGTTGTAAATAAAATAACTTGTTTCATTTTTAATAGTTATAAAATGATTTTTTGATTCAGGCTATGGAGATTCAAGTAAGCCTCAAAATCTAGATAGATATCATGTTAATGAAATAGCTGAAGATATGAAAGAAGTTATTCTTGAATTGGGATACAATTCTTGTATTTTAGTTGGACATGATTGGGGTGGTGTTGTATCTTTTTCTGTGGCTCATAGTAAGTACCTTTAAATAGATTTCTACTTGAACAAAAGATAAATATAACTGTTTTACATCAAATATTTTTTAATTTTAGATTTTCCTGAGGTGGTTAATAAATTGGTTGTTGTAAATGTACCACACTCAAGAAGTTTTAAAAAAGCATCATTTAAACAATTGTGGTGCTTTACTTATATCTATTTCTTTCAGGTTATAATTTATTATTTATTTACAATACAATTTATAACTTTTTTTTTAAGTTTATTTTGATTAGGGTTTTCTTTATTTTTAAACAAATTAATCTCAATTATAATTTTAATTTTTCTTAATTATAAATTCTTAAATATTTCTATTTCTATTTGATTGAAATATATTTGCAGCTCCATGAACTTTTTTTTGGTTAATCACTGTTTTTTTGTAAAGTTAATTTACTAAAATAAATTTCATGAGAATCAAAAAAATATTCATGTAAAAAAACAAACTTAATTTACTGGTTATTTATTGTTTTTGTTTTTTTGTTGTTGTTTTTTTAAATTGATTCAAAGTTGATAACAAACAATATTTTAAAATATTAGAGTTTTAGCTAACATTTTATAATTCAAAGTTTGTAGTCTAATCAAAAACTATATATCAAGTTATATAATATACAATTTATATAATATAGTGGAAAACATGAAGGATTCATAAAGAGGGAGCAAGTAGTCATGTTTACACTATTCTATCACTATTCTGTGTGAGGAACACTCATGCGCAAAGGCTAACAACTAAGCTGTGTGAGAAACACTCATGCGCAAAGACTAACAACTAAGCGCTGTGGTAATGCCATTATAAGCTTTATTATAAAAAATTGATTTGTGTTTATTTGAAAAATAAACACAAATAAACACAGTTATTTTACAATTCATCTTTCAAAACATTCATAATGTAATATTTTGTCTTTATATTTATTATTATTATAATTCGACTAAGGTTTTTATTTAATATTTATTTCAATATTATCATATTAAATTATCACAACTAGTTTAAATATAAAACTCTGTATAGTTTTGCGTCGAAACTTCAACTGTAATTAAATTCAGCGCATTGGCTTTTAAGCGAGTATTCCTTGTGCGGAATTCTCTCAAGAGAATACTTTCGTTATAAGTTTTTGTGCAATTCGCAAAAGGGAATTGCTTGTTTTGCAATCGCTAATTGCTATTCTGAATTGTTTTGCGTAACAATCATTAAACCTTCCTTCTTTTAAAAATGCATTTCATAGTTAATGTAATGTTTTGGCTTCCTCGAAATTCTTCCTGATTGCGTGACAATAATGTTGTGGTCTAATGATTCATTTTGATTTGTATTTGGATCAATGTTTCTTATTTGACAGTTTTCTTTTACCTATGAGTATGTCTTTTGATTCATTCATATTACTTTCATTGTCCGATAAATTGACATCAATGATAAATTGACATTTTTTTTTTTATTTGCATTCACTCCCAACAAGGCTGCAAGCAACCACTATTAAGTTAGGAGTTATTACAAAAAAAAAGAACAGAGTTATAGAGCAAGGAAACAGTTGACAGAAGACTTGAAAAGTTAAAGGTTGTATGAGTCAGGAAAACATGAAGATGGGAGAGAGTTCCAAAGGATTGAAGTGCGGGGAAAAAAACTAGATGAATAAAAGTTTTTAGAGCATGCAGGGACAGATACAGTAAACGAATGAGACTTAGCTGAATGACAAGTAAAACAGAACGAAGGAAATGGCGAGCACGATAAAGAGAAGCCACCTTAGCAGAAGCTAATTTAGCAATCGATTGTATATATGGTTTCCATGAAAGGTCAGTAGTAAGCGATAATCCAAGAAGACGTAAAGAGATGGACTCAGTAAGAGGATTGCCATTCATTAATATAGGAATGTTAATTACATTTACGAGAATAGGAATGTTAATTACATTTACAAATGTTATTACATTTACGGCATGTTTGACCGAATGCAGGACAGTTTCTAGGTTCATGTTTTCTATTGCATTTCTTGCACTGTCTTTGTTGTTGTTTTTTATTTGAGCCATTATTGATTTGTTTTCAGTTTTGTTTGTTTGGTTCAACCCGGTCTTTGCCTTTTGACTCATTTTCATTATTCGAGAACTTTCTCCATTTTGGTATTTGTCCGATTGACGCATTTGCTTGTCTTGATTTTAAGAATTTCTTTACCACATCAATATCTTTTTCGTATGTAATTTTTTAAATTTCTGCATTTGCAACTTCTTCAGCTCTGCATATGTCAATTGCTTTAGTTGAAGTTAAATGCGCTCTTTTTTTAAGTAGATTATTTTGGACTTTGTTTGATTTGATTCTGTCAATTAATTTGTATAATATCAGACCATCTTGAATGTTTTCAAACTCGCATGTTTGAGCCAGATTTTTTAAATCAGTTACAAAGAAATCAAATGATTCATTGGCGTCTTGTTTTCGTAAAAAAAACTTTCTTCGTTACAAAACCAGATTTTTTTCAGTAAAGTGTATTCTTCGAATCTTTCAAAAAGTTCTTTTACAGTGATGTCATCAATTTCACGGTCGTCATTTTCTGTTTTGTTCCAAGTCCACGTATTGAATATTTCTCTTCCTTTTTCACCAATCACAAATAAGAATGTTGCATATTTTTCTTCCTCAGCTTTATTTGTCATTGCTACTTTTAGATAAAACTGCATAGTTTGTTTCCATTTTTTCCATGTTACAGCTATATTGGATTCATTGAAGTCCATTACGTTTGGCTTTGGCAAAAAGTGTTCCATTTTCTTTTTCTTTTTAAAGTAAATATTTTTCCAAAATCTCTTTATAAAATGTCTTCACCCCACTTCTGGTAGAATTCAACGATGGTTTTTATTTAATATTTATTTCAATATTATCGTATTAAATTATCACAACTAGTTTGAATATAAAATTCTGTATAGTTTTGCATCGAAAACTTCAACTGTAATTAAATTCAGCGCACTGGCTTTTAAGCGAGAATTCCTTGTGCGGAATTCTCTCAAGGGAATACTTTCATTATAAGTTTTTGTGTAATTCGCAAAAGGGAATTGCTTGTTTTGCAATTGCTAATTGTTGTTCTGAATTGTTTTGCGTAACAATCATTACACATAATAAAGTAAATATATAAATATTATGTTTTTAAATAAGTATCATAAAATTAATCTTTATATGACAAATAAATATATAAAGATTAATTTTGTGAAATCCTTATCCGTTATTTTTATTTTGAATTTATATGTTAATTGTTTTAGTTAGGGCACATTCGTACAGTTATAAGTAGAGAGGTTTTGGACTGTATAAATGAACCCCGCATGAGTTCAAAATGTTTCATTCATAAAAATGTTATTTTCAATAAAGAGATCATGCCATAAATATATATTAAAAAAGGCCCCAGAACAAAAGAGGTAGCAATAAAGCCTGTGATGAATGATATTTAAGAGAAATTAATAAAATTAAACTTTGTCTATTAGAAAATTAGCACAATAATATGGTATCAAAAATAAAAATAACACTTCAAAGTAGCTTAAATAATTTCCATAACTATTAACAACACCCTACTCCATAGCTACTAACACCCTGCTTCCAAAGCTAATAACAACACCCTGCTGCATGTGTTTACTTACTAAGTAAACACATGCAGCAGGAACTTACTAAGTTCACATCAAATCAAGTGTTCATTACCCAAGAAGAGACTATTAAATGAGTACATCGTTAAATATTCGGAAATGCATTATGGGTAATCGTAAAAGTTCAGAGACTAACATAGGAATATACAAATTTAAATCAACTACCTAACTGCCATCACAACCAAATGGCTGGAAAAGAATGGGTTGACAGTTATCTTAGGCAGTATGTTATCTTAGGCCTAAAGAAATCTAAAAACACAAGCGCAGCTTGTGGAAAAACCTAAAAAAAATTGATCAATTTGTTTCAGCAGAGAGGGGTAAGCACTTAAAATTCGGAGTAATTATATCAGCTAATTGTTAACACAATACCACTTTTATTTATTTTTACTAGAGGGTATTTCAAGGACCGCTTTATGAAGGATGCTCTAGAAGGCAGGCTTAGAAGGACAAAAAAACCAAGATATAAATATAAAAATAAAAATAAATGGCTAAGGAGCTAAAATGTAATTTAAATTTGCTATCAGATACAAATAAAGAAACCAAACTAAAGAAACAGAAGAATTAGATATTGAAATCGTAATTCTGGTTATGGCAGAAAGTAATAAAGTAAAAAGTTTTATAGTGGTTAAGTAAAAAAGGTTGTATTACATTATATCAGACAGATGGTAACCAAAATGCAACTCCAAGTAATAAATAAGTCCAAATAAAGTTTCATTTCTAAGAAAGAAGCCAGGTAGCTGGAAATTTGTTTTACATAATACCAAAGATAAAGAAATGGTTTACTTATAGGATGTGGTCTGTGTCTTGGTGCCACCCAAATGTGCTTTACAGGAAGATCTATATAACAGTAAAAAAGATTTTACAATGTGTAATGTGCAATAGTAGACCCGTTATGTGTCACATTATAACACATATTACCCTGATGGTTAATGTTGATTTAAATTTTAATAAGTTTTTTTTAAAACAATGTATTGTTGTTATTTCTAAAGTTTATTTATTTTTAATCTCATTAGATGTTTAATTTAAATAAATTACTTTTTCACTATGTAAGAATGTACCCTACTCTTTGTATGAAGTTACCCTGCGATGAAATACTTTTGTATGATCTCCATTTTTAGGAAGTTCATTATAACTTCGCTATGAAAGCCTTCCCAGGAAATGTGTGAGGTTATGCATCTTGTATGTTTATGCATGAATATTTTATTTTAGACAATTTGGTCATGGTCGTTTGCAAGTTTTTTTATATTAAACAATGCGGAAAAACTAAGTTTTAAAAACAAAGAAAGCAAAACTAAAAAAATAGGAATTTATAGTAAATATAAATAGAAAAAAATAATAATTTAAATAGTTTGTGTATTGTTTTTATTTTTGTTTTTTTAGAGTAGTTGTTATTTTCAGCAACAAAATTGGATAAGGCAAAGCAAAAAAAAAAAAATTCAAGTCCACATTAACAAAATGATTTTCCTATATATTTTTTTTTTTTTCAAATGAGGAAAGCGAAAATATAAATTACTATCCATTTGTAAAATATATTTGTATAATTTTAACATAACAAGTATATATTGTCCTTATATGAAAACGTCTATGTAACACATGCAAATACTTTTATGTATAACTTTTTTATTAAATAATTACATTTATTTGTTCATAAGTATATGCACGTTTAACTTATATACGTAAAACTTCATACTCGGAATTCCGTGGTTCGAATCTCACCTATTCTATAATTTTATTTTGGTTTCCTACCTGCCCTCTCTTTTTTGGTCTACTATGTTATTGGTGAAATATACGTAAACAGTTAATAACAATTATTATTAATAGTTGCATAACAGTTAGTAATAGTTATTATTAATAATTGTTCACCGATAACATTGTAGACCAAAAGGAAGGAGTTCAGTAGAACTAAATGCTCAGTGTTAAAAAATAACACCCAAATCCAAAATTACTGGTCAATCCAACCATGACCAGCAAGAATTTATTTTTTGAAGTTCAAATTAGCCATTTTTCATTGATCATTGACTCTCTTTGTTTTTTCCCTGAGTAATAATTTTTTTTTTTTTTTTGCAAGTTGACTAATAGTATTTCATTTGATATCTTTAAACTATCAAGCCCAAAGCATTATTTAAATTTAATAAATAATATATGAGTTGCTTAAACTTAGTGTTTCTAATAGATTTGGGAAACTTGGTGTTTCCAATTGTCGTACTGTCGTACAACAGTTGCACAACAAATTTGTTTTACAATGGAAGTGTAAGTTGTGCAACTTAGTGTTGGTTGTTTAATGAATTTCATGCTGTAAAACAATTGTTGTGGAAATAAAAAAAATTGGTTCCTGCAAAAGTTGCTGTACAACAAAGTTACACAACTATTTCACATTATTTCTGCAATTATTTTAAACCAAGCTGTAGTAATTTTAATGAAGCCAATGATTCAGCAAACAATATCCCTGGCTTCAACAAAAATTTCAGTTACTAGTAATAACTAAAATTAAGAATAATTTTTAATTGGTTCCCAGTTAGGTATTCCGTTTTCACAGTAACAAGGCCTGCATTATAGGTTGCTGTTGTGCAATGAACTGCAACAATTAAAAGAAATGTTGAATAAAGTAAATTGTACAAGTGATGTAAATAATAAACTTTAAAAACTGTATAGAAAAAAACCATCTAAGATTAAGTATTTAAATAGGATTTTGAATTAAGAATTATTATAGTGATAAAAAAGAAAAAAATAATAAATTTATCTTCTTTCTTTTTTTTAGTTGCCGTTTATTCCTGAGTGGATTCTTTCATCAAATGACTTTTCTTTATTGAACTACATAAAAAGCATGGCAAACTCTAATAACTTCACTGCTTCTGATCTTGAAGCATACAAGTATTGTTTTCAGAAAGGTAAATAAGAACAAAAATAGTAATCCCATTAGTTTCATAATCCCATTAGTTTCCAATTTTGTTTTCTGTTATATGATATACTCATAATATGTATCTTTATATGTGTTTATTTATAATGATTTATATATTGTTCCTGAAAATTAATGATAAAGTTATAGAAATCTATACTTTTATTGTATATATACTGGTATAATTTATGAATGCTTTTGTTAAAAATACCTGGCAATGGTGCTACTTGCGCGATTGGCAAGTATTTTTATACTGCTGACAGTACAAAAAATTGGAAAGTTATTTTTACTCAATTTTGCTGAATTTTGTTGAATTTTGCTGAATTTTTTTATATTATAAAAATTAATGAATAATAATAATTCAGTTGCCAATTTTTCTGCCCAAAATAACAAATTTTCTATTAGATGCAAGTCCAGACTTTGAGATGGCCATTCTAAAACATTGATGTTATTTGTGGCAAAGTATATCTTTGTTTTCTCAATTTTTAAGAAGCATAGTTTGATTGGAAACGTTGCTAGTATGGCTGGTAGAGGATGAAAATGCAAGACCGTTAGTGTAATTGATCACAGTATCATCAATAATGTGAAGAAAAATAGATTTGTTTAAAAAAATTTTAATTGACGTTTTAATTAAGACCATTAATTATTTTATTTTAAAGTAAGAAAAAAAAAGCTAGAAAACAAGGAGGGCAACAAGGAAGTTTTCTATTAAATCGTATAAACAGTTTGCAACGTGCTTCCATAAGAATTATGAAATTTTCTCCTATTCAATCTAATATCCAAAAAAGGTTTTCTCCATTAAAAATCTTACAATTTCAAGATCTTATAAAGCTTTACAACTGTCTTTTTGTGTTTGATTTCCTCCAAAATAATCTGCCGGTTTCGTTTAACAGTTTTTTCATTAAAGCAAGTGATACACATAAATACAATACTCGTATTACTATAAATGGTAATTATCACCCTTCTTTTTTCAATACTGTCAAGTATGGCAAGCTCTCCATAAAACATCAATGTATTTCTCACTGGAACCAATTAATACCTTTTATAAAAAAAAAGATTTTAACTAAATACCCTTTTGTTACTAACTTTCTTCTTCTCAACAGAAACCTAATTAAAAAATTTTTATGTGAGCATCTTTTATTATTATTCCTTCAATATATTATTTAATTAATTACACTTATTTTTATTTATTTTTTATTGTTATTATTATTCTTTACATTGCTACTACTACTATTTTTATTATTGTTATTACTATTATTATTTATATATCTTTGTTTTTGTTTCCTTAATATTATTACCTATAATAATAGTCAAAGTAGTTCAGTAGTTGCAGTAGCTTTATCATTATTGTTATAACTATTCTTTAAATTGTTTATTTTATAAATATTAACTATACTATAATTATCTATCTATTGCTTTATCATTTATAATTCTTTTTACGTTGTTATATTGCAGTTATTATTTTTTATATTATTTTTATTCATATTATTGTTACTATTATTATTTTTATAAATATTTTTACTTTTAACTTTTTTTTTTTTTTTTTTTTTTTAAATCTCCTTTATTGTAATTGTTGCTTATTTTTCTTTCCTTTTTTTTTTTTCTTTTTTTTTTAGGTGTCACTCCATTGACTAGTTTTCAACTATATAATAATAATAATAATAATAATAGCAATAATAATAATAATAATAATAATTAATGCTGTTGAGATAAAGCGCCAGGCAATATCTATGACAGCCGTATAAATTACTTAATGAACAAGTTCAGTCACTAAATAAAAGCGTTAATAATAAGCTTTCTTGGTTTTTATCTTGTTTGTTTTTGCTTCTAAGTCGACCGATTGCAAGTTTAATTTGAAGCTTTTAACTGTGTGACATATGAGTGACACCTAACCTTATTTATGTAAATTTATAATTTATCATTGTAAATTTTCATAATTTATGGTTAAATAAATGGAGAAAAAAAAGAATAATATGAAAATGTTAGTAAAGATAAACATGTCAAAATTACTTATTTTTAATGTAATTAACAAACCATTTATTTTAGCGCTATAAAATAATATATTTTTTTGACAATTTGACCATGGTTTATAGCATTTTTAAAAATTAAAAATGCTATAAACCATGGTCAAATTGTCAAAAAAATATATTATTTTTGTTGTCACAAAAGGCTTATTCTTGCACAACTTCCTGACCAAGCCTGGTTTAAAAAATTGAGAAATACAGAATTTTTTCAAATTCAGCATTTCTCAATACGTTTCACCAACGTCAATTAGTGTGTTTTCTGCATCATCTTCAAATAATATAAGATCTAAGAATTTTTTAGGCATGTTCACCACACCAAACATTTACTTATAGAGGGTGTAGACAGTGTTGGTGGGCTATTCTTGAATTTTCCATACCCCAAAATCGGATACATTTTTTGTTAAAATACTATTTAGGTTTAAGTAGTCCTCATTGCCCATTAAAAAGTTGTTAATGATCTCAGTTTCTTGCCTTGTCAATTTTTGATAATGAATAGCTAATGCTAATCGTGCCTGATAATCTACTGGTACCTACATCTTCAGTTCCCTTCACATGCTAAATCAATCACAGAATTGTGAATTTGAAACCGCAAGACAAAGCTGTTATTTGTGTTATAAGCTGTTACTTGTATTGTGGTTTTTTAACTCCAAAATGACAAGTATAAGCTTTTTGCATTAGCACAATTGGTTGTCTGTTTTCCAGATAAAATTTGATTATTTTAACTTGTTGTTCAATCATGAATTTTTCCATATTACCAATATGTATATATGTATAATAATAATAATATGTATATATGTATAGTAATAATAGTATGTATATATGTATAATAATAATAGTATGTATATATGTAAAATAATAATAATATGTATATATGTATAATAATAATAATAATAATATATTATAATAGGCCACCCTGTGCATCTTTAAAACTGGTTTGTAATGTTACCAGTTAACAAATTTATTTTTATTTGTAAAATTCCAGTTTCTCTTTAACTAATGATTAATACAGTAAATATTGCATTATATTAAGTTTACTTAATTAAACCCATGTTTCAACAGTAGGCAAACTAATGACAATAGAAGGCAAACTAATAACAAAGACAAATACAAATTAAAATAAAATTGTGTTTGAACTTATAAATAACTGTAACATTAGTTAAATTTAAAATTGTTATAAATAGCTTTGATGAAAAAATTAAATTCAATTTGATGTTGAAGTTAATAATAAAACTAGTACTTCTTTAATAAATATGTTTTGATCATAGTCTTCGTAGAAACTTTAAATAGGTTCTTCATTTATCAGTTATGATAACATAGAATATCTGAAAATAATTTTAGAAACGGAAAGCAGTATAATGAAAATTATATAGGTTTAAAGTTGTATTTCAATTAGAATATAAAAACAACACCTATTTTCTTTGG
The DNA here is from genome assembly GCF_022113875.1 of Hydra vulgaris. Classification (NCBI taxonomy): domain Eukaryota; kingdom Metazoa; phylum Cnidaria; class Hydrozoa; order Anthoathecata; family Hydridae; genus Hydra; species Hydra vulgaris. The sequence goes on along the minus strand of NC_061162.1, from coordinate 50,478,251 downwards.
TTGATGATGCTGAAAGGGAAACCAAATAAAAATTTTGTATTAATAAAAATTTATAAACAATTTTATCATAAAATATAAATTAAGAATGGTAATATTATATTTGTTGCTTTTGTTCAATAGTATTTATTGTTTTTTTGTTCAAATTTATATAAAATTCACAATAAAATATACAATTTTTAAACAATATAAACATTAACACTTATTACAAAAACATTTCAAAATATGTTTTCGGCGCTCTTTTTAATTTTAATTTTTTTTTTTGCAACAACTGTGCTTTTTAAAAAGCATTGCAGTATTTTATGTAATGAATTTTTTTTAAATGACATTGTGTCTTTTATTTTAGTTACAACAATTATACTTTCATAAGAAAAGTTATAATTTTGTGAGAGCCGTAAATTGCTCCCATAAACTGTTTTAAGGGAGTGTGGGCCAGAGCGAAAGCTAAAACTCTCGCTTTCCGCCGAGGCCTATATATATATATATATATATATATATATATATATATATATATATATATATATATATATATATATATATATATATATACACATTTTTTTTATTATTATTTATTTTAGTTTTTAATATAAATACATAAATAAAATTCTAACTTTAAATAAAACTGAATAATAAACTTACTTAAATCTTACTTAAGAATATGAAGACTAATTTAAGTAAACTGTTGAAAAAAGTTAATTTTGTTAATCCTTCTAATATTAAACAAAACAAAACAAAAACAGTAAGTTAAATTGAACTAAATAAAAATTGCTTCAGTTCTTTTTAATTACTTTATAAAATAAAATGAAACTTGCTATGCTAGCAACCAAAAGTGTTTTAAAAAAAGCTTAAGAAAAACACTAAACCAAAAAAAATAGCACTGTACCAAAGAAAACTACTTTATCAGTCATTTCCAACTTCTTAAGAATCTAAATAGTAAATTAAAAAACAAACAATAAAAACAACAACAAGCGTTTATTTATTAAATCTACTAATATTAATTGTAAAATTAAACAAAGAACAACAACAATTCTCAATGAAAGAAAGATTTTCAGTTCTAGTTTACTTTTAAATAATTTTAGATTTTATGTTACATTTTTTCAAATCTGCCTTGATAATAATAAATGGCACACTGATTATTTATTGATTTCCTGTATGAGTTCAAAATACATCCCTCTCAAAAAGCCCTTATACACACCATACTAGATAGCAGCGCGAAACCCATATGCTACCGTATATTGTGTTAGGCTGGGCAGCCATCTTTTCTTAAGTAATATCTTTTTTAAAATCTGCCTCATTATCAAATAATAGTGCTTCGCTTTTATTGCTTTCCCATATGGGTAACATACCTATACCTCAAAAAAAATCTTATGTATCACATACCAGATAACCAGACAAATTCCATGGGGTATTTGTCTGGTTATCTGGTATGTATATTTATTGGTTGGTTGGGAATGTACAGTATATAACATTATTATTAACAAGGAAATTGTTTTTTAGCAAATCATCTAGTCTCTATAAAATTTTGATAAAATAAACTGTGCATAAAACAGATAAAATAAAATTTTATCTGTTTTACGCACAAAAACATAAAGACTGTATGGCTCTTTTATCTATAAAAGTATAACTTGCAAATCAAATTTTCAGTTATCAGGTTGCTTTTACATTATATTGCAGTTCTAATACAAGTTGACTTTCTTTGAATGTCATACCAACAGCAAGATTTTATCAACATATGGGTGACAAATTTAATTCATATAATTTTTATGCAAACAAACCAGCTTGTTGTTCCTTAAAAAGAGAGAGTATCCTATCTTTTTTATTTATTTTATATGAGCTAAAGCTTTGAATTAAGAAATGGAATTAATGTTGTGTTTTAAACCAAGCAAGTATATTATGTCATGGGTTTTAAGTTTCACATTAGGTACTGTTTTAATTTTATTTAGAAATTTTTATTTTGATGGTTTTATGTTTGTTTATACTTCTTCTTTTAATTATTGAAAATTATTTTTTCTCACGGAAAAGGTGGCTATAATGACTGCTCTAAAATAAAACAATTTCAATTCTTCTAAAAAACTTGATTATTTTTAGCAATTTTATTGCTAATCCAAATTTTGCTACAGCAATTTTATTTAAATGATGTAGTGGTGCAATCAAACATTCATTGATTGAGTAATTTATGAAATAGAAAAAGAAAAAATACAGAAGAAAATTTTATTTCTCACTCAGGATCAATACATCTGTTTACTGAAAAAGTTTTACTACAACCAATTAATTCATTCAACCAATTAATTCAGTTCTTTTCACACATAGTTAAGTGTTGTTGTTTTTTTTTAATTTAATTATATGATAGTTGTAGAGATATACAATTTAAGTTTAATTTCAAATCTATCAATTTAAATTTCAAATCTATCAGCAAGAATATTTTTTTTTTGCTGTGTTTTTGCGATATTTCACGGTATACATTAGGGTGGGTCATATATTCATTATATGAGAACTTCACAGTATACATTAGGGTGGGTCATATTTTTTTTAATTTATTGTCACTGTTACAAAAAGTTGCTATAATATGAAAATAATAAGGGAACAAAGAAATTTTGAGCTTCCCTTCAACATCTTAGGGGGGGGGGGCAACTTTTGTTGAAACTTTTTAAATAACACTTTTCTACGTAGTTCGAATTCACCAATAATTCAAATGGAATATTTCAAATTTTATTTAATTAACTATACCCATATTTGAAATTGCCCTTTTTTCTAATTTCATTTTTACTTTATCACTCACTGTTCTATTGTTTATTTTATACACAGTTCTATTGTTAAAGAATTATAATCATACTAGTTAGATGTCACATAAAGAAGCGTGTTGAAATTCACACATTTTTTTATGATTACTTTTAATGGTTATTTTAATGATTATTGTAGTTAAAGAATTGCCATGGGAGTTTTAGTTTGTATATATATATATATATATATATATATATTTAAGAATTTATGTAATGAACATGATAGAAACAATAACTATCAGATAGTTGTTTTTCAATATAATTATCGTGATAATCCAATACTCACAATATTGTGAGTGTTCTTAATACATATTGTTATATTAATATTGAAAAAAGCATACTTTAAATATGTATTGATTGTTAATGTTAAAGTTTAACGCATTGTTGAATTGCTCAAATGTTTTTCAGTATTGGCCAATAAATTTCCAAAAAGTTAATTGCCGACAAAAGCAAAAGTCTTTAAGCAGTATCTATTCATCAGATTTTCTCACAATGTTTAGACTCATGAAGAACCATCAAGCAGAGACGTAAATAAGATAGTAGCTGATGATTTGGTAAACATATGGTCAAGGGCAGGGCTTCCAACAATTTTAAATGATAGCATTCTGAAAAGCTTGAATAAATTGGTTATTGCTACAAAGCGATTGAGAAAATATAGTAATAAAAAGAGAAATTCATGTATGTTTCAGTGCCAACTTGGTTTGTTCAATAAAGTATTTGACATTTGTCCTTGCAAATGTGTTAGTTGTGGTATCAGGAGCCGGTCAAACTGCTATTATTTCATAAAATTTCCTTTTAAGGAATGGGAGTTTTTGCTCGATCAAAAGAGTAATTGTAAAATGTAAATTGGTTAGATTGACCAAGAAGAAACAGAACAACTCCAAAAGCAGAAAATTCATAAAGAACAGGAAATTCAGTTTTAAAAAAAGAATGCAGAAACACACCAAACTTTGTCATCAACAATAACTCTTTCCTGCAAGAGCAATAAAGAAAGCAGTTGTTGTGATGATAATGAGGAATATGACAAAGCTACTGATTTAGAAGACAGCTCACATAATGGACATGATCCCAAATATCGCGATGTATTTCAGTACAAAGAACTCTGTCAAATAACGGAACGAACAGGATTTAGCAACTGAGATGCATACAAAATTGCTAACGCTTGCTTGAAAGATATATCATTCAATTTACCACAATACATATTAGATCCAGCAAAGTTAAGAATACAATTAAACCTGTGGCAACAAAAAGATGTCAAAGAACATGCAGAATTAGCCAAAGAAATCATTTGAATCAGTTTTGATGGCCGTATAGATAAAACCCTAAGGTTATTGCAACAAAAGGATGGTAAAGTTAGCAGAGCCGCTTATACATCTCAACCAAAAAACCCACAACAAGTCTGACAAAAATTGTTGGTAACTTAAGGGGTAAACAGATTCTATCTGTTGACCAGCCTCGCACCCCTTTTTTATCTATTAGGCTGGCTCAGATGTATTTTTAATACATCGTTTCCAGTTTAGGATGTTGAACGCTGGATCTTCTTGACTCGATGCATGGGTTTTGCTTATGTCTCTGTTTTTATGACTAAGCAACTCATTCTATTATCTCCAAATGAGGGTACAGCTCTAAAACTCAGTTTTATGGTTCTAAGGCCGGCTGGTAGTCAGGTTTCCCGAACTCTGTGGTAGCTCTCAGAGTTCGGGTGTTGCGCATGGATGGTGTCCCTGTTTATACTTTTGGTGTGCATTGCAAAGGCCACATTGTAACCCTTTGTTACGGCTTAAGGTTTATTAGTGGAAATGAGGCAATTGCTTGAGCTATAAAGCAGTGTACTGAGTACTATCTATGTTTCGAGTCAAGTTCTTTAACAAATTTAAAAATGAATAAAGTAACAAAAACTATAAAACACAAAAAACCACAGTCATCACCAAGTTCGCTAAACCTATCATTTACCAATATTTGTGGCCTTCGAAGTAACTTTTCTTCTGTTGAGTCTTATCTCTTGCAAAGTTCACCAGACCTACTTGCTCTTTGTGAGACTAATTTGTTTCTTCTGTCTCATCTTGTGATCTTAGTGTTAATGGTTATCTTCCTTTAATTCGTAAAGACTCCAATAGTCACATGCTTGGCCTGGGCATTTACATTCGTAAGAATTCACCCATTTGTCGGGAAACTAGGTTTGAATCCACAGACTACTCTTTTATGTGCTTTCGTTTAGCACCACTTTACTCTATCACCTTTCTCTTTGTTCTATATCGCTCTCCCTCATCCCAAGACTGCACTCTTCTTGATGTTATTTCTGATTATATTGACCAAGCCCTCATTCTTTATCCATCAGCCAATATTGTTGTTGTCGGTGACTTAAATGTTCATCACACTGAATGGCTTAGCTCTAGTGTCAGTGACTCTGCAGGCATTAAGGCCCACAACTTTTGTCTTTCTCAATCCCTAACTCAAATAGTCAACTTTCCAACTCGCTTTCCAGACAACTCGAATCATTTACCTTCTCTACTCGACTTATGTCTTGGTTCTGATCCTAGTCATTGCTCAGTTTCTCCACTCTAACCCTTAGGTGCGTCTGTAATGGTTTGGTCTCTCTAAAACTATTATCTCATTCTTCTTTACCATTAGAAACCCCCTATCATCGTACATCTTACAACTACCTTAAAGCTGACTGGGACCCTTTTCGTGATTTTTTTCATGATGGCCTCTGGGTAGAAATCTTTTGTTTTCCTGTTAACAAATGTGCTTCTTACATAACTTCGTAGATTCAGACTGGCATGGAATCCTTTATTCCCTCTCGACGATTCCAGGTCAAGCCTCGCTCTTCTCCATGGTTTTCCTCACATTGTGCTGCTGCAATTGCCAATCAAAACCATTACTTCCATATCTATCAGCAAAACAATTCTCCAGAAAACAGACATCTGTTTATTACTGCTAGAAACCATAGTAAAAAGGTTTTGTCTAAAGCCAAAGCCCGCTATTTTCAGACCATGAAATCTTGTATTTCATTGCAAAAACTAGGCTCTTGTGACTTTTGGAGAATCTTTAATAGTATCAATAATTAGGGCAAGTCTGTAATTCCAACTCTTTTGTATGGTTCAGACTTTGTCATCTCACCTAAAGACAAAGCTAAATTGTTTGCCAAGAACTTTTCGTCAATATCATCTCTTGATGCCACTAGTTGCGTTCTACCTGATATAGCCATCAAACAGGTTGAAACATTGCTTGGCATCCGTATCACTCCAGCTTTTGTATCTAAAGTGATTTCCTGTTTAGACTCTTCTACAGCTTGCGGCCTGGACAACATACCTGTTATAGTCCTGTTATAGCAGGAGTGTTCTCTGGAGCTGTCGTCTATCCTTTCAAAACAATTTAATAATAAATGCTTATCAGAATTTGTTTTCCAGCCTGCTGGAAAGCAGCATCTGTTATCCCTATTTTTAAAAATTCTGAAGAGCGATCTGATTTATCTAACTACCGTCCCATTAGTCTTCTTCCTATCATAAGCAAGGTTTTTGTATCTTTAAATAACAAACACTTAATCTCTCATCTCGAATCTCATAACCTACTTTCTGATCATCAATATGGATTTCGATCTTCTTGTTCTTCGGCTGATTTGCTATCAGTAATAACAGATAGGTTTTATCGCGCATTAGATAAAGGTGGAGAGGTTAAGGCCATCGCTCTTGATATTTCTAAAGGGTTTGATTAAGTTTGGCATGCTGGTCTTCTCCATAAGCTTTCTACTTACGTTGTATCTGGAAACATCTTAAAGATTATTGAATCCTTTCTTTCCAATCATAGTATAAAAGTTGTCCTTGATGGACAGCACTCTTCTTCTTATTCTGGAACCTCAGGGGCTTCTCAAGGTTTAATCCTTGGCCCTATACTCTTTTTAATTTACATTAACGATCTTCCAGATATTCTCCCATCTAAGGTGGCATTGTTCGCTGATGATACTACCATTTATTCTTGTCACGATAAGAAGCCAACTCCCTCTGATTGCTTGCAGGGGGCATCTGAGCTTGAAAAGGATCTCACTTCTGCTACAGCATGGAGCTCACAGTGGCTGGTGAACTTTTATTCAGATAAAACTCAATTTTTTTTCAGCTAGTCGTTATCGCAATAATTTAGACCTTCCTATATTTATTAATGGTAATGTACTCGATGAGTTTCCTACCCTTCATCTTCTAGGATTAACTCTCACTTCTGATCTTTCTTGGAAACCTTATATCAAATCCGTTGCTAAAATAAGCATCTGCTAAAGTTGCTTCTCTTTATCGAGCTCGAAACTTTATTACTCTGGATTCTATTCTCTATCTCTATAAATCTCAAATCCGGCCTTGTATGGAATACTGTTGCCATATCTGGGGCAGATCTTTTAATGATGCCCTTTCTCTTTTAGACATGGTGCAAAAACGCATTGTAAACATAGTTGGACCTGTTATTGCAGCCAACCTTCAACCTCTGTCACATCGTCGTAATGTTGCTTTTCTTTCTCTTTTCTACAAATACTATAATGGGCACTGCTCGAAAGAGCTTGCGTCTCTTGTGCCATCTATTAAAATTCATTCTCGTGTTACTCGTCATTCAATTAAGTCTCATCCTTTTTCTGTTACTGTTCCTAAGTGCTCTAAAAACTCTTACTCGTCTAGTTTTTTTCATCGAACATCAGTTCTTTGGAATTCGCTTCCTTTATCTTGTTTTCCTGATTCATATAATTTGCAATTATTTAAGTCGTCTGTCAATCGTTATCTTGCCCTACAATCTTTATCTTTTCTCTTCCAGTAACTTCCAACACTATTTAGTGGTTGCTTGCAGCCTTGTTGGAAGCGAAGAAGTTTTTTTTTTTAAAAAAAAAACATCATCAAAGTTTATCGTTTCTGTTGGTTTTTAATCAAGAAAAATTGAAAATGTGTTGATGGAGTACAAAATTTTTTTCATGATTATGAAATGTATTCATTGTTTTAATCATCCTCATACAATAGCAATTACCCAGAAAGAATTGCAAAGAAACTTTTATTTTGCTTACCGTGAGAGTGTTTTGTTGTCAGCCATCAAAGATTAAGAAAAGAAAAAAGCAGTCAATGAAGCAAAAAAAATTATTGTAGAAGAGAAGAGAATACTGATGGGGTACGTGTTTTCTCTCTACAAAAGACTTCTCTCAATTTCCATGCTTCCTTGTATTTAGAAATAATCAAATGGTTAAAAGTTGATATCTCCTCTAATTTTATCTGAAGTGAACAATGAAGACTATAAATAATATTGAATGATTACAGTTTTGGAAATTCGTCCTACTTCGTTTTTTTGCTGGGTTTAACAGGCGAACGGTGGGGTTATTTAAAAAATTTACTTTGTGGTCTTTGAGAGTGATAAAGCAATTAGAAGTACCATTTAACTCAATTTTGTTAAACACATCGTGGTTGGTTAAAATTTCTTTACTTTCCTTATTTATTTTATGGTTTAGATTATAATCAGCTTTTTTATACGTAGATGTTATGGCGTTCATTAAAAGGTGGTTGTACTTATCTTTAGATACTCTGTACATATTAGTTGATTTGTCAGCTTGGATTAGTGGGCGATACGCGAAGAGATTTTATATCCTTTGATATTCTTTTTTGAAATGAGTTGCGGATTTTTCGAAATTTTATATTTTTTACAAGATTTAACATATCTTTTTCAAATAATGACATTTCTTTAATAGTTGGTGGGCATTTTGCAGATTTTATACCATAATTTATAAACTGAGACGATTCTTTGTTATCAGAAAGTTTGTTTATGAAAAATAATATATATATATATATTTATATATATATATATATATATATATATATATATATATATATATATATATATATATATATATATATATATATATTCAAATCAATAAGAAATACAATATAACTATTGTTATTAATAATAATCAAAATTTGTTAATAATTTTTTTAAATAATATTTCTGATATGAAAATTTTTTTTTAATATTTATTTAGGTGGTTTTACGTTCCCGTTGAACTACTATCGAAATCTTTATAATCAAGTATATACTTCTCGTGGTCCATTTAAAAAGATTGTTCCACCCACATTATTAATTTGGGGTGTCAATGATCCAATTTGGTAAGAGCTTTTATTGTTTTTATTTATTATCTTTATGCAATGTACACAAAATATAAACAAAAACTTTTATAATAATGATGAAATATGACTTGTCTGTTTTTGCAATATGACTTATTTGTTTGCAATTGTTAAGTTTTCTCTAAGCTGAATGCCATAACAACTCCTAAATTGGTGGTATAATTACTGCTAAAAAATAAAAATATATAGATTCTGTAAAAAAGTACTTTTTACCATTTTACTTTGTAAAATTATGCAAGTTATATGGTAGAATCAGACCACAATCAATTTTCATCTTTAGTTATAAAATGTCAAAATCTTAATCTCTAAAACTGGCTTACATCAGAAATGTTATTTTGTTGTATTAAATTGATCTAAACATTTTGAAATGTTATGTTAATCTGTTAAAGGTTAATCTGGCAAAAGTTAATCTGTTACATTCGATGGGTTTTTTCAAATAACTGTGAAATAATAGAGATATTTTCAGACAAAGAATGTAAGAGAAAAAAGTGTCAGTGCTTATAAGAAGTTATATTTAATAATATTTTTTTGGTTGGATGCAATTAAGTGTCAAGTGTTTAAAAAATATTGTTGAAGTGAAGTGTGAATTTGTATTGAGCATGCAATGCAACATTTTTAGATTTACATTATCTTTTGCAATAAGCTATTCTACATTATATTATACAATTCCACATAATATTTATACAATTCCACATATTAGTTATGCAATTCCACATAAAAGTTATACTGTTCCACATAAAAGTTATACTGTTCCACATAATAGTTATATAGTTCCATATAATAGGTTATACTGTTGATAAATTAATTCTTTTTCTTGAAATACAGATAATCTCTTTCAGAATTTTAAAACTCTGAATTTATGTAATTGGTGGTATTAATTTATTATTATTAATTTGTACATATTTATCTCTTGGTTCAAGGAGGCTACTACAGTCAAGGCTGCTCTTTGAATGATCTAAGAAAGCTTTCTCCACTTAATTCTATAATAAAAAAACAACCTTTATGAACAAGGTTCCTGCATTATATATATTGAAATTTTTTTCTTACTCATACAATTAACAATTTTTTAAGTCTTCTGTTAACTGCTTTCTTGTTCTTTAAATTTCTTCTTTGCTTTCTGTCAACTTAATCAGTGGTTTCTTGCACCTTAATTGGAAAATTAGTTTGTTTATAAGAAAAAAATTTTCCTTCGTGCTCAAAAACTTTTTAATCTTAATACTATTTGCTTTGCTGTTAGAAGAGATTTTTTTTAAGCCAAGAAATAAAATGTTTTAATCTTCTCCTAAAGGCCACAATACATTCACCAAAAATCTTTATAAGAACTTGATTTTCCAAGTGAGCCAATTTATACAAATTGTATTATGTCATTATGTTAAATTATGTCATTATGTTAAATGGACTTGTTATCAATAAAATAATAACAAGTTTTTTAAAGAATTGTAAATTACAGTTAGGTAGTTTAATTATTTAATTTTATTACATTGTCTGTTTTTAATTATTAGTTAGTTAATATGTTTTGTTTTGATTTTTAAATAAGGCTGATTTTGTTTTTTATTAAAAAAAAAAAAAAAACATTAATGTTTTCATATAATATTTAATACTGTTATATATTGTTCAGTATACACATTATTGTTTACTTTTTGATTTCAGTTTGTTGGAATCAGGTAGGTTATCTCTTGAAGCTTTAGAAAATGGCAAGATTGAATGTATTGAAAATGCTTCCCATGCTCCACATTACGATCAGCCTAAAGTCTTTAACTCTACACTTATGAAGTTTATATCTTCATAATATCTGATATTTTACGATTTAACGGTTTGTTTTTTTCTTGATTATAAATGCTTATAGTATATAAATACAGAAGGTGAATTACAGAATTTATAAAAATTTATGTTTGTTACAAAAATTTAAAAGTATTTTTAACATCAAATTTGTAAAAAATTGCACATCTTAAATGCAAGAAATAATTTTTTTAATTTATATTGATTTTTTTATTATTTTTTTTTTATTATTTTTTTAGACAAAATGAAATTTTTTTTTTTTTAATGGTTTTGTTATTAATTTTTAGTTATTATAGTTACCAAATCTCTTTAAATATGTCTTACCATAGCAATAAATAGCTTTAAATAGTTTACCATAGCAATTTTGTAAACTCTTATATTAAAGGCTATCTTTAACATACTGATTGAAATGAGAAAAATTATTTCAAAAAGATGCAGTTGAATTTTTTTTTTCCTTGTTAAACATCCACAAATATCCTTGTCTAACAATATCCACAAAATATATCCAGGACAAAATCAAGGACAAATCTTTCAAAAGTTTTACGCAAAGCGTTATTCATATGTTAAAAACAAGTTATTTTTTTCAAAACTTGTTATAACAACAACAATATTTATTTCTGATGTTCAAAAAGATTTAAACAAAATTTTCATAACTTTAAAATAAATAACCAATATGGGTAAAAGGGGAAGTTATTAACAATAAATTATCATAAATTTTAAACATAACATATTTTTGTTAAAGCATTAATCTATTTAAAAAGATAATAATTAAACAAAAATCACGAGGTTTTTTGTTGTAGATTTTGAGACAGTTTGAATAACAATGGTTTTTTTGTAAACTATCGTCATTTGACAAGTGTATAAAATATTACAGAGTGTCTGCCAGATCAGGGAAAAGTCAGGAAATTTAGATATCTGCAAAGAAATCAGGGAATTATCAGGGAAATAAGGTTAAATTTTAGAAAAATCAGGGAGAAATCAGGGGGAATGGCTCTTCATCAAATTTCGCATAACGTAAATAATTTGTATATGGTACACATAATATATAAAATAAAAGTTTATTTCGCAGATAGTTTTATGAACTTCTTTTGATACATTTAATGTGGCTTATATTATTGTTTATGTTTTTGCAGTTGAAGAGCATTTTTCTAAACGAATCTAGGTCAATATTTGTGAAGTTGAGTTAGGGTAATTTTAAACAAAATCAGGGAAAACAGGTAGAAGATCAGGAAAAAGTCAGAGAAATCTACCTTAAAATATTGGCAGACACCCTGTATTAAAACTTGCTTGTTAAACTTTTCGATAAGTTTCGCATGTTGGCATAGGTATGCCATCATAGAACTTAATTAGTAAGAAAAGATTTTCTACTCTCACAACTATCTTTACGGTTGTTTAAAAGCGGTAAGTTATTATACGCAAGCGCATTAAAACTTTCAAAACTTTAGATTTTAATGATGGCTGCGGTTTTAGTTACAAAAATATTTAATAACTATATATTTATAGTTTTAGGTATTAATAAAAATATAAATCTTATTCTTTGAATAAAATTATTATTGGGATTAAAAAGTTTATTGATAATAAAATGAAAATAATAAGGAGGAACACGTCTCAGTATATTAAAATATGTTTTTTATGCATTCAATATGTATTTGTCTAAAGCCTCATTTGTTTTTCTTTTTTGAAATTCATTAAATATATATATATATATATATATATATATATATATATATATATATATATATATATATATATATATATATATATATATATTATATATATATATATATATATATATATATATATATATATATATATATATATATATATATATATATATATATATATATATATAGGTAGATAGATTTATACATACATACATGCATATTTATTGCTTGTATTCAGAGGCGATTCTCCCAATAAAATGAGGGGGTTAAATCCTTAAAAAGTACTAGGCTGGCTTCTGAAAAAAAAAAGAGGTCCTCAAAACTAAAATTTACCCGACTGAATTGTGTGAAATATCCGACCAACCGACTAAATTTGTATAGAAACCGACTATAACTTTAAAATCGCCTCTTTTTTTTTTTTTTTACTTTAGTTTAAGTAACTTAAATATTTAATTCCAAAATTATATAAAAATTATAATGCAATGCGAAAATACTTTATTTAAAGCAAATTGAAGTTATATAAACAGTAAAAGTTTATCTTTGGAAAACAATAGAATTATCAGGTAGAACACCTAAGATCAGCTTAAAGAATTAGTAAGAAGAATTTTAAAACTATAAACACATTATACTAAATTATGTTTTGTTGTGTTTACATATTTTTTTATATTGAGATTTCTTTTTTTCTTTGCAACAACAGGCTACATAAAATGATTTACCTTCATTTATATTTCAGTATAAACCAACAGGGAATGTAAAAAATGTAAAGAAAGAACAAATAAATAGTTGCTTGTGTAAATTTTATTTATTTATTCAATTATAAAATGATTAGGTTTTATATATCTATTACAATCAGTGGACCCATTCGGAACTCCGTCTCGACGGATTTTTCTCGGTTTTTCGGAGTTTCGGAGTTCGAGACAAATCGAGAAACTTCGACGAAACTTCGACGAAGTTTTTAGAAAATACCAATTTTTTATTCGTAAAATAATTGAATTCTTATTTTATTTCTACGTGGTTTTTACAATTGTAAATTGTAATTTTAAAAATTGTTTCAAATGTAAGTGTTCTCTTCGTTTAATAACAACACTATACATCGCAAAGCAATTGGTAATGCACAGTGGGCCAGGTGATGATGGTGAAAAAAACCTCAAAAAAAGTTTATTCTATTCAAAACCATATATTAAAACATGCTCATACTTTCCCATTGTACTATTTCAAAAACTCTTTTGTGTATATTAGTATCTTTTTAGTATTAGTATTTTTTTAAATCCACAAAAATCAATTGCGGTATAATAAAATGTAATGCATAATAAAAAGCAAGAATTTTTTAATTTTTAAGCAAAGATATAATAAACAGTAACTTTTAAAATATTATGCGAATGTGATATTAGTTTATATATTTTAACTACTCAATAGTTTACCTTTACAAAAAAAAAAGTTTAGTCAAGATCATTATTTATAATATAAACAAAGACTGGTCGTAAAATAACGAGGTAAGTTTTTAACATATAAAACATATAAAACTTTCATTTTATACAAGTAGTGTCGTATTTTGTATGATCAAAATAATTTTGTCCACCATAAGTCTAAAATCCGGCCCACTGAGCATTGTGGCAAAATTGTGCAATAAAATGTTATCAGTGAAAATAAATAAAAATAATAATTAATGTTTAATTATACTTACCTATCAGAATAAATAACTTAATAACTTAAAATGTGATAACTTTTCAATATTAAAATAAAATTAAAAACAAATATGGGAGGTCATTATCAAATTGATAATTTTTCTTTCATAGAAAAAAATGGTTTCGGAAGCGTGGAAGTACTTTAATAAAGTTGTGGTAAATGATAAGAAGTATGGAGATTGCAAAAAATGTCATAAAAGAATCGCTTGTCCAGGAAGCAGCACAAACGGCCTTATTGGACACGTCAAAAGTTGCAAGAAAATAGATTTGAAACCATTCAGTTCCAGACCAGTTTTGACTAAGATGTCATTAAACGATCTCCTTGCCAAGTTGACAGCTCTTTATGGGTATTCGATTAGGTCCATAACTCAATCTGAAACACTAAGAATGCTTTTTGAAAATTACGGGCATAGTTTGCCTAAGTCAGCGTCCGCAATTTCAGAAAAAATTAAGATGTTTCATGCTGAAGCCAAATACTTAATGATCGCTGAATTGGCTGCATTGAAAGCAAAAGGAGAGAAATTTGGACTAACAGGTGACGAATGGTGTAGCAATAGAGGTAGAAGATACTACAATTTAAATGTTCATCACGACAGAACGTATTGTTTAGGAATGATGAGATTGCCATCTCCTAGTTCTGCTGAAACATTAAACATTTTGATAATGGAAAAATTAAAAGAATTTGGTATAGATAGTGAAGATATTGCAGGTAAAACTACGGATTGCTGTAGTTGGATGGTGAAATTGGGTACCATATTTAAGTTTCCACATCAGATCTGCCAGAATCATTCAATTCATTTGAGTGTTTGTGATTTGATAAACGCTAAAAAAGATTGTCGCAAAATTGTGAACAAAGAAACTGAATCGATTAATGAGATTGAGTATGAAGAAAATATCGAAAAAAATCTAGAGAAACTTCGAATACTAATTAAGTTTTTGAAATATTCATCGTTTTGATATGAAGTTCTTAAAAGAAAAATACACGAAATATACGGATCTTCGCATGACAAAGGACTGTTGTTCGACAACCGAACAAGATGGAACAGTGTTTTTAAGATGATTAAAAGATTTCTGGATTGCTTAGAAGCTGTAAAAAAACACTCGAAGAGCTAAACTGCTTAAACATGTTAGCTGAAATTGACTTGGATTTCTTAAAATCGCTGTCTGACTTATTGGAAGTCGTTGCTGACGCTGCAGTTCGCTTGGAAAAACCAAATACAACAATTTTGGAGTGTGACATTATTATGGAAACCTTAGTAAGGAAATTGAAGGTTGCAGAAACTGACATCAGTTCTAATTTTGCAGAGACCTTAATCTCTAGATATAAAGATCGTAAAAACGTTATGTTGGTATCATTGAGTCGTTATTTGCACAATCCCGATTTTTTTAAAAATAAAAACCACACATTTTTTTACGCTTCCAAAAAAGATATTCAAATTTACGCTTCAAAATTATTTGATCAACTATTTTCAACAAAAGAAAATAGTCTCCAATCAAAATCAGATGATCACGCTAAAAACAAACAAGAAGAATCATCACAATCGACATCTTTTTTCTCCGAAATTCAAGAAGTTCTAACGTAAAATCAATCAGCAGCTAAAAGACCAAAAAAAGTCAAGACCTTCACCGATCAGTTGAAAGAATATGAAGTAACTGGTGTGAAATCAGAAACAGTTTTAAAATTTGAACTAGCCATCCACAGAATTCAAGCAACTTCCTCGGAAGCAGAAAGAGTTTTCTCCTCGTCTTCCAGATTTGTCACAAAATTTTCGTAGTTCGCTTTCTGATGAAATGATAGATGTTTTGATCTTTTTAAAATATTATTTAAAAAGATCTTCAGTATAAATACTTTTTTTTTCAATTTTTTTTTTTAATTTTTACTATAGGTGCCCCAACAAGTCTTTATTGCATAGCAACGCAGAAGGGCATTTAACTGAAAGTTCACGCCTTCTTCCTAACCGATGCCGGTTAGAAAGCCAATTATTAGATATAACTTGTTCGTTAAAAAATTGTGATAAAAAAAATATTTATGTACTAAGAAATATAAAAATATAAATTTTTTAAAATTTTATTATGAATTATAAATCGAAATATTTAAAATTAAAAAATAAAAATACAAGAACAATGTTTAATTATCAAATAGTTTAATTTTTTTATCAAGTAGATAGTTTAATTTTTATAACAAAATATTATCGAAACTCCGATTTTTTCTCGACTCCGACGGAGTTTTTTCTCGGTTTCTCTCGACTCCGTTTTTTCTCGATTTTGGATCCTTTGATTACAATATTAGTGTTTTTAAATCAAGTAAAGATTGTTTATTTATTGCAAATTTAGCATAAAATATTTTTTTTTTTATGAAGAATAAAAAATTGAATCCACTTAGCTAAACCAACTACCAAAAAGATTAAAATCTTAATTAATTGAAATGAAAAAAAAAATCAATTTTATCGCTCAAATAATGAGCAAAAGTATTTTAAAAATTGTAAACAAATCACAAAAAAAGTAACTTTTTTGTGTTTATTTTTTTCATAAGGAAACTTTTCTTATTATGTTTGAAATTATAATTTAATTAATCTATGTATAAACTTACTTAACTCGATAAATAATTAAAAACGTATATTATGACCTAGAATATACAAATATGTGGTTTTTTAATTACATTTTTATTGTTACTGAGGGCCCGTAGCCATTTTTTATTTTCTTAAGTTTATAAAATCCTACTGCGCTTGCGTATAATAACTTTCCAATATCTAAACGTCCGTGTCTTCTCTCCATTAAGTAAAGAAGTTAGTTTTACAACGAAACAGTCTTCAACCACTTTTATTTCAGCTTCTTTTATTTCAACGTTTTATATTTTGCTAATTTAACTTAAAATAAGGTGTGTAATAAATATAATAAAATACCCCTCATTTAGACAACACCACCATTACTTATGATAGCTAAGTAATCTTAGTTGTTTAAATCAACATTAAATATAGTTTTTAGGCTTATAATTAAGGGGGAAAAAAATTCTTAATTACAATAAATATACATGACCATTGCTATGTTGCTATTTTAAGTAAAAAAATCTTTTTATGGAGTCTAAAATTTTCTTGAATTTCTTAACAGTCTTAAATACACTAAAAATCAACAAAGTACAACACTTGGATTAATTTTGTCCAAATTAATGCATGTGTTTTGAAATCAGTATTTGATATTATTGAATTGCCTATTAATTATATTCACTTTATCTTTAAAAACTGGTGTTTTTCGGGATTAATTGAAAATAGTAAGAGTATTTCCGATATATATGAAAATGGCGACAACTGTATAGCATCTAATTTAGGCCTATATCCATACTATCTTGCTTTTCAAAGTTACTTGAACGTAAAATGTATGATTAATTATATAACTATCACAAAATAATTAATATTTTATACAACAAACACTTGGTTTTTGCATGTAACTCGACATTTTATGCTGTAATTGACTTGGTCAAAAGATTTTTAAATAGTTTTGAAAATAAAGATTAGACTCTAGCCTTGTTTATTGATTTAAACAAAAAATTTAATACAGTCGACTGCGAGATCCTCCTATACAAGCTATAGATATATGGAGTAATAAACAACAACCTAAAATCGTAATTTTGTTATAACGTTACTTAAATAACAGGAAACAAGGAGTATCGAACGGCTAAACATGAACGTTGTATCAAACAATTAGTTGTGGTATACCCCATGACTCTTTTTTTGGATATTTACTATTTTTTAAATTTTTTCTTTTCGCTTATAATACGAGTTTTTTCTTTTCATGTCCCAATATGAAAACAATATTTTTTTTTACTGTTTAACACGAGCTGTCACGCCTAAATAAGTGGTTCAAAGCTAAAAAAAACTTTCTTTAAACATTCTCAAAATTAAATGTATTTCATTTCACTGACCATCTAGCTCTGATAGCTTAATCAATTTTATGAACAACATTGATAAAATTGATGAAAGAGTCAATTCAATGAAAATTGTGGGAACAATTTTTTAAAAAAATCGAAATTGGAAAAATCATATAGGCACATCGAAAATAAAATCTCTAAGTCAATCGACATCGTTCAATTCAAATTGACTAAATCAATTTTCTAATACTGATAACAAATCCAAAAAAGTACTCTTTTCATAACTTTAAAATTTCATAGATTATAATTATAAAGCTGACTTTTTCATCTTATCCAAATATGAAAAAGTTATTAGTTTTTAGTTAGTCTTTGTTATTACTTCTTAGTTACTCTTTGTTATTACTTCTTAGTTAGTCTTTGTTATTATCATAAATTTCATCTTATTTATAAACATATAAATGTTTTTATATGTTTATAAATAAGATGAAATTTATGATAATAACATTTTTGTAAACATATAAATGTTTTTATATTTATAAATGTATTAAAGTTATATGCATGTAAAATATTTAAATAGAGAAGAAAAAAAATTAAATTAGGTCTTATGAAAATAGAAAAAGAGAGATTGAAACAAGTTTTAAGACACTTTAGCTCCTAAAAATTGACTGTTAGACAATATGATGTTACGGTCAGTTGTCAGTTGACGTTGCTGTCAGACAATAAATTCAAAAAGAGAAAACTCAAACAAATTACTATTCAACTGAAATGCAATTAATGAATAGCAAGTTATTCCTCGAACTAACAACATTTTAAAAATTCGGTACTTTAAAATTAGCGTGGTAGCAAGAGGGAAAAGGGGCGTTTTTTAAAACTGTTCAAAAATATTATATTTTTGAGATTTATAGTCTTTTTTCATGGAAACTTTTCACTTGATTTGATTTAAAAAAAACCTCTGCATTCAAGCAAAATTTGTCTTTCTTGATAAAGTTGTTTAAGTTTTGAGGTCATAACAACCTCCTTAACAACGCTATATTTCTAAATCTCACGATTGAAACTATATCTAGACATCTGGTTTTCACCTTAAAGCTTCTTTTTGTTCATTTAAATATCTTCTAATACCAAGTCTATAAGCTATACACTGAAACCCCTAAAACCGTTGTAAAATCAGAGCGGGTAATGTTTTTTAGAATAATCCAAAGTAAGATTTTGACTTTTAATAAAACGCAGATTTAAGAAGTCATTATCTTTCTATACTAACTCAAATATTTACAACAACTTTTCCGGTCTTCTTTTATTTAATTATACAAAATCTTATTTTGAATCATCCTAAATAACGTTAACCACTCCGAGCTTCTAAATAAAGGTTGTTTTGATGATTCTTGTTTCCTTTAGTTAAAAAAATATTATCAATTAATAAAGCAATTCTTACATGGAATGGGTACTGAAAAATGATATGATAAATTACGATCAAGAAAAAAGAAATTGTAAAAAACTTTAAATGCCAATACATTGTATTATACATCAAAATTAGTAAACAATGAATTGAGTCATAAAAAATCAGCATCTTGAAAAAATTTAATATTTTGTTTTCTGAAAGTGATCCTCTAATCCCCACCCCTGAATGCAATTTTTTTATAGACAGTGATCGTCTCTTGTCTCTTATGAATAAATTAGAACATTTAACCGCAATAGACATTAAACATCTTTTATCAAAGAAAATGGTTCTTGCTTAGTTATTTAATGTTTCATACACTGAATATATGTGAATAATAACATTTTGTTTTTCAAATGAATGCAGTTGATAGCGGTCTACATCAGGGAAAATCAGTTATGAAATAAATATACAAACAATTAAAATGCATTGATACGTTTTATCTAATCATTGATAAGTTTGTAGAGATAATTTTATCTAATCATTGATAATTTTATCTAATCATTGATAAGTTTTATCTAAAAAATGTAAACAGTGTGAAAAAAGGAAACTGAAAAAAGTTAATTTAGATGTATATAACAACTGGAAAAAAATTCTTGTGTGTTCAATAAACCATGTTGGAAGTGCTGCATTTAAGGAAGTTGTAGGAATTAAAATTCTTTTTTATTTCAAAAACGTTTGCTTATTTTGTAACGTTTGCTCATTCTGTACATTTTTATTGCCTAAGATAGTATTTATTGGATATAATGATACAAAACCTTTTGATAAGGTTTATAAATCAGATCCATTTCGAAGGACATACCATCACCAAAGGAGATGTATAGGACGTCTCCAAAAGTGTGTTGAAACACGTCTTTGTAAACTCAAAGCTGATTACTAGGGGGAAAAGTTAACAGATGGCATAAAAAAAATAATACTCATAAAGCTGTTTCAGATGTTGTTGCTTCAATATTTTCCACAGAGATCTTGGTAGTGATGAACGTCTGGCAAAAATTTTACGCGGTGAGACACAGAATGTTTTTTCGATTATTAGTTTTTCTTGACATTATATTTTTACAATGTTTGCGGTCTCTTAACTAGGATAAATTTTGATTAGATTCTGAGCAAACATTGTTAACGGTGTTACTTAGTTCTATTGAGAAAAGACCTTTTCAAAATTTTATAAAAACAAGGCAAGCTGTGCCATTTTTACATAATCATTTTTTTACTTTTCTTAAAACTTAATGTTTGACTGGCAAACATTAAATTTCAAAAAAAGTAAAAATATGCCACGTTTAAAAAAATTATTTTTTCTGGCTCGCTCAAAACATAGTATCACTGCAATCTGAAATTTGCAATCTGAAGAAACTTATAAAAATAGAGCCAAAACCTATTTATGACGTGTTGTTGCGTAGTGAAATAGGTACACGCGGTACAACTGTGCCACTACCAACTATCTACTTTAACTGGAAGCAACTTGAAACAAAAAATTGCTGGTACCTTGTGGATAATGCTTTTATTTATTTTTTTAAGGATGTCTATCTGATTAAAAAAAAAAAAAAAACATATGTAGATAAAGCCAGCGACGGCCCGAGGAATTCTAGCGCCCCGGGCACGGATTCAAATTGCGCAATTTATGAATTATGCATTTTTATAAATTCTAAATCATTTGTTTATTAAATTAAACAGGAAACAAGTTAAACCTTTTAAAGTACTAAAAATTAATTTTTTTAGCCTTTAAATCGGCTAAGTTTTTACTTATTTTGGTATGTCTAATTGTGTTGCTATTTCATTTTCGATGGATAATATAGCTAAGTTATTCAATCTTTCGTCGCTCATAGAAGATCATGAAATGTTTTTTCTTAGCTTTGATTTACTAAAACTTCTCTCACCACTTGCAATAGTAGATGGTATGGTAAGCATTATTCTTAATGAAATTTAAATACTTGGAACCACAATTTACTATCCACTGGATTTTGTAAAGTTCAAGATATTTAGAGGACATCCAAGAATATTTTTATGCAAAAGGGTGGATACCAACTTTAATTAATCAAGTAATTCTGCGCCATTAATATCGCAATTATTTTCCATTTTTAATTTCAACTGCAGATCTTTGCAAAACTTAAGTAAGTCATCGTCCGCAGATAATTTCTTCAGATTATATAATATTCCCCAAGTTTGGTGAAACTCATTCAGTTGTCAAAATCTTTCTCGAAGAGATGGTACGGCATTATCTAAAATAACATTAAAGACGTTACTTTTAAAATTGTTCTTTGGACTCACTACAATCTCATCTCTACCCTCATAAGCAAACATTTGTTTTTTACAGTGTAACCTTTTTCAATAAAAATTGGTTCAACTTCCAATTATTCAGCCAGCTCTTTTGCAACTAATAGAGAACTTTCAAAACCAGTTATCATATATTCTGTCTCAAATTCTGTACATGATTTCATAAGTAAATCTACTGAGGCTATACCCATGGCTGCAGATTGCATAGATTTGCTAACAATATTTACACGGTATAAAATATTGTACCACGTAACAACCATTACTAAAAAATAAAAAGTGCTTATCTGTTCAAATAATGTATAAGCTTTGAGTTTAATGGAAATATTAGAAGAGTCTGTTTCACTCAAAGTTACTAAAGCATCGTAAATTTCCACTATTTGGTACCGTATTGGTTTTAAACATTCAATTCGAATTTCACAAAGAGTTTTAACTGTAAAATTGGGTACATAATCTTTCAGTATGTTCCATCTCGATACTGAAGTTGGAAACAGTGTATGTATTCGTTGGAAAATTCCAAAAAATGATATAGGCTCAGTACAAGATGTTGCATAGTCGCTTATAACTAACTTTAGAGAGTGGCATCCACAAAAAAAGCTCTTGGATTTATTTCAAAAATTCGAGCTTTTACGTCTTTATTTTTACCCTTCATACAGGGCCGTGCCGTGGCATGGAGCAAATCAACAACTGCTCCAGGCGCTTGAGCCACGAAGGCGCCTTTCAAATATTTCACGTTTGTTCATTTACGTCTAAGAATATTATTTTTCTGATATGTAAGCAACTCTTTATGTTTTTTCCTTTTTTTTTTTTTTACTGATAATAAAGTATAGTGTAATGAATAATGATATTTTCATAACAAAAAGACGCCTTTTAGAAATTTATCTTTATTGTTTGTGAAATTAGCGAAAAAAGTTCGATCCTGAACGTTTAAATTTGGCGTAAAGTTCGAACGTTCGAACTTGAACATGTTCGAGCTAGCAGCCTTAGTTATAACATTGTACCTACAATTGTATTTGTAGTTTATATTAGGTTTTAACAAATTTAATTAAATTATAATAATTAAAAACCGTGTTTGAAAAGAAAAAAAAAAAGCCTGGTTGGGAAAATATAAAACAAAGAGAAACAAAAGAATATGAACGTAAGAAGCAAGCAAATTCTATTTTGTCATTTGTTCAACAATCGTGCTGATCAAATAGAAGCCAAGCTACAAGCAATATTGATGAACCAACAATTAAAAAAATGAGTTTCGATCAAAGTACAATCAACAGCATAAACGAATGCAATATGGATAAATCGTCAAAATTTGATGAATATTCCAAAGCCTCAACATCCAATTTAGAAGAGAGTCAGGAAGCTGCTATTTCAAATCTTGACAAAGATCCAGCAGAAGTATTTATATCTACTGTAGATGGAAGCGAGCGTACCATTTGTGAAACATCAGAAGATCTCGAAGTTCCACTATTGACAGTGAATGAAGAGGACCCGGCGTATGAAGTGTCATCAGATCCCGGTGAACGGACGTTTATCACGGACAACATGAGACAACTTTTGGTAAAAAAAGGTCAAGTACAAATAGACAATTTTGCCTTTCCTGTAAACAACAAATGTAGTCAATTTTTACCTTTATTGAAAATTGCCAAACGGAGAACATGTTGTGCGATCCTGATTAATTTATTCACAATCTCAAGATTTGGTATTTTATTTTAGTTGTAAATTATTTTCTAAAAATCGCAATAACTGGGCTGTCAATGGTAGTTCCGATTGAGCACATTTATTACGGGATCTTAAAAGTCATGAATCATCGGGAATTTCTTTCGATAGTATTTTTATGTGGAATGAGTTAAGGTTACGCTTAAAAACATTAAACACCATAGATGCTGGTCAACAACGCGCCCTTAATATTGAAAAAAATAAGTGGCAAGAGATTCTTAAAAGAATAATTTCGATATTAAAATTTTTAGCTTCACAATCATTAGCAATACGAGGTACAAGTGCTAAAATGTATGATAAAAAAAACGGCAATTTTTTAAAATTATTTGAATTACTGGCTACATTTGATCAAACATCTGCAAATCATATACAAACTATTACACAAAGGCAAACCAAAGTACATTATTTAAGTAATAATATTCAGAATGAGCTCATACAGTTAATTTCAAAAAATATTAAAGAGTATATTGTTCAACAAATTAAAATTAGTAAATACTATTCAATAGTAGTAAATTGCACCCCAGATCAGAGTCATGTTGAACAAATGTCCATTATTATAAGATTGTATTCCAGGACAAAAACAGGTTCGAAATTCGCGAGCATTTTTTAGGATTCATTCCCGTAGTGGATACTTCTGGTAAAGGCCTAACTGAATTCCTATTGAAGATATGAGAGGCCAGGGGTAAGATAATGGTGCGAACATGAAATGAAAATGATTGGGTGTTCAAAGCAGAATTTTACAATTAAATCCACGTTTAGTTTTTGTTCCTTGTGCATGTCATTTCCTCAATTTAGTTGTTAACGATGCAGCTTCTGCTTCAGGTAAAGTAGCTAGCTTTTTTCTTATTATTCAGCAAATTTATGTATTTTTTTCGTCATCTCCAGCCGGTGGGACATTTTAAAGCAGCATGTGAAAATTACCATAAAACCAGTTGGTTCTGCTAGATGAGAAAGTAGAATTTCTGCTATTATTCCTTTGAGATTTCAACTTGAACATATTTATGATGCTTTAGTCAATATCCATTTAGATGAAAATTGGGACAATCAAACGAAACATGAAGCCTAGTCATTAGAAAAAAAAGTTTCTTGTTTTAAATTCATTTGTAGCCTGATTGTGTGGTACGACATTTTATCAAAAGTTAATATTGTATCAAAAATAATGCAGTCTCCAAATTTAAATTTATTAAATTGCAATAATACTTTGAAAGAAGTTTTGGTTTTTTTAAACAATTACCATCAGGATGAAACCTATGTAAAAGTCGTTGAACTTGAAATTCTTATGGTTGTAAATTACCAGATGTTTCAACGATTCGAATTCGTAAAAAGAAAGGCCATTTTGATTACGAATCCAATAATCTGCCTATTATAGATTCACAACAAAATTATAAAGTCAACTTCTTCTTCTACATTCTGGACACCGCAATTAATTCAATCGATGAAAGATTTGAACAGTTAAAATTACATGTAGAAAAATTTCAAACATTATACAATACTTATAAACAAAAATTTATTAATAACAGATTTATTATTAAAACATTTATTATTAACAGATAATGATAAAAGAGATATTGACGGTTTAGAACTTTGTGAAGAAGTTATAAATTTATCTGCAGTGTTACCCTCACAAATGGAACCACTACAAATACTGAACTGCACGAAAATAATATAACAACAATATTTCCAAATTTGTTCATCTGTCTGCTTATTCTTTTAACTTTACCTGTATCAGTTGCTTCTGGGGAACGCAGTTTCTCGAAATTAAAAATAATAAAAAACTATTTAAGATCTTCAATGAGTCAAAAGAGATTAGCAGGTCTAGCTTTGATGTCGATTGAAAGCAAAATATGTGATTCATTAAATTATGACGATTTAATTAACGATTTTGCTGAATTAAAAACGAGGCGAGTAAATTATAAATAAAAATGCTCTTTCAAATATGATAATTTTTTTCGCTTTTTGTCCTTAAATCGTTGTTAAAGCTATCCAAATCGATTGAATTTGTTACTTGGCTTTCTATTGATCGAATAGTTAGAAATGAAATCTCTTCTGACTTACTGCAAATAATTTATTATTATTCTCAATTATAATTAGTCCAAATATGAAATATAAAGGATTAAACAAATTATTGATTTATTTAATCCGCGATTATTATATACATGGTATACATATTTTGTTGATTTTGTAAATGTATCCTAATATAAAAATTGAATATAAAAACGATGAATCAAGGGTTTTTATTTTATTTTTTTGTCATTAATGCCAACTCAGCGATCTATTCCTGGCGACCTTTCATTAACGTGTGTATTTGCCAAATTTTTGAGAGAATGGTACACTCCATAGAAAATATTTCAAGAATAGTTGTAGAACTCTCGAAGTTCTACAAATTTTATTAGAAATATTTTTCTGTAAAGTGCACTGTTATTCCAAAAATCAAGCAAATACAACCGCGTTAATTGAAGAGTACTTGTATTCTAGATTGAATGTTAGTCACCTAAAAAATTAATCTACCCATAAAAGGCGCCTTATAGGTATGCCTCCTCCAGGCGCCAAAATACCACTGCACGGCGCTGCCTTTATATTTGCACCATTATCATATCCTTGCCCTCTACAGTTCATTAAATTTAAATTTAGATCTTCCAACAACTTTTGCAAAATTTTAAATAAAGATTGTCGAGTGGTTTTTTCTACAGTTTGATAAGTTAAAAAATGTATTTTAATCTCTATCTCATTGCTTGAAATATCAGCAAATATTAAGGTAAAGGAGAGTTGTTGAGTATGGCTGACATCAGGGGTGCAGTCTAGAATTATACTAAAATATTTTGATCTCTAGCTCGTCTTAAAATATTGTCTTTAATTCCGGTTACCAATAAAGAAATTAACTATTAAATTGCATCTATCAGGAAAAAACTATTCGAGCAAATGAAGATACATAGGAAAAATGGTATGTTTTCGGTTGTAATTTACGATAAATTAATAGTAAAAGAATTCAGGAAATTACCTTCAAACCTTTAATTATTTTATACTCTATATATTTTGTTAGTATAACCTTTCGTGTTGTTATGGAAGATATAAAATTTCATGATTTAAGCTTTAAGGCTTTCCAAACAAATAAAAATATACTTTTAGAGAATAATTCAGATCCAGATGTTAATTTTTTTAACACTGATGAAATCATTAAAAATATATGTCCTTCTTATTATAATTCTGATATTTCTAATGTTACTGCAAATTTGGATATTAATGCATTCTCTATTTTACACCTAAATATTAGGAGCTTTCGTAAAAATTTTGATAAATTTAAAGATTTTTTATTTGGTCTTGAAATTAATTTTAAAATTATTTGTCTCACAGAGACCTGGTGTCGAGATAAACAAATTGAAAAAGATTTAAATTATCAACTAAAAACTATACAGTTATTCATCAACTCAGAAACTCTGAGACAATAGGTGGAGGAGTATGTATTTTTATCCATAATTCTTTAAATTTTAAACCGCTAACCGAGTTTAGTGTAATTAGTAATGATTGTGAATCTTTAACGATCGAAATTTTAAATAAAGTCACAAAAAACGTCATTATACATGTCGTGTACAGACCGCCATCTGGCAATAATAAATTTTTTGAAAAACACTTTAAAAAATTAATTAAAAGCAAAGTTTTATGTGACAAACGTGTCTTCTTTGTGGGAGATTTTAATTATAATGTGCTTGATTACGACACAAATACAAATGTTAAAAATTTTATGAACATCATATTTCAAAATGGATTTATTCCAACTATAAATAAACCAACACGAATTACTAGAAATAGCGCAACTTCAATCGATCAAATAATAATTAATGAATATACAAAAAACAAAATAAAAACTGGAATAATAATATCCGATATATCGGATCATTTCCCAATATTTATAATTGCACATAAAAGTGTCGAACACACCCCTCACAAAAAAATATTAATTACAAATCGAGTATATAATGACATTTCTATGGAACTTTTTAATAATTCTTTATTTTCTGAAAACTGGGACGATATTTTACAAATTCAAACTGCAGAGACTGCTTATAACAGTTTTCTTCGGATATTCAAAGATCATTATGATAAAGCTTTCCCGGTGGTAACAAAAATTATTAAAACTAAAACATTTATAAACCCCTGGATTACACCAGGAATAATAAAATCGTCTAAATAAAAACAACGTTTGTATGAAGTATTTCTGAAAAAAAGAACCTATGTAAATGAACTAAGGTATAAAGTCACTTTGAATCAATTATAAAACTTTCAAAAAAGTTATACTACTCAAATAAAATAATAAAATTCAAAGGTGATACTCAAAAAACGTGGCAAGTCATTAAGGAAGTAATTGGAAAAAAAACAATTATGTTAAATGGTCTTCCAAAAAAGCTCAATTACAATCATCAAGATATTACAAAAGAATCTCTAATTGCTAAAACGTTTAATGACGTATTTGTCAACGCAGGTCTAAATTTAGCATCCAAACTAAAACACAGTGATTTTAACAAGGAGAAATACTTGACTCCTAGCAAATCAATAATGGAAAATGCGGAGTTAACCGAAAAAGAGTTATTAGATGCTGTTCTTTCATTAAAATTAAACAAATCACAAGGAGTTGATAACATTAGCAGTAATGTCATAATTAAATGTATCTTCTATATTAAAAAAATCCTTTTGCATATATTTAATCTTTCGTTTAAACAAGGAATCTTTCCAAAAAAACTTAAAATTGCAAGGGTAATACCAGTTTTTAAATCTGGAGATAATACTAATATTTCTAATTATAGACCTATTTCCATTCTTCCTTGCTTCTCAAAAATACTAGAACGCATTATGTATAACAAATTATATTCATATTTAGAAAAAAATAATATTCTATATAACAAACAATTTGGCTTCAAAACAGGACACTCTACTGATCATGCAATTCTTCATCTTGTTCAGATTATTTTTCAAGCTTTTGATAAAAACAAGTTCACTTTAGGTGTTTTCATAGATCTAAGTAAGGCGTTCGACACAGTTGAACATAGTATTTTAATTAAAAAATTAGAGAACTACGGTATCAAAAATATTAACATAGCTTGGTTTAAAAGCTACTTATCTAATAGAAAACAGTATATTTCATTCGGCAATAAAAAAACTAACAATATGACAATTACTTGCGGCGTTCCTCAAGGATCTATATTAGGACCACTCTTATTTTTAATTTATATTAATGATTTAAGCAAAGCCTCTAATATTCTAGGTTCTATCTTATTTGCTGATGACACAAATTTATTTTATTCTCATAGTGATATAACAGCATTATTTAAAACGGTCAACATTGAACTCCTAAAACTAACCGAATGGTTAAATATGAACAAACTTTCAATTAATTTAACTAAAACTAAATATACTATTTTTCATCGCCTCCATAAAAACGAAAAAATTCCTCTTGAACTTCCAAAACTTATTATTGGAGATTACATCGTAAAAAGAGAATGTTCGATAAAATTTTTAGGTGTAATTCTAGATGAAAACATAAATTGGAAAGACCACATAAACATGATTGAAAATAAAATTTCTAAAAATATTGGATTCCTCTATAAAGCAAAACCATTCTTAGATCAATCCTGCTTGAAATACATATATTACTCATTTATACATTCTTATCTTAATTATGCAAACATTGCTTGGTGTAGCACCAATAAAACAAAGATAAAAAAGCTATTTAGCAAACAAAAACATGCAATTAGATTATTATCAAATGCACACCGCCTCTCACATTCAAGACCATTGTTTAACAATCTAAAAATACTAAATGTGTACCAAATAAATATATATAATCTTCTGATTTTTATGTATAAAATTAATAACAATTCAATACCAAATATCTTCAAACCATTATTTAATAAAATTCAACACAAATACGTAACTAAATATTCTAACAACAACTTTGTTCAACCCAAAACTATATACGACTCCACCAAGTTTTCAATAACTGTTAGAGGACCTAATGCATGGAATAAGATAATCAGTAATGATATTAAAACACTTAAAACTCTTGATCAGTTTAAACAAAAACTAAAACTATTACTTTTAAATAATGAACAAACAGATAATTATTTTTAAATCTATCTATAAAAATATTATATATTAAAACTATCTACTAATGCATACTTTATTTGTCTGGAAGGTCTAAATTCTTTAATTTTATATAGGTATTACAGTCTGTTATATTATAAAAAAAGTACTTATAAAGATTTTTAGCATTTTTAGATTTCATTAGTTTAAATAAATTTATTAGTTTTCTTAAATAAGAGAGAGAGAGGAAAAATAAAAAAAGTAATCTTTTTTGAGTTTTAATTTTTTATATTAATATTTTGTAATTTGTTTTTGAGGAATTAATATATTACACTTTATAAGAACAGATTGTAAATTAAATTTTACGTTTACTTTTTTCATGTTTTTTAGTTTTTTGATATTTTTGTTTTTCTGAATGAACTTTTAAATTTTTCTTTCAAAAAATAAAATCGAAAAAATACCTTTCAAAACTTTGAACTATTAAACTATTTGGCATTTTATATAAACTTCTTTGTAATTTTTTGCTTTTTTCTTAATTTTTTAATTTTCATTTTAGTTACCATGTATTTATATAAATGTCTAGACAAACAAGGGACTTGGTGATAAGACAACCCCGTCTTCTTCTCGTCCTTGCCATTTTTAAATATTTTAAATTACGGAACTTGTAAATATTTGTACGGCTAAATTATAAAAAAAAAAAAAAAAAAAAAAAAAAAAAAAAAAAAAAAAAAACTTGTTTTGAAATGTTTTTCCGCAATAAGTTACATAAGGTTCTTTAGAAGAAATGCGTCGTAAATGCTCGTTTAAAGTTGCGTCGTATTTGCTCAACAGTTCCATTAAACCCCAAAAAATTCCATTTTTAGAAGTATCCCAGCGGGCATTTTTTTTTTAAAGTTACGTTCTAAATGTATTTTAAATGTCTTTTAAACGTCTTCTAAACATTCTTACGTAAAGAACGTTTAAAAGACGTTTAAAAAAAGTTTAAAAGACATTTAGAACGTAACTTTTAAAAACAAATGCCCGAAGGGAAATAATCTGTCTGAAGAACTACAAAAAGGTAAGTTATTTTTCAATAGGTACAAAGTTATGTTGCACATGCGATCTAACACAAGGCACCAGTGATATTTTTCTCTAATAATTAAAGATTGTGAATTTTTATCAATAATTTTATTTGTTTTAAGCCTACAACTAGCTTCAAACCAATTACCAAAACACTTTAAATGTTCGGGTGAGTTTTCATGCGATTTTATATATTCAGTAATGTGTTTCCAGTTATTGATTCCAACAGTGGCTAATGATGATTTTGTTTTATCTGAATAACAAAGTTTTCAACAAACATAAAACACTTTATCAGAACTTGATGAATATAGTAACCAGGTTCGCAAATTAAACCGTTATTTTCTGTACAATAATAATTTCGAAAAACAACGGTTGTTATGATCTCGTGGAAATTCAATAAAGTTTGTTAGGTGAGATTCTACATCAATTCCTACATAAATTATGTGATCGCAAATTTTAGAATTAGGAGGAACTGGCCATATTGCAGGATCATTAATATGTATTTGATCGTCACCAGTAATGGTAGAACTAGGAGACTGAGATATTGTTTCAAGTTGTCTACTTTCTTCAGGAGTTTCTTCCATTTTCTCGTCCAAAAAAGAATTACTACCAATTAATGACAAAGGACAACCAATTTCTTCACTTTGCTTGGACTCTGCTAAAAAATATTTTGTAAAAAACTTTACAGACTTTTCGTTTTCTCGTTTAAATTCAAATTGTTTTTTTTGTTTGCTGCACCCGATGGTTTATTTGCAGACACGATGGACTCTTAAATTAATCAATTTAATACGAAAATAAGTTGTGCATAAATTTTTATTAAGCGATTGTTCAAAAATTAATTATTTTTTCTAATGGCTAAACAAAAAATAATTTTTGAAACGCAACACTTTGATATTTTCAATTAGTCGAAAAATGTACTACCTAATAACTTTTACGAACCAGATTTGCATTTTTATAAATAGAAATAATTTTAATTTGTAATATTTTGAATGAGAAACTTTTAAAAATAAAATAAGATCATTAAATAATAACTTTGCGGAGAAACACATAAATATAATGCGCTCTCTATTTTTCTGCGTCCCGGGCGCCCGGGTGCCCGGTCCGCCCGTAGCTTGAGCCGACACTTCTTAAAGCAATTAAAACAAATTTATTTTTACAAATTTAACTGATATTTATGGAACAAAATTACATAATAATTTTTACCGTTTAATAAAAATCATCATTTTTAGGAATTATTTTCTTCCAATTATAATCCAACTACTTTGAAACAAATCTTTGATCCTTTGATCCTGGTACTTGATAAACTCCAGAGAGGATGTTGTTTAAAATATAAACGTTTTTAACACTAAGCTCTCTAGGCAATCAGTGATGAAGCATATTTTCTGAAATATCCAAATCTTTGTCTCCATCCGAAATAATTAAATCCATGTTGATATTTTGTATTTAACACTCAGTTTTTTAATACTATATACTAGAATGTAAAAAATATGTATTAAAGTAGCATAATGAAAATAAAAAAAAACTGTCGTTTCTAGTATTCCTATTATCTTGTTCGACATCGTTATCGTATTCCTTCCTGATACTTTTTAGCATAAGGCAAAAATAGACTAAAGTTCAGTTTCCACTCATCAAATCATTCTACGAGAATATATGTATTTTTTGTTTTGTTTTAAAGCTGCTCCAAGAAGATCTAACGGTCCCATCACAGAGCATTGTGGAAGAACATTTAACTTGGACGTTTTATACCACCTTTCTAACCAAAGTTTGGCCAGAGCCGGCTTTAAACCATTATTTTATCCCAGTTTCTATTTTTTTTCCCTTTTCCTTTCCCGTTCGTTAGAAAATAGGATGCATTGAAACTTACTTTATCGGTGATAAAAACTTTGCATTTACTAGGCGTAAAAAACTTAAAAATTTAAGATTTTACAAAAAAAAAGGTTTTCCGAAAAAAACTTTCAATTCTTTGTAGGATTGGCTCTTATGTTTTGTAGCATTTGGGCAAAAAGAGACTAAAGATTAGTTCCTCTCATCCTTTCGTTCTACGAGGAAATATAATCAAGTGAGCATGTGTAGTATGGGGCCATCCATAAAGGACGTCACCATTTTTTAGCCAATTTTTGACCCCCTCCCCCCTTTGTCACCGGTTGTCCTTTTTCCCTATACCCCCCTTGAAAAGGACGTCATAAAATCCTGACCCCCCCCCCCCCCTATTTTTAACTCCAAAAAAAATTTATTTCATCTCGCAATGATGTTTGAATCTGCTGCTACACCTTTGAAAAATAAAATTGAAAATATTCGCATACATTATCTTCTTAAAAACACATGTTTACGTAGTTTTCCATGTTAATTAAACTAAAATAAAAAATCTATAAAGTGACGTCCTTTTCTGACAACCTCCCCCCCCTCCCCTTGTTCTTTTTTGTCCTTTTTAACTCGACCCTTCCCCCCCCCCCCCTATTTGGATGACGTCCTTTATGGATGGCCCCTATAGTCTTTAATTTGTCCAAAACTACACAAGTTCGCCTAATTTTTTTAAAGTGCTCTAAATGCTCATTTAAAATACGGGAAAGCATTACGAATCAAAAACCAAAAAAAATTAATAACGCTAAAATTTGGAAGTATAATAGTCGGAGCAAAAATAAGAAATTTGTTTGAAATAAAAATGTGAAAAAGTGAAACACAACATGGTTACAGATATTACAAATGGTAAAGGGGTAATGAGATTTTTTGAATAAACTATAGCATATGTTTTTTATTTTAAATAAATTGGTTTACCATCAGCTGTGTTTTACCACAATAATGGATTGTTGGCAAAACACTTGTTCATCTGTGCAACAAATTATTATGTTACTTATATTTTTAATATTCAGCAGTTTCTGGTGGAATAGTTCTTCATTCACCATTAAACATAGTTTTAGTTTTTTTATATATACAATTGTGTTATTTTTATCATGGATGATACTTGAAAGTATATTTCAAAGTTTGGGACCATAGTGGGATTATTCTCGACTACCCAAACGAATATTTCATTTTGTTTCCTTTAATTTTAGTTTACTTTCTGACGTTATTTAAAGTTAAAGTTTACTTTTTAAGTGAATTAAATTGTATAATAACGTTGGTGCTTCCTTGATAATAGATTTGTGCATTATTAAAAAAACCTTGAAATTGGTTTTTTCATTTATTCGATTTTCTTGTTTTAAATACTTGTCTTGCGGTACAATTTTGAGCAGACTGCAGTTTCTTTAATAGTGTCTTTTTATTTCTAAAGTAGAGGGAGTTGCAATAATCTTGCTTTGAAAATATTAATAAACATACTATGGTGCACAAAATCTTCATGCGATAAGAAATCTTTTTGCGGATCAACAAACCTATTTTATTATTTCTTAACGAAAGTACCTTTAATATCCATTAATTGCAAGGTGGTGCCATAATTAAGATTTTTGTTTTCAATTAATTAATGCATTAGAATGATTCCGTAATCCATTTAGATCCAAAACATTTTAGTATATCTATGACTAGTTCATTATATGGAAATGAAAGAAGAAATGTTTTAAGAGATTGATGTTCATCTGAAAATTTTCACATTGTTCAAATGTTTGTATAATGGTCTCATATAGATATTAAAGAGAAATATGAGTTACCAATAATAACTTTTTGGGAACGATAAACTAAAAATAATTTAAACCACTTGTTAGCTAAGTCAGTTATATTTATTTTACTAGTTAATAGCCAAATAGTCAAAGGAGTTTTTACTGATCAATAGTGTCAAAGCCGCCACTTAGATCAAGTAGCATTAGTACTTGAGGTGTATGTTTATTATTGTTATTCAAGGTGTATGTTCATCAAATAGATCAAATTATTGTAAAACTTAAGTAAAAGTATTTCATGATGTTTTTTGTATACATATTGAAAATCTATATGACGATTGTTTGCTGTCAAGTGGGAATCAAGACGGTTTGAAACTACTCTTTCTATTAGCTAATGAATACTAAATTAGAAACTGGTGTTCAACTTTTAAAGTTTTCAATATTTGTGGCAGTGTTTAACTTTTTCATTAATGGAAGTGACGTGGCACCTTTTTAGACAATCTATGTAGGTTGATTCTAGAAAAATCTTTATTATTTTAACCCTTATCTGTAAAAATGTATATAAACTATTATTTAGTAGATAAGCTGGAATTGAGACATAAGGACAACATCTTACTCTAAATTACATGTAAAATTTTGTAAAATTTCTCCTGTGTCATTGGATTAAAGTTTCTTAAAAACTGATTATTACCCAGTGGGCATGCGTCGTTTGGGGGACGTCCGTCAGACGTTTTACGAATGTCTGGATGTCCGCGAGACATCTGAAGCACCTCCCCCAAACGACACGTGCCCACTGGGTATAGTTTGATTTGCTTTCTTGTTTGTTTGAGATAATTGAAGATTAGATCAGAGTACAAAACTCAAATTTTTTCAATTACATAATAACTTAAGTTGTTAGATAGTTCTTTGCCTGAATCAGCTAACGATAGTAGATATTGTTGAGTTTTATCTAGTATTTTGCTTACCATTGAGAATAAATTTTTACTTGAAGTGTTTTTATTTAACAGGTTAGAAAAATATATTATTTTTTTATATAAGCAATAATTGTTGTTTTTTTCCAAGTGTGTTTGGATTTTTTTCTTGTCACTTTCATTTTTAGTTTTCTTAAACAATATTTTCTACTTTTCTTCGTTTTTGTCTTAGTTGCATATATTCTTCGTCAAGCCAAGGAGCTGTTTTGACTATTTTAGTTTTCAAAGAGATACGATTCTAAACAATTTCTTTTATTTCTTGATTATATATCGTTATTTTATCTTTCAGATTTTTAGCTGATGGTATTTCTGATTTATTTCTTGATATTTCATTGTTGAAGGACCGTATGTCTGTTGTTTTTAAATTCCCGTATTTGATAGTATGCAGGGGCGAATATAGGATTTTTTGGTGCTTGAGTTAGATAATTTTCAAACTTTTTTATGCTAATACTTTTGTCATTTAAGAATGTTTTTCCAAAAATTGAGTTGATTAGAGCCTGGGAACAAAATAACTCTAAATAGTATGCATCACCCGCACAAATAAGAGGGGAAATGATTTTTCGAAAAAAAAAGGTAATTCTTTTAATAAAATTCCAATGTGCATCTATATTTAAAGTTTGATCAAAAAATCACCTAGCATTCAAAAGTTATAGCTATTTAATGTTTAGAGCCCCCTCAAAACAAGGGGTTGTGAATTTAAACTGGGTATAATTTCTAAACAACAAAATATTTTTCAAAAATAATTTAGAACCTTAACGATATTGCCACCTATTTTAGGATATTAGAATTTATATATAGTAAATCGATTCCCCCACATTTGGGCGGGTGATGCCTACTTTTTAGGGTTTTTTTTTCCCAGGCTATAATCAGCGCAATTTTTTCTATATAGTTTTCTATATTGTTTTAGTTTTTTCTATATAGTTCTTTAGTATCTATGTGTTTATTTTAGTAAGAAATAAATAAAATCAAGACGTGGGTTTTTTCAGGGCTATTTAATTTAATAACTTTGGTCAAATTGACTTGAAAACATATTCATTTTCTTTAATGTTATTTATTATTTTTAAAATGAGGAAAATCAATTTGAATTATGTTAGATGTAAAAATATTTTTTAGCTGTGTACTAATTATTTTAAGCACTAATTTTAAAAGAAATATATAAAATCAAAGTTAAAAACTATAAGAACATAAACTTTACTTTTCAAAGTAAATTAATGTTAATACTCCGTGGAGTTCTAGTTTTTTAAAAGTATGTCATAGTTAACAATGCCAAATGCTTTTGATAAATCAATATAAACTTCTAATTATAGCAATCATTATTAATACCATTAAATACATAATGCATTAGTTCGATTACCGCATGATTCATTGAATGGTTCTTTTTGATACCTAATTGCTTATCATTGTTCTCAGTTTAGAACTATTAAGTCTGTCATACCTAATTCCTTTTTAACAGTTTTGAGAAACATAGCAAATCATAAATAGGCTATTATAAGACATAGTGTGATCTTAGCAATTTTCGATACCTTTCGAACACTGCTTTATCTACGTTGCAACATTGTTGCAATTCAATTGATCATGTTAAATAAATATACCTTGAAAATATTGAACATATACATTTGAAGGTTTAAAAAGTTTAAGTTAAAATTACTTGTAACGTCCACATATTTCTTTTTTATGTTAGTTTGGCTAAAGAAATGTTTTAATTAGGTTTTAAACATTTTAAAATTACCAGCTGGCTTTCTATAAGTAGAACTAATAACAATATTTTTGGTCGCTTCATTGTTTGTTTTAATGCATAGCGGCTCTCGTTAACTTTGAGGTCATTACTCAAAATAAATTGATTAAACAAAGATACGTAAACCACCACTAACCACTAAGTTTGACCACCACTAACATGAGTTTGACGCAATTGATAAACTGTTAGAGTATTAATTTTATCAAATTAAATTATTTAAGTTTCATTGCAATTTTAGGCACCTTATCCGTGAGACTAATTATTTTTAAAATTATGGCTTAAATTACAAAAAATAATAACAAGTTTTATTTTCAAATGGGAAAGAGAATTTCATTTTGAATTCAAGTATGATATTGAAGGAAATGACATTGTAAAATTGCGATGCTCACTTTGAAAACATTTCTTATTTTGTGGATTCGCTTCCGAACTTCGTCAACTAAGTGTGAGAAGTC
Organism: Hydra vulgaris; assembly: GCF_022113875.1. Lineage (NCBI taxonomy): Eukaryota > Metazoa > Cnidaria > Hydrozoa > Anthoathecata > Hydridae > Hydra > Hydra vulgaris. The sequence goes on along the minus strand of NC_061162.1, from coordinate 50,441,058 downwards.
ATTGTAATAGTATTCAATACATCTTATTTATTATCCGTTTAAACTTTAATGGTATATGATTCAAAGGACAGGTCATTAAGTTCATTTATGTTTCGTACAAAAAGGAATTTTTTTAAATTTCAGAAACGTTTGTGCTTAAGTAACTACTCTGAAGTTATTTTATTATTTTTGGTATCTTTTTTTTATAATTATTTGATTTATTTATCAGCGTAGTACTTTTATACTTATTGTTTTTTTAAATTACGATACTTTTTTTTCATAATTACTATACTTTTTTTTGTAAATACTATACTTTAAATCAAAACTTTAAATAGCTCTATAAATAGGTAGCAATGACTCATTGTTGTCTTCATTTCCTTTGAACTCCTATTTATTTAATATAGAATAAAAAATATAGAGATCTAACTTCAATTGTAAGTTCAATTGTAGTTAACAGATTTTACTTCCATTATATATTACAGGGTTAGGCGGAAATATAAATTATTCGTAAATAAAAACTTTAATATAAATACTGTCTTACAATAATATACTTTTTTTAATGTAAATATAAATATTTTCATATATTATTTGCGTTTAAGTCATATTTTATTTATTTATTTAGTTTCTTATTTAATTTTATATTTTCTTTTTCCGTATTTCAACAACAGTTCGCCTATTTACTTATGTTTGCTAGATGCTGAAAAAGCTTTTGACCGTTGCAACTGGAATCTTCTCTTTGATAAACTTTACTTTGATAAAAACCTACCTCTCCAAATAGTTTACACATTATCTTCTTTTCATCACAACAGTAGCGTAACTGTTTTTTACCTTGGCTCCACTACAGTTTCATTTGCTCTTAAGCAAAGTGAATAGCAAGCATCAATTTTGTCGCT